>OW799236.1:38591052-38958552 GCA_941918925.1 Phyto melanocephala
TTTAAAAAAAATTTAAAAGAAAATTTAAAAAAATTTTTTAAAAATTTTTCTAAAAAAATTTTTTGAAAAAATTTAAAAAAAATATAAAAAAAAATAATAAAATATAAATAATATATTAAATAAAATAAAATAAAATTTTTTGTATTATATTATTATTGTATTATATAAATTTTTTTGGCTCAGCTGGGATTCGATGCCACATTTATTCTAACGTGTACGTATGCACGTATTTTATATGGGATGAATGGTGATACAAACAATTGTTATTGCATGACTACACGTTGTGAAGGGTATATAAGATTCGGCACGGCCGAATATAGCACTGTTACTTGTTTTTCTATTATTATTTTTTTCATTTTGTTAATGAGAATTTGAAAATATAACTTATAACATTTTAAACTTTTTCAAGAATTTGGGTAAAGGTTTACTGATGATCTGGCATAAGCACCAGTGAAATGCATATAAACCAGCTTAAACCCAACAACCAAATAAATATTATTAATGAAAAATTTTATATTTTAAAATTAAAGTTTTTAAAAACTTTTTAAAGATTTTAAATATTATGACAATACAACAAAAACGTGCTATAAATAGCAAGCAGTCCTTGACCATTTAATTTATACATTTGAGTTTATCAAATTGTACAAACATATCAACTCTGATGATTTCTTAGTCTAAGGTCACACACGACGATTATAGTTGGGCAATTCTTGAGTTTATTGATGTTTTTTACAGTTTTAGGTGAGGAGAATAAAAAGGGAAAAAATTCGCCGGTACTCGGCTATTTGAAGCAATTTTTTTTGGTTAAATTTTTAACTTTTTTCATTCGATGTTTCGCTTCTTATTGGGTAAATAATTATAATTTGAATTAAAAACGTCAAACAAAATAATTTTAGTCAAAACATTTTAAGTGAAAGCGTTCTACATTTTGTTGACTATAATAAAAAAAATAAAAGCTAACCAAAACAGAAAAATTTCCGAAAAAAATGTTGTATGTGAATATAAAAGCAATTTTAAAAGAAAATTCTGAAAAGGTTGGGCAACTAAAATCGTCATGTGTGACCATAAACTAAGAGCCAAACCTAAACAAAAGCTGCACGCGTCAAAAATTCAAAAATTCTTATGTTCATGCAATTTGTATAAAACAAACCGAAATACCGCGGCGGCAACGCTTTGCAATTGGAAAATACAATTTTAACAAGCCGTTAGGTATGGAAGTTGGCTGCAGTACAACTCTGGTTGTTATACCCTTCACACAGTGAAAAAGGGTATATATAGGTTTGTCATTCCGTGTGAAATTTCTACAATTTTGATTTCCGACCCCATAAAGTATATATTTTCTGAAAGCTTATGAATAAAGGAATTGATTAAGCCCTGTCAGTCTGTCCGTCTGTCCGTGTGTATGTTGAAATCAACTTTTTGAAGCCCCCCGACATCCCTCGGACCCGGGTGAGGTATTAAAATATCAGAAATATTCGGGAGTAGATTGGTATTGAAATTCAGAAACATCGGTATATAAACAACTGAGATATGAGCAAAAACCCACGACCACCTCGATTTTTTTTTCACAAAAACAACATTACAACAACAACATACATACATACAAACGAATCCCAGCTGAGCCAAAAAAAAAATTTTTTTATATTTTTTTTTTTATTTTTTATTTAAAATATTATTTATATTTTTATTATTTTTTTTTTAATATTTTTTTTTTTATTTTTTTTTTTTTTTGTTTTATATTTATTATATATATTTTAATTATTTAAAAAAAAAAAAAATTTTTTTAAATTTTTTTTTAAATTTTTTTTTAACTTTTTTTTTTAATTTTTTTTTTTTAATTTTTTTTTTTATTTTTTTTTTGAACATACATACGTTAATTTTTAATTTTACAATGGGATGTTTTTATATATGTATGTTTTTTATATGAATGCAAGTATTTCATATGAGATGAATGGTGATACAAACTACTGTTATTGCGTGACTACATGTTGTGAAGGGTATATAAGATTCGGCATGGCCGAATATAGCACTCTTACTTGTTTTTTTTACTTTTGTTATTGTTTAAAAGTAATGCCATTTCAGCAATTTTCAGGTTAATATAGCGATTTTATTTTTATTTAGTGAGTTTTATTAGTTTGGTCTGTTAAGCTTTGTTCTTTTTTTAATTTTAGAAAAAAACATTAATTTATTTTCTTTTTACTATGCACACACTAACATACATTTGTTAATATAAGAAAATAAAATTCATTAAAACCCACGTTTATTAATTAAAAATTAAATATAATTTTACTCTCGACAGCTTTCTTTTGTATTTTAACTTGTCAATTAAATTATGTAATAACATTTTACAGTCTTTTCCGGTTTATTTCTTTGTTTTATGAATGAATTTTTTGTTTTTTGATTGCGATCTTTCTTAAATTAGTGTTTAAAAATTGTAATATAAGAGATGTGCATGTAATTGGTCAAGGTCGCTTGTTTTAAATAATCTCGTTTTTTAGTTTATATTTTTGTTTATTTTTTTTTTTTTTTGTTTAAGAAAGTGTTGTGTGACTGTGTTTTTAAGTTTTAAAAATTAAAAAACAAACAATAAACAAAAATTGTTTATATTCTAACCAATTTATTAAGTGTGTGTTTACATAATTGTTGAGTTTACGCAACATTTTGGAATATTTACGATTAAACGTGCAGAAAGTAATTTAAAGTCAATAACGAGATTGTTCAATAATTACTATATAAGACGTTTTTATGGCCTGTATTTTGTATTAGCTAAAAAATACCAAGAATTCTGTGGCAATAAGGAATAACTGCTTATGTCTGTTTCTATAGTTTCAAAGAAAATCACTTTGATTTGATTTTAAAAAAGTGATATCCTTAAAAACAAATTATTATATGAATTAAATGCTTTTTAAAGTTAAGAGCATATTGATTTTCGTATATTTAGCTAAATTATAAGTTAAAATAATTTATTATTCTAATGCTGTTGTTCGTTGAAAACATATAGGCAATACATTTTTATGCTAAACCTTCCTTTAAAGTTTTCCAAAAAAAAATAAAAAATTTCTTTAAGGTAGTTCCGGGATTGGAATTATGTGATTATCTCAATTTTAGCTTTTGTCGATTTAAACAGTTTTTTCTTTTTGACACAAAATTAATAATTTCAATAATATTCTAACAGAATTAGTTTTATTAGATTTTCATTTCATTTGTTTAATTTGCATTAGTTGTCATCGTACGTGACATTTGTACTTCTATAAAGTGGAGTAATTTTTGCAAAAGTAAGTGTAACTGAAACAAAATTAGATCTTTAAATTCCATTCAAAGGGTATCTTATTAAAAAAAAATAATTATATTCGAATCATTGTTGTCTAAAATATCCAGAAAAATAAGAATATATCGTACGTGACATAAAACAGAAACGATTTTGAGGTATATATGGAAATTTGAAATAATCTGCGAATCTTGGGAGGTATTTTTTCTTTTTTTAATTTCCTACACTAAACCATTTTCATTTAAAATCCATCATACTTAATTGAAAACAATCTTTAAATGATTTTATAATAAATTCAATATAATATCGTACGTGACAGATTTTTCTCTAATAGTATTATTAGGTAATAAAATTTATATTATGTTAAGAGAAAATTTAAATTAGGTGCCCTTGCGACTGTTCAAATACAAATAACGGAGACAAATAATGTTTTTCACTACGTACGTGACAAGGGAAATGAAAAAAAAATACCGCTAATTGGACTCTATATTTTTATTTTTCTTATGGATCTTGTTAATTGTTGTTGTTGTTGTTACCTTAATTTTAAAGCATATTTACAATTAAGTCGCTAAAAAAATAGTTGATTGCAATTCTTTAAAATAAGTCAAAGAGATAATCAGATTAAACTGTTATTATTGCTCTTAAAATAATTTAATAATCTCTTAATACCTGCGCATAGTAAAATTTTAGTGTTTTTTTTTTTATCAACTAATGAAAAAAAAGAGTTTTTATTTTTACAGTCGTGGTTGACGTGGTGGAAATGTCCATTTGTCAATTCTTTTTACTTTACAATTACAATGTTCTTAATCTTGAGTCGAATAAGCGATATTCGTCATTAGGCTTAATCAAATATAGCGGTATTATTTACAATGTGTTTGTCTTTTTTTTTTGTCTGAAATGTTTTTTTATCTTATTTATTTAACAAGAAACGTGACGCACCCACTACCACCTTTACCACCACATTAAATTTTTAGAGTTTGATAATTTTTGTTGCAAAAATCACTTTTATAAAAAAAATTCCTGCACAAAGTTAAAGAAAAATTTCCAGCTCTTCTTGTAATGGAAACGAAAAATGCGAATGCGGAGTAAGAACGATTCTGCGCTCGATATTTCTTTAGTTTAGTTTAATGAATTTAAATATTAACAAAATTTAATTAATTATTATTAATAAATATATATTTATATTTTATTAATAAAATAAAATAAATTTAATATATTATTAATAAATTTAAAAAAATATATCAAACATTTTTAAATATGTAGAGTATTAGTTATGTGTGTTCGTAGCAGTCGTGTTAGAAAATATTTTTTCCTTTTTCTAAGTTGATATATTGAACGAAATTTTCATTCTTACAAATATATTGAAAACAACAACAAAAACTAAATTTTTTTTTGTTTTCAACGTATTTGTACAAATGAAAATTTCGCTTAGGTTTTCTTTCGACATCGTTAAACAGGCTAATTATTTTTTTGTTCCTTCCGGCCATAGGACACCTTATGAATTAACCAATTGTTTTTAAATGTTAAATTTTTTTTATCGCTTACAAAAACTTGAATTTTATATTATATACCTCAAGGTAGGTGAACTTTATTTTAGCAACACTTTTTGGGTTTTGTTTTGTACATGAAATCATAAATAATATAAAATTATAAGCATACTTTAGGGATGACGGCTTATAATGTCATAATGTTACTTTCAAGGGAATCAATTTTTGAAAAAGATTATGTGAAAAAAAAATTAAAAGCAGACATAAGCAGTTTTTCCTTATTGCCACATATAATAAAATTAAAAAAACGCATATTTTTTTGTTTCATTTTAATTTTCCTATAAAGACATTTAACTATTTTTGTCATAACTGAGAAAAATCAAGAAAAATATAAAAATGTTTCGACTCTAGCCGCGTGTGATCCTTCATTATCACAAATTAATAATAATTAGTAATTTTTTTATAAGAAAATTAAAAGTTAACTTGAATGAAACTATTCACGGTTTTTTCCTATTCGTAAATTTGTTACTTTTGTTATTGTCTCTCATTAACAACAATAAAAATATGTTTAAATTATTTTAAAAGTAATAAACGGTGCGGAGGGAGGATGGCGCCATTGATATTATCGATTGTGCGGATTTGTCACGATGTCGCAGTGGTCGAGTGAGCATCGTGTGGAAAAATTTTTTAAGAGTAATGATTGTTACGTAATTGCTCGTCGAAAATTTAGTTCAAAATTCGGTATTCGGCGAATACGTGATGGACCGATTGGAAATTAGATTTATTCGTGGGTGCAGAGATTCCGCGCAACTGCTTCGGCTATGAATGTCCCACGGCGAGGGCCCAGTCGATCTTCAAGGTCTCCCGAAAACATTGAACTGGTTGAAAGCAGTTAACGTGAAAATTCGCGACTTTCAATACGGAAAAGACCAGCCTCACTGGGACATGCAAAAGCGATTATTCATAGAATTTTAAAAAAGGATCTGAAGTTTCATCTTTTTCATATTTAAATCGTTCAAGAACTGAAAGAAAGTGACTTTGATTTAAGCAAAAAATTTTGTGAAACTATTTTGGATCGTTTTTGCACTGTAAATCCCATTTTTTTTGAGCGACGAGGCTCATGTTTACTTAAACGTCCACGTCAACAAGCAAAACTGCCGTTTCTGGTCTCCAAGAACCCGCAACCCTAGATTAAAACATCAAAAATCATTGCATTGCCCCAGGGTAACTGTTTGGTGTGCCTTATTCACGCATGAGATAATTGGACCATTTTTTTCGAAAATTTTTCAGGCCAGGTGACGAATGTCAACGGTGAAAATTATCGACGTATCATTACGGAATTCTTTTTGCCACACTTGCGAGCTTCGTTTGAACAGTGTGTTCAACTCGACGGAAGACATCTGGATGCCATAATCTGTAACAAATAAAATCCGCATTTTCATTCTATCTGTCTTCTGTCTTCTCTTAATAAAAGTTTTTGTCAATTATTACGGCTTTTATTTAAGTTTGAAAATATACATAAATCTGACACCAGACACCCTGTATAAAAAGGTAAGATTCTTATGGATATTTGGTTAAAATATGATGTGAGTATTACACCTCCCATACAAAGCAAACAGTATTTATCGCATATCAAAATTTCTCTTATACCTATAATTGCTATAATATAAAAATTTCGTTTGATTTATTAGAGTAAATTGATTGGTCTAGCACAGTGGGCCGGGGCGATTGTGCTGGATGTTACAAGTATCATCCTGACTTATATCAACTTCCTCGAAAAAATAAATTCTACATGACCTTAGTTCCCAATGATCGTTTTGATGGTCATTAATTGTTTCAACAGATTTTTGTTTGTTTGATTTTTGTGCAATAAAAAAGAATTTTTAGTAAAAATTTATAACGATTAAGTTGCCAAAAGAAAACAAATTCTAAATATGTTACAGTTTAATTTAAGTTTATCTTATCTTTTTACATTCGTGTGTCATAATTTACAAAATCGTTTTAAATTTTACAGAGATTCTTAAATTGGTTAAGATTGCATTTTTTTTTGCAAGTAGTAGTCACGTTCGAATGTCGTAATTTGCCCCCAGATTATATTGTATGAACAATATGAAGAGGCAGTAAAAAGTGTTTCAATATGTGCGTGTAAAACAAAACAAGTGTCACAATCATGGTACAATCATCAGGTAGCCTCAGTTCTGCAACAACAAAATTCTATATGTATTTTGTTGTTGGAAAACGACGACTTAAATGTCAAAAAGCAAATGTGTGTGCGTGTTTTTTTGGCGGTAGAATATATACTTACACAATATATACACATACATAACCAAAATTTGACTTTTTAGTTAAACCTGAAGGTAGAGAAAAAAATAATCAGCTGTTTTAGTGAGGCTACCTGATAATTGTACCATGGTCACAATTTTACTATTCAAACCAGTGTTGCCGTTTTCACTGCGATCGCAGTTTTTCACTTCGAATTGTCCGTCGTCCCTGCGTAACTGCGTTTTTTTTTAATATCACTGCGTTTTTCAGTTTTTGGTAGTTTTCCTCTTTTTTTGATTAACATGATTTACCTCAAACGTGTTTAACACGTAAGTCTGTAAAGGCTATAACACAACGAGATAAAATTGTCACCCTGTTAAAAATACAGCAGCTAGATGGCAACATTTTCTGCTGTTACGTTACGTTGCAGTTGACTGATTAGGTCTTGAATTAAAATGTAAAAAATCCCATTAGAAAAACATAAACAAACTATTTCGTGAAAAAAATATTTGCTTTTCAGTCCATTTAATTAATTTTTATATTGTTTCGAAATGAATGGGTAAGTTGGCGTTTGAAATAACTAGAAAATATTACATAATATTTATTTATAGCAGCCAAGAGAAAACCAACAAGAAGGCAAATGCAAAGAAAAGGAAACTCCCGGCAACAACACAAGGGCAGAATAAAATTAACTAAAACAAGTAACAGTGCTATATTCGGCCGTGCCGAATCTTATATACCCTTCACAACGTGTAGTCATGCAATAACAATTATTTGTATCACCATTCATCCCATATAAAATACGTGCATATGTCTATACTGGTTAGAATAAATGTGGCATCGAATCCCAGCTGAGCCAAAAAAATTTTATTTTATTTTATTTAATATATTATTTATATTTTATTATTTTTTTTTATATTTTTTTTAAATTTTTTTAAAAAATTTTTTTAGAAAAATTTTTAAAAAATTTTTTTAAATTTTTTTTAAATTTTTTTAAAATTTTTTTTTTTTGTAGTTTTTTTGATTATTTTTTTAATATTTTTAATATTTTTTTTTTTTTTGTAATTTTTTTTGTTTGGTATGTTTTTTACATGTATGTATGTATGTTGTTGTTGTAATTGTGAAAAAAACGAGGTGGTCGTGGTTTTTTGCTCATATCTCAGAAAGTTATGGGGCGATTGTGCTGAATTTCAATAGCGATTCATTCCTGGATATTTCCAAGAGATTGATACCATATACAGATCTGAGGAACATATAGTTGCTTCTAAAAGTTGATTTCAACCAACACACGGACAGACGGTCAGGGCTTAATCGACTCCTCTATTCATAAGCTTTCAGAAAATATATACTTTATCGGTTCGGAAATGAAAATTGTAGAAATTACAAACGGAATGACAAAGCTATATATACCCTTGTGCACCACAGGTAAAGGGTATAAAAATTTAAAAACAAGTAATTCTTAAAAAAAGGTAAAAAAAAATCCCTTTTTTTGTCCAAACGAAAACGACATTTTTTTATTTCTCGTCACTGCGCTTCACTGCGTTTTTTTTTTTTTGTCGATTTCACTGCGAAAACAAGTTGGTCGGCGGCAAGACTGATTCAAACACATTCTGCTTCTGCATAATTGTGTCGTAAAATGTGAAATTATTACAACTCTATTTTATTTTTTCGGACAAAAATTAAAATAACCAAATTCAAGATGAACGTTATACATTCCAAATTTGTTCCAAATACATGGGTGAATCCACCTTTAAAGATCAGAGCGAACTACAATAATATAAGGTGGTCTTAGTGGCAAATTTGCCACATTCACAAAAAAATCAAATTTGATCAGATGGGCTTGCAAGGTATGCTGGTATAAAATTGTCTGACCAAGGTCCCCTTAACTTATCAGTTGATTTCAGGCTAATTTATGATTATGATAGACTCCAATTACAAAAGAGTATTTTCAATTTATAACAATGTCAAACTCTGTACATAAAAAATATAGACACAAATGTTCTCCCTTTTAAGGGAAAAATTAAAATGCCTTAAATTTTTTTCAAAAGGGTTCTTCTATTTCCTACAAGGCTGTGATCCTATTTAAGTTAAAATTACCACCTATGGCTAGGATACAGTTATGATTGAATTCTAGTTTCTATAAGAAGTATGTGTAAATAGCAGTCTGAAATTCAGCTGTGAACCTGTTTACTAATACAGGGACGCTATTAAACTTAACAACGACTCTTTCGTCCAAAATAAATTTCCTTTTTTTATACATTTAGATATATTTTCACCATTCGTATATTTATTTTAATAATTTTCGTTTTGTTCCTGAAATTTTGGCAGACCTGAATTTTAGCCTTTAATATCTATGCCTTCTCTACTTTGCCAAATAACTTGAGAACCACTGATTGTGTGAATTATTCCATTAAGTATCGCTAAAAAAAGTGTACTAAAAATATATATATAGCTTCACTTGCAATAGTTATAATCATACGTAACTAGGGTGATCGAGTCGGTTTTACAACCGGTGGAAAACCGGTTTTTTTTTCCTTTTAAACTGGCGGTTTTTACCAAATGATGATTTTTTGAATGTTTAATAGACCGTTTTTTTTTTGGCCACAAATGCCGGTGTTTCTTTAATTTTGAAGTTTATGTTCAAGTGAACATAGTTATTTGTAATCAATCGTTTATTACTCAAAAAAATTATTGAAATAAACAACGTTTGTTTTCAATTGTTTATTGCATATCGAGGAAAATTTGTTTCTGATACCGAAGTAAGTTTATTTCTTTTAAAAATTTCGAAGATTCATTATTTTAAAATATGTTTGTAAAACTAGAAAAATATAAAAGTGAATCAAAGGGCATTAAAAGACTTAATAAAACTAAAAAGTCGTAAAGCCTGCATAAGTTTGTGTAAATGAAGAAAGTAGAATAGGTTAGAAATAAATGAGGATGCAATTGAAATAACCGGGTCAATTTTAAAAACATTTAACATTTCATAACTTCAGAGGTGTATTTTAATGTAATCACTAACAAACACATTTTGATTCTACAACAAAAATAAGTTTATTTTTTATTGTAAGAAATTTATTTGTTGTTTTAAAAATGGAATTATATTTTAAGACTTAGAACCGGTTAACCGTTTTTTTATACCCTTCACACAGTGATAAAGGGTATATATAGGTTTGTCATTCCGTGTGAAATTTCTACAATTTTCATTTCCGACCCCATAAAGTATATATTTTCTGAAAGCTTATGAATAGGGGAGTCGATTAAGCTCTGTCAGTCTGTCCGTGTGTATGTTGAAATCAACTTTTTGAAGCCCCCCGACATAGGTTGGACCCGGGTAAGGTATTAGAATATCAGAAATATTCGGGAGTAGATCGGAAACATCGGTACATAAACAACTGAGATATGAGCAAAAACCCACGACCACCTCGATTTTTTTCACAAAAACAACATTACAACAACATCATACATACATACAAACGTGTATACTGGATAGAGAAAACGTGGCATCGAATCCCAGCGGGGCAAAAAAATTTTTTTTTTTATTTTTTTTTTAAATTTTTTTTTTATTTTTTTTTTTTTATTTTTTATTTAATATATTATTTATATTTTTATAATTTTTTTTTAATTTATTTTTTTTTTTTTTTTTTTGTTTTATATATATTATATACATAATAATTTTTTTTTAAATTTTTTTTTAAATTTTTTTTTAACATTTTTTTTTTTTTTTTGTGTTTTTAACATACATACGTGAATTTATAATTTTACTATGGGACGTTTTCATATATGTATGTTTTTTTATATGTATGTACGTATTTCATATGGGATGAATGGTGACACAAATCACTGTTATTGCATGACTACACGTTGTGAAGGGTATATAAGATTCGGCACGGCCGAATATAGCGCTCTTACTTGTTTTCTCTCTCAATTTTTAAAAAAGCAGCTGGTTTTTTTTTTCAAAGTCTAAATTTCAAACTATTCAAGAACCGGTTTTTGAAAAAAGTCAAATAATCGATCACCCTAGTATGTACTTATTTACCTATGCTCTCGTAAAAATAATTTTTAACTATAATGATGGAAAAAGCGCAAAAAAAGTCTAAAAACAAACAAATTAGACTTAGAATAAGTGAAGCAAACAGAGTTTATTTGCTTGATTAGTTTTGACTGATAATGATAATGAATAGAATTTTGATATAAAAGCAGTTGTCTTACGGTTGTTGTTTTGTTGTTGTTGTTGTTGTTGATTTTTTTATTTATTTTATTTTTGTGGGAGACCACAATAATCATAAAGAAGAGATAATTGCTAAGCGAACTGAGTTCATTTGATTAAAGTTCGTATAAAAGTTATAATCGGTGCGGGCTAATTTTAAATAACGAATATTGTTTTACTGCCAAGATTATAAATTATTTTTGAATTTTTCTTTTTTTTTGGGGGGGATTAAAAGATAAGCCTCAACATGGAAATGATAACGAATTATAAAGTTCGAGCTACTGAATATCATTTTGAAGGTGTTAATTGATTAAGATAATTTTTGTTATTATTTTATTTAATTAATTTTTATTAATATTTATAAATAATTTGTATTGATTTATTTATTTTTAGAGGCTCAAGAGATGCATGGCGTCAAAAGGGTACTTATCTTTTGCATTTTAATAGTGATTTTACCGGCCACTCTAATTATTATACCACTGTATCTGAGGAGAACCGTATTTGCCGATGTGGTTTATCCGGTGGCCGAATCGGATATCATAGAGATACGTGACGGCATTTCGTCGATATTTTGCCAGCAACATTCTCTTAGAATGAACAGTAACTTTAATGCTTTTCAATTGGCTAGCAGGCCGGAAATTTCCACAACCCACAAGCATATTCGATTAAAAAAGTCCATGACTTTGCCGGATGATACATTCGAATACTGGGGTTTCTATTTGCTGAAAGGAGCCAGAGTTCTTTTGAAATTCTGTTCTCGCTACGATGGCGCTCGTATGTTGGTGGTTAAGGGTGCTCGTGAACTAGATACTTGTGGTTTATTGGATCATAATAAAAAGAAATTTGGTCCTAATTGGAATCAGGGCCATGAGCAGGTTAAAGTGTTCTTTGAAGATTTTCAAGTTATCAAAGAAAATATACGCAGCGATGAATTGGTTAATAAGACTGAAGTACCAAATCTAACCGATAATTCAGATCATTTAATGGAATTGGAAAATAGAGGAGGCGAAGATTTAACAGAGTATGTTGCTGACGACGAAGAAGAGGAGAATCATAAAGATTCATCCACCACTACCTCTACAGAAAGGCCCAGAACTACAAAAGCACGACGTAAAAAACTAAAGAAGGGATCTCCTAATACCGTTAAACATAGTGAGAATAATATTAAAAGTCTTAAGGCTAGTGAAGAAAATATTAATCCCATTAAACCGATGACATCTCAGGAAGAATTTAATACGGTTAGAAGAAGACGAAATCCTCATCATAGAGAAGACTTAAAGCAACGTGCCAGGAATCATGAGCAACGTAAACAGAAAGTTTACGACCAACTTTACAGGCATCGACGCAAACGTGACCATGTCTATGATCGTAAATATACACACGGCGGCAATGCCATGAATTTTACCCAAACCGACGAATCAAATTCGATATCTAGTTTCGAAAACGGTCTACTAGCCTGCTTCAAAACAAATAGACTCTCTTTCGGCGATTTCCCACCCATGGCCGATTGTACGAATCCTCATTTCCTAGAGAATGGCTCGCATCGTATGCTGTCCATACACGAAATAGATGCCGATGGCTATTACTATTACATTTTCTACAGTGACAACGACATGGTGCGTAATGACATACATGCCATATTCGATATTTACAAACCCACCTTTGAGTATGCAAACCTAACGAACCAACAGGCATGTGTTAACGCTACCAATTGTACATTTTCAATTGGCTTTATGTCCGACGAAATTGTCGTTGTCGAAGTGCCTACACGTGATGGCATCGAACATGATGACGATGACATAACATATTTGATCTCAACCTGCCATCCACGTCCAGAGGTTTATGCCATCTTTCCAATTCTAGTTCTGATATTAATCCTGAGCTGTTCATTTTTATAGAACAGTGCGAATGAGACAGAAGACTTGACGAAAGCACTTTGACCAAAAGAGTTAAAATTTCAAGGTGATTATTATTTGTTGTTATGTAGTAGCCTAGAATGATCAAATAAAGATTACATCTTGCCGACTCAAGAATAAAAAATATCTGCCAACTAAACTCTAGCTCTAAAATGCTTGCACTGAAGGCAGATATTTTCTTAGGAGGAAAGAAATACAAACATACGTAAATTTGCTGCTAGTTATAAGATGAAGTTAAAATATACTACAGTGAAGAAATTCAAGTAATAATACAATCTTAATAATTTCAATTCTATGCTCAACTAAAATTTTTAGTTGCAACAACTGAATTAGTCAGTTGACAAGAAATCGCTACAACGACACATTTTTCTACAATTGAAGATACTTTTTTCTATAACAAAAAACACGCCGCATTTAAGTCAATTAGTAACGAAAATAAAATTTAAAAAAAAAACGTTAATTAAGGTATCATTTACTATTTAAGTATGTACGAATAAATTAGTTATAATTTAAATTTCATCTACCTGAATTAGCTTAAATTTATTAATAATGTTAATAATAAATAAATTATAAATAATTTAGTCTAATTCTTCAGAAATAAGAAATAATGATGTGAATATTTTTTATGTGGTATTTTCCTAACCAAATATATATTTTACAAAACACAAAATATGTAATTATTTTTATACACAAATATTTATACTAAATAAAATAAGCGACAACAAAGTTAACAAATTGTGTGTATTTATTGATTTACAAAAGTCAAATGGTAAATAGTATAAATTTCATGTATTTGATAACTTTATAATGTTAAAAAATAAACAACAACAACAATAACTGTTTTAATTAAAACATTATCACAGACAGACACAATTATATTCTAAATTTTTTTTGATGCACTAGCCAACAGGTAAATAACTAAAAAAATCAATTATTTTAAATTACACATTTCCATATAAATATTTTTTTGTTCGTCATTAATAAATTATTGTCTACAAAAAGATTTACAATTACACAAATTACAACATTTTCATTCATTCAAATCTGAATTGTTTAAGTCCTCTTTACACTATAGTATTACAGTTAGTATTGCGACATGATAAAAACTCGAATACAATGAGAATTTAAAGGGTGGTTAAATTTTAAGGGCACCACCTTTTCTATCAAATAACCCCAAAAAAAGAAGTCCAACGGTGTCAAATCACAAGATATTGGCGGCCAATTGACATCACATGAGATAACACCTCCATTTGTTGCATAAAAGAGCCATTGTTTCGTTCGCTGTGTGGCACCGTCCTGTTGAAACCACATATCGTCCACATCCATATCTTTTAAAAAGTATAAAAAGTTCGTTATCATCTCACGATAGCGAACGCCATTCACAGTTACTGCCTGACCGGCCTCATTTTGAAAAAAATATGACCCGATGATGCCGCCAGCCCATAAACCTCACCAAACAGTCACTCTTTGTGGGTACATTGGTTTTACGACAATCAATATTGGATTATCATTCGCCCAAATGCGGCAATTCTGCTTATCGACGAATGCACTGAGGTGAATATGTGCCTCATCACTGTAGATGATTTTCTTCGAAAATTAATCATCTACGGTTGCCGATTTTAGCCACCATTCTGACTATTGACGACGTTCGGAATGGTGAAGAGGTTTTAGTTCTTGAATCAATTGCGCCTTGCAAGCGTGTAAATGCAAGTCTATGCATAATGTTTATAAACGATGAGCGTGAGAGGTGCAATTGTTGAGTTGGACGGCTCTTTAGCCACACTTTCGCGAACAGCTGCAATATTTTCTGTAGTACGAGCTGTGCGAGCATGCACTGCTGTTTTCACATCTCCTACAGACCCGGTTTGCATAAATTTTTCCACCATTTTCCAATTGTACGCACATTTGGACGATTAAATTGACCGTAAAAAAATCACGAAGTGCACGATATGCATTTTGATGTAAACGCCCATTTTCATAATAAGCCTGAATAACTTTAACGCGTTGCTCGATTGTGTATCTTTCCATGGTTCAAATTGAGTTAGTCTGAAATTGAGAACGGTTAGGTAAGGCTCACATTCAACATCGGCCCTTAAAATTTAACCACCCTTTATTTGTAATAACTACGGTGAACATAATATACTTATCATGAAATGTCAAAACCATATATGTATATAAAAAATTTTGACAGTCTTTTCATTTATATACATAAATTTTGCCTTAATTTTAAATTATTAAATTCGGGCTGTGTTTCATTTCATCTGACTTAAAGTGGGTTAGTGCAAAGTACACTTATACAGGTAGCGGTGCCATCCCAGCTGAATTTTTTGTTGAGTCCCAATGTTTGACAAACTTCATATATAAAAAATAGATTTCAGTCGCAAGAATTATCAAACTCCATATATAAACAAGTAAGAGCGCTATATTCGGCCGTGCCCAATCTGATAATACCCTTCACCATCATGTACATAGGTATAATACCACATCGAATCTTAACCTATATTTCATGTTATACGCCATTTTCCTTTTTGTTTTTCAATTTTTGAGTAGTGAACTGTATTCTACTAGTCAAGCCCTTCAATTTGATACCCATATTGATGGGGTTAAAAAAATTTGATCCGCCATCTTGTTTTAGACGCCATCTTGGATTTTACACTCTTTTAATAATTTACTGTATTCTACTGGTCAAGCCCTTTTAATTGATACCAATATTGAGGGTGTTCAAGAAGTTACATTTTAAAATACCAGATTTGACCCATACATAAATTTATTGTCCGCCATTTTGTAGTGGCGGCCAACATGAATTTTAATTTTTTTATAGTGCTTATATTGCGCTAGTCAAGTCCTTCTAGGTCGTACCAATATTGACTCGGTTGTCTAGAAGCTGAAAAAATTGATTTTCGTTTGTAAATTTTTGGAATATACATATATTTTTTAAAAAAATTTTTGCCTATAACTTTACCGATTAGAGCCCGATTTATCTACAATTTTTCACAGTATCTCTAGAGGCATATTATTATTATTATATTTATAAATAGTAGCAAAGGTACCAAAAAGTTGATTTCAACCAACATACGGACAGACGGTCAGGGCTTAATCGAGTCCTCTATTCATAAGCTTTCATAAAATGTATACTTAATGGGGTCGGTAATGAAAGTTGTAGAAATTACAAACGGAATGACAAAGCTATTTATACCCTTGTGCACCACAGGTGAAGGATATAAAAAAGAGTTTTATTTGGTCTTGCCGAATATGATAATATCCTGCACCATCATGTAAGGGCAATGACCACACCGTAGAGTAGCCTAGATTTCAGATTTAATGTTATATGCGATTTGGGTTTATTTCCGAAACCAATGTAATGGCTACAGGCAAGGGATTCGTGATTTTTTATTTTTCACGCTATTGCAAATCATTTGGAGAAATAATGGTTCCAACAAGATGGAAATCATCTACAGGCTAACTGGGAATGCTCGTAAAAGTGGTGTGAAATTGACCATCAGGACATTGGACATTCATAATGCGCAGTTGCGGAGGCCATGTACCAGAAAAAAATTTTAAAATATTCATTGTTTTACACTCTTGTGAAACTTAATAGTGTATCTATAATGAAAGTTGCTAACATATATTTACAGAGTTGATTACAGGCATGAAGTAATATTATTGCTTAAAGTCATGATACACATAAGTATTGACCAAGGTCATTACCAACAGGCCTTTTTGTGTTTTAAAATAATGATGTTGTTATTACTACGTAATGTATGAAATATGGCCACCTATTACACAAACTAAAAAACAATTCCTAGGTTAACTTCAACACTAAAGTTTTTAAAGAAACGTGTAAATACTTTAGAAAATAGAGTTTCCAGAAAAACCTCACTTAGTCGATACTCGGTAACCGAAAATTCAGTATCCAATTATTTATTTAACACACTGCTAGCTCCAATAAACCTACAAATAGCTTATTAATAATAATTAGTTTCTAACCATAATTAATTATAATAATTTTCTACCCCTTGAGTTTTATTCAAAATTATTCACACAATGTCTGAAGCAGGGTTGTATTGCTTGTTACCCACTCAACTGTTGCTATGATACCAATGTATGGCCTTGTTTTAAATGTAAATAAAAGCTTTTTAAAGTATAAATAAAAAATTCCATACATACATATGTATGTATATACATTAGATGTATATCGTATTGCTAAAGCGTGGTTTCAGCGATATGCATATGCGAAAAACCTATGCAATTTTATATGTATACCTCTGTTGTTATATGAATTATTTCATGTACAAATATAAAAAATTTGTTTAAAGACCACTACCCGAAGGAATTTATATTCCCTTTTTTTGTATCGTTAACAAAATGGTAAAGAAATCTGGTGGTATTGCCAGTCAAAAATTTATATATTTGTTAAAATTAATGTAAGTTAAAAAACCTACTGTTTTCCGATACGTTTTTTTTAACGAAGGCATGTTAGCATTAAAATATCAATTATATAATATTTATTTAAAATCTTTATTAGGCATTTTTTTTTTGCATACGAACGCAGATATTTAACGCAATAGTTATATTATATTTAAAAAAAAATTTCAAATTAGTTTTACCCTTAACTGTGCCGAATTCTGACTGATTTCTCGAAAACATTTTACGGAACTCGTAAAAACATATTGAGTATTTAAATGTAAACTGAAAAATATTAATTTTTATGGGAAAATTATGCAAAGAAAAAAGTAGATCAGCTACGTTGCAAACACCACCTGATAAATAAATTCGCCTTGGATGTAGGTACCTAAAAACTGTACAAATACAGCAGTTTCTTTTTATACCCGCCACCAAAAAAATGGTGGGGGTATATTCATTTTGTCATTCCGTTTGTAACACATCGAAATATCCATTTTAGACCCCATAAAGTATATATATTCTGAATCGGGGTTTGATTTTATGACGATCTAGCTATGTCCGTCCGTCTGTCTGTCTGTTGAAAGCACGATAGAGGTCGCACCGAAAAAGCTAGAGGGCTCAAATTTTGCCAGAATCTTTCTTATAGACAAGGTTTGTTTGGTATTGAAAATGGGCTAAATCGGAATATTAGGAAGAGAGTTATAGCTCGAAAAGCAAGAGTAGGTCGAAAAAACCGTGTCCTTCGAACATCGAATAAAATGGAATTGTGTCCAAACGCCTTAACGTAGACTCATGAAACTTCGAATATATATTTCCTGGGTAAAGACAATATTTTTCCCTGAAAATTGTCTAAATCTATGCATTAAGAGAGGAGTTATCGATCAAAATGTACGAAAATTTATACCGCACAGTGTATTTTTCGGTATATTTAAAAACAAAAACGTCATAAAAGCAACAAAATTGGATGTACGACTCTGAAATTTTGCACACTTTGTTTTTTGGTAAGGCGCTTTTTTGTAACGGAAAATCAATGTGTTATTAATAAAGATTAATAACACATTGATAAATATAATAAAGATTTTGGAACAATAAAGGCCTATATTGAAACACCTCAGTTGTACTCATTCGCAAAAATAACTTTGACACGCCTACTATAACGCCCACTTTTCACGTTATCTACCGTTAATGAAATTTAATAGCTCATAAAACCGCTACAATTAGAGGTATGATGATAAATTTTGCTACGTCTATCCCCCTAGGCAATTTCATTACTATGCCAAAAAATTAAGGTGCCACGCCCATTTTTACGCCCACCTCCCATATAACTTTTTACCTAAAATTCATATAATTTCTCTATTAATAAAGATTTTGGAATAATAAAGGACTATATTGGAACACCTAAGTTGTACTCATTAGCAAAAACAACTTTGACACGCCTAATTTAACGCCCACTTTCACTTTTGAATTGTGTCCAGACGCATAAACGTAGAGTCATGAAACTTCGAATATATATTTATCGAGTCAAAAAAATATTCCCTGAAAATCGCTTAAATCTATGAATTAGGAAAAGAGTTATAGATAAAAATGTACGAAAATTTATACCGCACAGTGTATATTTCAAATTTAAAACGTAATAAAACTGACAAAACTATATGTACGATTCTAAAATTTTGCAAACATAGCTTTTTGGTCAAAGTTTTCGTTATAACGGAAAATAGATGTGCCACGCACACTTTTTTCCTTAAATTTTTATAAAAATATATTAGTCATATATATTAGCATTTATTCATCTTACACTGTGCCATTTATTGTACTGTAGCTAAATATAAGATAAAGATGATAAGATAGATGACTCCACTAGCAACTACTAGATGGCATGCTAACAACTTATGCTTATGTTCTCCTGAAGTTGTGCTCTATTAAAAATGGGAATTTAGGAAAATTTTGACCTAAGTCAAAAAAAATTATCTCTAAACATTATAAACAATTTATTTTCATGTACTAATGGCTAACAAATTTTAAAGTTATACAAAACTTATTTCGTTTGAAAATCTTTTAAAAGCAAAATGTTATAGAAGTTTAAAAATCAAAATCTTACTAATAAATTTCCCGTTTTAGAAAAATGCAGAGAATGTATATTTTAAATCACCCATAAAATTTAACCTTAAATTCACTTTCTTCCTCTTAAATTCATGTAAATTCTCTATGAATAAAGATTTTGGAATACTAAAGGACTATATTGAAATATCTAAGTTATGTTTATTAGCAGAAACTTTATTGACACGCGTATTTTAACGGCCACTTTCATTGAAAGACTAAATTTACGAAAACATTTTACTAGCATACCGAAGTTATAATGGGTGGTTTTATTTTAAGGGACTATGTTGATTTTGAATAAAATTATTATGAAATTATTATCATTTATTTTTATAATGATAATATTTGTATGCTTCAATCATGTATGGAACAAAATATCGGCCAAATGGCCCCCCAACCTAGGCGGCACACTTCGATCCGATAGTCCATATTTTCAATGACACTGTTGATGCTCAATTGTTGGGCACGATGATGAGTCGAGGTTGCTTGCTCTTTTGCCACGTTATCGTGAAAAACAGCAATGTTTCCCATTCAACGAACTAAGATGGCATTCACAGATGTTTTCAGATTTCATACAGACCTGCTTTGCAGACATTTAAATATTTTTTACAATTCTCACGATTGTGGACGAATTCGAACGATTATGTTGACCAAAACAATCACGAAGTGCACAAAATGCATTTTGATTTGAACGCCCATTTTTATAAAAATCTTTAATATTTAAAAGCGTTGCTCGATTGCGTATCTTTCCACGGTTCAAATTGAGTTAGTCTGAGATTGAGAAATGTCAAATGAAATATAAGAAAAAAGTTGAAGTTTAGATGTGGTTCACCTTAAACATGGGCCCTTAAAATTTAACCACCCTCTACAAAGAAAGTGATACATATTTTATTATAAAGAGATTATTCTATAGCGATTAACAAAATAATAAATATTGTGCTTTAAATGTACACAAAATTGGTGGTGGGTATAAAAGATTCGGCACAGCCGAATATAGTGCTCTTACTTGTTTTTTTTGCAAATTAACTGGAAAACAGATAAGTCTGAACATTTGGCAACTCCCATTTTTAATAAAAAATATTTGTTTACAGAAATGGTTCATATAAATCCAGTATATTATTGTAACAAAACCATAATAAATTTGAATTTTATATTCAACTTAAGCGAATATATTTTGTAAATAACTCATTCACAATAACAATAAAATCCATTAAATACGAGCATAATACCCCTTTCGCATTGGGCAAGTCACTTGCTCAAGTTAGTTTTTTATTTTCTTTTATTTTTCTTTGAACTTGCTTTCATGTTCAGATTCAGCAACTGACTTGCCCAAGTTTCGTTCTCTTTTACTTATTATACTCTTCACACAGTGAAAAAGGTTATATATAGGTTTGTCATTCCGTTTGAAATTTCTACAATTATCAATTATCTACACATACATACAAACGTGGTATACTGGTTAGAGTGAGCCAAAAAATTTTTTTTATTTTATATTTTATTAAAATTTTTATTGTTTTATTTTTAATTTTTCTTTTAATTTATTTTTTTTTAAGCACATAAGTAAACTTAATGTATAATATTACAATGGGATGTTTTTATATATGTATGTTTTGTATGTACGTATTTCATATGAGATAAATGGTGACATAAACAATTGTTGTTGCATGGCAACACGTTGTGAAGGGTATATAAGATTCAGCATGGCCGAATATAGCACTCTTGTTTGTTTTTATTACTCTTTTGTTTTTGGTTTCTCAACAAAAACTTGCTCGTACTTGCCGAGTACAGGCAAGTGTGTACTCAAAAATGAGCAAGTTTCTTCCTCTTAACCCGACCTTACCCCTTTTGCCTATAAACACAACACTTGCGCAAGTCACTTGCGCAAGTGACTTGCCTAGTCTGAAAGCCGTGTAAGAGAACCGACACAGATAGCAGTCACTTGTGTTTATTTATTCTGCAAAATTAAAAAATTGCTAAACCAATGAGAAGAAACACTGTGCTTAATTTAATGGTAGAATTGTGGAGTATTATATGTTAGAAGAGAGACTTTTTTAGTTATTTGTTTAGTGATACCAGTTTTGACGATGTACCCCCAAATTTGGGGAATTTTTTAAATTTTCTTGGGGACAACAGATTCAATTTGTGGACAGGGTATTTTCAAAAGAATAAAATAATGGTAATAACATATTTTTTTTACACATTCCTATTATAATACTAATATATTAATTTACTGAAAACTCGTAGACACGTTTTAACAAAAAAAAAAAAAAAAAAACCGAGCGATATACATATGTAACAACACATTATGATATTAATAAATTTAATATAGCTTTTTAAATAAGATTATTGGTCATGGAAATCAATTCACTCTGTGTTCTACTTATTTTTAAACGTAAATTAAAATAAAATTATGTAAATTAAATTTTAGAAGATTATTTTTCATTGCTTAGTGTGTACTGCGTCGATTTTAGATATAAGTTTAAGCTAGAAATAAAAAAACTTTACCTTAAAGGCTAAATACATTTAAAAAGAATGTAGAATAAATAAATTTAACAATGAAAAATTTGTAAAAAAGTAAGTATACAACATGAATTTTTAAAATCTTTGTTTCACAACATATATTTTCAACATTTAATTATTTATTTATTTATTATGATAAAGAAAATTAAGTATGACATATTAAATTGTCAATGTAGCAACGACTTTGAAGTTTATAAATATTTTTATTTATAAAATAAGTTAAAGTAAAACTTGATAATTATTATTTCTACTTACAAAACTTTTAGTTTTTACATACCTTCATATAACAAAAAAGAAGTGCATGTGCATAGAACTATAGATCCTTTTTCATTCCACTATTATACGTAAATTCAAAAGTTGCTCAACAAATGTTTTCCAATATAGTCGATGACTAAGTGTTTCATTGTATTTACACTTGTATAAACTGATCGTTATTACATATAACATATAACAATATTTAACTAATTTAAATTAATAAGAAATTTTCAAATATATTTACTGGCAACACTAGTTAAGGTTAATAGTAGTCAGGCATGGAAAACTCAGAAATGGTTATTTGTAATACATGATTTTTTTAAGAAAAAAAAAAAATCATTTAACTTTCTCAATGGTTCTGTCTATGTAAGTGTGATCGTTCAAACACCGTTTGTACATTAGTGAAAAATTTTAATTTTATTATGTTTTTTTTAAATTTCTAAATCAATTATATCAATGTGCAACTAATGTCAAAAACAAGATTTTTTATTATTTTTTTTAAACTTCACTTTTGAAAATTATTATAAATTAGATAAATTTAACGCGTAGAACTAGTTTAAACAGATTTTTTTTTATAAGCACATGTTTTTTTATATTTTCGACACTGCAAATTATTTCTCTACTGTATTTTAAATTGTCAACAGTATAAAGGCACCGCCATTAAAATTAAAAAAAGCTTACATATTTTTCAAACATAGGTTTTAAAGACTGCAACAAATAACATTTCTATTTATAAATATTTAAATTTGTAAATATTTACTAAACTATTCGGTATATGCTCCCAACTAAGCTTTCAATATTTTATTTGATTGTTAAGTTTTGAAAATGTAAAACATCTTTAACTTGTTCAAGATTTTGGGTAAAATGTCTACTGACGATCTGATATTAGCACCAGTGAAATGCATATGGACCAGCTTAAACCCAACAACCAAGTACAACATTAAAATTTTTTGTTATATAAAAACTTTTATTAATATTGCAACATATACAAGTTTTTGAATTATATATACTCCACCAAACCAATTTTTAGAAAATTTAGTCATAACCAAATTGAAATATATTGCTTATTAGAAAAAAAAGTTCTTTTATAAAAATAATTTTTCAAATAGAAGTAAAAAATTCAATAAAAACTGATAACTAATTAGATATATTAAGATTTTTAAATCTAGTTGTTCTAAGTAAAATTTCTTTTAAGTAAAATTTATTTAAGTTAAAAATGTGTATTATAAATCTTTTAGATTTGTTTAATTTCAAAAGCTTTGTTGAATAGTACGGTTAAAAATTCAAATGCATAGTATTTACCATCTCTGCTAGTAAAAGTGGTGGTTTTGTGTAATTTTTTTTATTTTTAATTTTGATTTGCTATAAACATTCTCTCTGCTGATAACAATAATGAAATGAAAACTGCAGCAGTTGCTGCGTGTATGCTTGAACAAACGGAGTGGTATGGCAACAACGTCGGCATTTGTTGTTGATGTTTTTGTAAAAAATAATATATACGGGTAAAAAGGATAAAAATTGTATTTATATGTATGTACATTTAAAACTCAAAGTGTAAATGCGTTTTTAACTAAAAATTATGAAATTATTGAGTGAATATATCAAAAACTATTAAGTAATTTAAAGTGCATTAAATCAATGAAAAGGAAAAAAAGATGAATATTTGGTAAAAAAGAGTTTGCAGAGCTTAAGGGAAAAATGTGCAAAAAATCAATGTAACAAAAGAGCTGAACACAATCTAAATCCTTGTCTTTTTAACACATAAAAAAGTGAGTGTTGAAAATTGTTACCATTAAATTAAATAAACCTACAAACTCGGAAAATGTTTTGAAATGAAAAATTATTAAACGAAACAAAAATTAGTAAATTATAACATTTATAAATCTATAATAAAATTTTTAAGTTTTATTTTTATGCCAATTTTGTGCCTGCTTGTTTTTGTTGTTGTGCTTTTACGTTTTCTTTTTATACCCGCCACCAAAAAAATGGTGGGGGTATATTCATTTTGTCATTCCGTTTGTAACACATCGAAATATCCATTTTAGACCCCATAAAGTATATATATTCTGAATCGGGGTTTGATTTTATGACGATCTAGCTATGTCCGTCCGTCTGTCCGTCTGTTGAAAGCACGATAGAGGTCGCACCGAAAAAGCTAGGGGGCTCAAATTTTGCCAGAATCTTTCTTATAGACAAGGTATTGAAAATGGGCTAAATCGGAATATTAGGAAGAGAGTTATAGCTCGAAAAGCAAGAGTAGGTCGAAAAAACCGTGTCCTTCGAACATCGAATAAAATGGAATTGTGTCCAAACGCCTAAGCGTAGACTCATGAAACTTCGAATATATATTTCCTGGGTAAAGACAATATTTTTCCCTGAAAATTGTCTAAATCTATGCATTAAGAGAGGAGTTATCGATCAAAATGTACGAAAATTTATACCGCACAGTGTATTTTTCGGTATATTTAAAAACAAAAACGTCATAAAAGCAACAAAATTGGATGTACGACTCTGAAATTTTGCACACATTGTTTTTTGGTGAGGCGCTTTTTTGTAACGGAAAATCAATGTGCCACGCCCACTTTTACGCCCACCTCCCATATAACGTTTTAACTAAAATTCATATAATTTCTCTATTAATAAAGATTTTGGAACAATAAAGGCCTATATTGAAACACCTCAGTTGTACTCATTCGCAAAATAACTTTGACACGCCTACTATAACGCCCACTTTTCACGTTATCTACTGTTAATGAAATTTAATAACTCATAAAACCGCTACAATTAGAGGTATGATGATAAATTTTGCTACGTCTATCCCCCTAGGCAATTTCATTACTATGCCAAAAAATTAAGGTGCCACGCCCATTTTTACGCCCACCTCCCATATAACTTTTTACCTAAAATTCATATAATTTCTCTATTAATAAAGATTTTGGAATAATAAAGGACTATATTGGAACACCTAAGTTGTACTCATTAGCAAAAACAACTTTGACACGCCTAATTTAACGCCCACTTTCACTTTTGAATTGTGTCCAGACGCATAAACGTAGAGTCATGAAACTTCGAATATATATTTATCGAGTCAAAAAAATATTCCCTGAAAATCGCTTAAATCTATGAATTAGGAAAAGAGTTATAGATAAAAATGTACGAAAATTTATACCGCACAGTGTATATTTCAAATTTAAAACGTAATAAAACTGACAAAACTATATGTACGATTCTAAAATTTTGCAAACATAGCTTTTTGGTTAAAGTTTTCGTTATAACGGAAAATAGATGTGCCACGCACACTTTTTTCCTTAAATTTTTATAAAAATATATTAGTCATATATATTAGCATTTATTCATCTTACACTGTGCCATTTATTGTACTGTAGCTAAATATAAGATAAAGATGATAAGATAGATGACTCCACTAGCAACTACTAGATGGCATGCTAACAACTTATGCTTATGTTCTCCTGAAGTTATGCTCTATTAAAAATGGGAATTTGGGAAAATTTTGACCAAAGTAAAAATAAATTATCTCTAAACATTATAAACAATTTATTTTCATGTACTAATGGCTAACAAATTTTAAAGTTATACAAAACTTATTTCGTTTGAAAATCTTTTAAAAGCAAAATGTTATAGAAGTTTAAAAATCAAAATCTTACAAATAAATTTCCCGTTTTAGAAAAATGCAGAGAATGTATATTTTAAATCACCCTGTGGCCCTTAAAATTTAACCTTAAATTCACGTTCTTCCTCTTAAATTCATGTAAATTCTCTATGAATAAAGATTTTGGAATACTAAAGGACTATATTGAAATATCTAAGTTATGTTTATTAGCAGAAACTTTATTGACACGCGTATTTTAACGGCTACTTTCATTGAAAGACTAAATTTACGAAAACATTTTACTAGCATACCGAAGTTATAATGGGTGGTTTAATTTGAAGGGACTATGTTGATTTTGAATAAAATTATTATGAAATTATTATCATTTATTTTTATAATGATAATATTTGTATGCTTCAATCATGTATGGAACAAAATATCGGCCAAATGGCCCCCAACCTAGGCGGCACACTTCGATCCGATAGTCCATATTTTCAATGACACTGTTGATGCTGAATTGTTGGGCACGATGATGAGTCGAGATTGCATGCTCTTTTGCCACGTTATCGTGAAAAACAGCAATGTTTCCCATTCAACGAACTAAGATGGCATTCACAGATGTTTTCAGATTTCATACAGACCTGCTTTGCAGACATTTAAATATTTTTTACAATTCTCACGATTGTGGACATATTCGAACGATTATGTTGACCAAAACAATCACGAAGTGCACAAAATGCATTTTGATTTGAACGCCCATTTTTATAAAAATCTTTAATATTTAAAAGCGTTGCTCGATTGCGTATCTTTCCACGGTTCAAATTGAGTTAGTCTGAGATTGAGAAATGTCAAATGAAATATAAGAAAAAAGTTGAAGTTTAGATGTGGTTCACCTTAAACATGGGCCCTTAAAATTTAACCACCCTCTACAAAGAAAGTGATACATATTTTATTATAAAGAGATTATTCTATAGCGATTAACAAAATAATAAATATTGTGCTTTAAATGTACACAAAATTGGTGGTGGGTATAAAAGATTCGGCACAGCCGCATATAGTGCTCTTACTTGTTATTCTACATTTTTTCCTGCACTAATCCAATTGGAATAGTCTGCATACACGAGCGTGTATATAATTGAGATTGGGTTTGTGTACATGAGTTCTAAAGTGTTGCCAGAGGTATTTAAAAGTTAAATGGGATTAAACTTTTCGGAATTGTCATAGCATTGTTTTTAAAAACAACTACACTTCAATGACAGTTCCGTACAGTGTGATTCCATTTTGTTTACAGAACAGGCGCGATAATCTTAAACTTTGGAGTTTGCTGAGGACTAAGACGTGTATAAAGACGTCAGTATCATATATATTTATATACTTATGTATATTTATATATTTATGTATGACAAATCGATTCAAAAGGGGCAATTGCCTTTTTAAATATCAATTCTCACTCCAATACTTAGTATTTGGAATTATCCTTTTTGTAATTATAAATAGTCTGCGGAGCAACGCTAAGACTCTTACACTCGATGTTACATCGTTTATTATTGTCGTATTATATACATTGTTATTTTGTTTTGTCTATCGTAATTTCAAATCAGACGTTAAGTGTGTATATAACATTGTATGAAATAAAACATTTTCTAAGAAAACGTAAAATCAAGTTAAAAAAAGTAATTCAATGTAGGTATGTAATCTTTTATATGATTTGTTAGTCAAGTTAAAAACATTTTGCTAAAAATTTAGCAATCAGTTATTTATTTTTGAAAATTCTCAATTTGACGTATTCTTCTCTTTTATTGTAGATTTGAAAAAATTTAATAGGTAATTGTGAATTCTTTCGGTTTATTAAATTGTGATACAAATAAATATGTACAGTTTTATACTAAATGTTCGAATAATATGATATACATATTTGTGTTTTTTATTTTATTTTGAAAAAGGTATATTAGTTGTCAAAATAAGACGCCTAAGATGCTGTACTAATACTTATTGGCATTTTTCTACGTATACATACATATATTAAAAGAATCCACTAGTTTTTTTTTACCTTGGCTTTTGTTATTCTTTTACAAAAAAATATTGAATTAAAAAACATTTTTGTTGAATAGTCCAAAGTCCACAAAAGATTACACCTAATAATTCAAAAATATTCGACTTAAAGTTAATTCGTTAAAAATATATTTTTCTAAGATACGAAGATATAAATAAACTATTGGCAACACTTTGTTGCATTCTTATCCAAATGAATAATATTGTGCTCTACTCACAAACATGCGTTTTGTTGTTGTTTTCTGCTTGCAACTGCTGTCGCTGTCTTTAAAAAATAATTTTGTGCACAAAAAGTCAAAAATTAACAGACGTCTGCACAAATGTACAGTGGAACTAAGTAAAGTCGAATTATATTCAGTTATTATGTGACATAATAAATAATTGCCTGATTTTAAAACATATCTAATTTTTTATGTACGTATGAAAAGTTTGTTATTATTTTCGAAATTTGCAAAGCTTTACAATAGTGATTTTTTACTTTTTACAAATAAAATACATGTGCTTATGGACATGTAGGTATGCATATGTATTTTCCAAAAATGTAAAAATATATGTTACTTTATTTTCTGAAATTGTTTTCCTTTATACCTACCCACCACTTTCATCCACCCTGTTTTCGGCAGCTGTTATTTTTTTGTTTTACAACATTAAGTTTTCGAGAAGCTGACAGCTAGAAACGAGAATTTTTCTTCCCCTATTTTATGTCATAAATCTAAATTTAACTTACAATTTAAACAGTTGTTAAGGAAATTTTAATACGTACAAATATTTTAAATAAATATTTTTGTTTTTGTTAATCGTATAAATATTTTTTTTTACATTTTTATTTATAGAGTTATGAGAATTTACAAATAGTAGGTATTACAACAATTAACATCTGAGTAATTAAATAAAGATACTGCTAATATCATAGTTTAAGAAAAGTTATTTATAGAAAACTTCGTATAAACTTAGAGGTTATACAAAATTTAAAAACAATTACTAAAATGGTATTTTGTATAAAACACTGTTATGAGTTGTTCAGCAAATTTGTTATTTCCAAGTCTTATGTTCTTCATATTTCATTAATAGACGGAATTAATGTCAACGAATTAAGCCTTTTGAAGTCAGAGTTTTTATGAAGAAGATAAGTGGAAAATCTAAAAATTGAATTGTTTGTTATTTTAAAATTTTTATTTTGAATAATTTAAATTATTTTGTATTAGTTTTAGCAGTTTTTTGGGAGAAAGACTTGACAACCATAGGTCATAATTGGTTGAATACACATTAGGGTGATCGACTTGGTTTTACAACCGGTGGAACACCCGGTTTTTTCCTCTTTTTGCTGTCGGTTTTTTCTAAATGTTGGTTTTTCGAATATCGAATCGTCGGTTTTTTTTATCCAAAAAAGCCGGTTTTTTATATGTTTAAGTTTTTTTTAATATATCTTTGTAACCAATCGTACCATAGTATAAATTTCATATTTAAATAAAATTTTTATTATCTTTTTGAAGCAAATTTTTTAATTTTTCCTTTAAATATTATATTTTATATATTCGAACCGGTTTACCGGTTTTTTCTTAATTTTCAAAATAGCAACCGGTTTTTTTTAAATTCTAAATTTCAAACTATTTGAAAACCGGTTTCTTAAAAAAGTCGAATAATCGATCACCCTAATACACATACTTGTATTATTTTAAATAAAACTTGAAAAATCTGTAAATTTATTTATTTTTGCACAAAATCATTAAACATTAAAATATGGCCATATTTTTCGGTATTTATAATTGTATCAAGTTTTTCTGAAAATCTTCCCATCAAAGATTTTTTAGTAGCTTTATTTACATTTTTGAATTACCTGGTCCACTTACGCTTAAAATCGTACATGACCTTGGATGCCTTTTTTGTATTCTCTAATTATTTTTTTAACAAGAGCCCACTACCTTTCCACAGCCCGAAGTTCTCGACAGTTGGATGGATTTGCCTTCCGTAGTACAAATTTGGATTTTTTGTTTGAATACCACACAAAGTCCATATTTTATATAGTGGCATAATAAAAAGTAGGGTCAAACATTGCTGTGTTTGATGTCACAAATTAAAAGATTCTTTTGTAATAACTGCGGTATTATCTGTCCATCACACAGATAAAAATCTTGACTCTGATTCATCCACAACACAATAGGTGTAGTTTTTATACAATTTGACCTAACTTATTTAGCTCATTCCTTTGCTTCTTATTTCTTTAACGTATTGCGATCTGGAACTTTCGGAACTTTAAACCACTTCAAAGGAATCATTATATATACTGTCATTGAGTGGGAACAAAATTTACCACAACTTAAGCCTTTTTGATTATTTTGTTATACGTCTTCATTAATATATGTAAATGCGATGTTTGTTTTAAGTTTTATATATCACTAAATAATACCCGGTGTGCTTCGCCACCCCAAATTTTAGTATTTAATTCATATGGCAGGTGCCACGCCCACTATTGTTAATGCACCCATTTTTTTCCATAAATGTTTATTTAAATATCAAAGTTGCTTTTGCAAAATTTTAGTACTCTAATCGATATCGTTTTCCAGTTATACGAATTTTAGTATTTAATTCATATGGTAGGTGCCACGCCCACTATTGATAATGCACCCATTTCTTGCCTTAATGTTCATTTGGGTGTCAAAGTTGCTCTTGCAAAATTTTACTACTCTAATCGATATCGTTTTCCAAATATACGAATTTTAGTATTTAATTCATGTGGCCACGCCTACTATTGCAAGTACGCCCATTTTTTACCCAAATGTTCGTGTGGATGTCAAAGTTTACCGTACTTAATTTGAAGACTCTAGCTGCATTAACTTTCGTGATATATAATATTTAATACTTATTCTTTAATAGGGCGTGGCACCCCGCCCACTTACAATTTCAAACCAAAGTATAGCTCATAGTTCCTTCCAGACATACAGAACGATTCTGTGAAAATTTCAAGGAAATCGGTTCAGCCGTTTAACCGTCTATAAAACACAAACAAACATACAAACATATAAACATACAAACATACAAACACACATTCATTTTTATATATATAGATAAAAAATTTTAGAGTTAAATATATGATATTTTTTAAAGTAGGTATTAACGTGACATCAATTAATTCCCTTGTCTTTTTCTATTGTTATTGTTGAACCAAATAACAAATAACTCAATGAATAAATATTTTTTCATTATTGTAATGTTAACTTGGTGTCAGTTTTTATCATTGGATGTTCTTTTAACATTTTCTAAGATTTATTTTTTTTCTAGCGGTTAATAAATGTTTTCTACTGGACTTATTATACCCTTCGCCTGTTGCGCACTAGGGTATATATAGCTTTGTCTTTCCGTTTGTAATATCTACAATTTTCATTTTCGACCCCATAAAGTATATATTTTCTGAAAGCTTAAGAATAGAGGAGTCGACTAATCCCTGACCGTCTGTCTGTTAGAGTGTTTGTTGAAATCAACTTTTAGAAGCAACCATATGTTCCTTAGATCTGTGTATGGCATCAATCTTTTGGAAATATCCAAGAATGAATCGCTTTTGAAATTCAGCACAATCGACCCATAACTTTCTGAGATACGAGCAAATATACAAGACTGTCTCTGTTTTTTTCCCATATATTTCCCACCAAAATTTAAAAGTTTTCAGCCATAGAATAATTTACAGGTACCTTTGCTACTTTTTGTAGATATAACATGCCTCTAGAGATATTCGTAGAATTTTAGATAAAGCGGGCTCTAATCGGTAAAGTTATAGGCAACACTTTTTATTAAATATATATTTAAAAAATTTACAAACAAAAATCAATATTTTTCAGCTTTGAGACAACCGGAGAATCAATACTGGTATCATCTGAAAGAACTTGACTAGCGCAATATAAGCACTATAAAAAAAATTAAAATTCATGTTGGCCGCCACTACATAATGACTCGGCCGAATATAGCACTCGTACTTGTTTCTTTTTAATTTTCTATTGCACGCAAATTCGTAATATTTGTTTTGATTTTGCAATCATTATGTGTAATCTCTCTCACAAGAAATGAAAGCGCGATAAACTAACCGTTTTATATTATTTGCTATTTGCGTTATTAGATTAGCGACCTCAAATGCATTTTTGATTATATCGCTTGTTTTGATAATCAAAGTTACTCATTTTTTTGTGTAGATTATTTGTCTTTCAATAAACGTTGAAAATGGAAAGAGGAACGGTTTTATCTTTGGAAGAAAAAACAAAGATTGAAGCTTACTACGATTCTGGACTAACTGGAAGTCACAGAAAAAACGGTTGCCATTTTTCTAAAAAGAAGAAAGAAGACCAATAATCATATTTTTTTTGAAGCGTTATTAATGAAAACAATTTAGCATAAAGTTTGTTAACTTGTAAAGAAACAGCTGTCAAATATTATTATACGTTTATCTTTTCCTTTGTATTAAAAAAAATATGAATTCGCCTTTAAACATACTTATGAGAAAGCGAATTCAGTCGAATTCGCCACTGCCACTGACCACATTAAGTGTACCCTGGTTGCACTGTTTGACTTATATCGTCATCGTTTAGTGGGTAAATTGTATTGCATTTTGCTAATACCAGCAACATTAATTGTTTTTGTTGTCGCTTATGTATTTGCATTAAATTGTGTGCAGTTGGAATCTTGAAGCCTAAGGGAAACGTATAATAAATTGTCTACGTTGCCATAAAAAAAACACTTCAAAGTGCGGGTTATTAGCCAGTCAATAATTGTTTATTTTTCTTTTATTTAACATTATTGTTTGCTGTTTTCAATCATTTATATTGAATTATATCTAAGAAATTTTAGTTTTATTAACAATAAAAAACAAGTAAGAGCGCCATACTTACATATATGCCTTTTACACAGTTTATTATGCAACTATGACCAGTAATTTAAAGTTTTTTTTCAAAAATTTTTTGCCCAAGTCCTTTCAGTAATCAAAATTGTATGTAAATGTTGCTAATATATACTTAACAAACGTTGCAAGAAGTTTCCTAGGAGTTGCAAAATCTGACTTTATTTGGGTAGATTACATATCGATATTTGATCATATCTCAGCTCGTAATATACCCACACAACTGATTTTTAATAGCAAAATTCTCGAAAGTATATCGATAAATTTGTGGTGGACGGTTGGCTTAAAAAAGTTGATTTTTAACATACTCACGGACAGACGGACTAACATAGGATTCTGAATATGGCCGACTTCCTAAACGCAAGTTGCAATGCATATTTACAATGCATACACTTCGTAAACGCATATGTAAACTTTCTAGCAATGTCCAATGTTCCTAATCGTTTGGCAACTCATTTTAAGGCCATGACTGACTATCAGATTTAGTCGTTCGATATGTCAAAAATTGTATGTGTGTTCAGAAAGTGTGATAGTGTGGACACAAAGTGCACATGTGTGACAGATTTTTTGACAAGTGTGTCCGATTTGATAATCTTTTGAAAATTTTCATAAAATAATAGTTTCTGTGCGATCAGAGTTGCTTTTTCTAAGCAAGTATGACAGTGTGGCATCCAATAACACATTTTGTTGCGATTTTTTCATGTAGGACAGAAAACTATCAGATTTTTATTTGACATAATCGCACGACTTTGTAGGATAGTCAGTCATGGCCTTTACTAAGTATCAGCTGTCAAAATCGCGCATCATTTTTATTTTGTATGCAAACATTTGAGCTGCAATGGCTGAGTTAGTATTTTCTTTGTTTATTTTTAATAAATTATTTATAATTGATAGAGTTTATTTAAATCAGAGACTAATAATTTAAATAATTAAACACTTTATATTGCAGAGACAAAAAGTGGATCCATGAGCGTTCCTAAATGCCGATAAAATGCAAAAAAAATTTCTGCAACGCAAGGTTGCACTTAAGACATGTTTAGCATTGCATACGCATTTTTTAAAATTATGAATTGCAACTTGCGTTTAGGAAGTCGGCCTATATGTATAAATATACTCTATAGGGTCTCAAATGATAAAAATATACATACATACATACATGCATATATACCCTTTTACACTCTCGTATGAAGGGTACAAATATTGTTGACAAATATGTACTTTCTAACGACGCGTGGCGACGCAACGTCAAAAAAAGACATTTAAATAGCGGGTGTCCAAATGTTAAGTATAATTTTAATAAAAAAAAAGAGTTTTTTTGAGATATTAAAAATATTTTTATTTCAGTTTATTTCAAAATGAAAAATTATGTCGGTCAAGTAACTCCTCAACCAGCTCGCTCCCATATTTTTTACAAAATTCTTAATCACGTTTTTCAAAATAGTGTTGTTAATGATTGATATCTGTTTTTAAGCTCCTAAACAGTTGTGTGATTATTGCTGTACACTTCCGATTAAAAAAAAATTAACGATTTTGGTGGCCAAAACACTTGTCCTCTACGAGAATTAATGCGATTTTCGAATTTTTCTTTCAATCTTTATACGAGCACATTTAGAATTTATTTGGCAGTGTTCACTGTTGCCAAATTTTTCCCAAAAAATATCGCTAAAATATGTAGAAAAATAGCAAGAAAATAGCTAAGAATTAAAAATTGTCAAAATTTTAGCGATAAATCGCTAATATTTATTTTTTTTTTCAAAATCTGGCAAAAATTTAACAAATAATAGTCAAGTTTTCGTTGATTTTTTTATTGCGCGGAAAATTTAGCGTTTTATTGCTAAGTTTTTCTAAAACAACGAAAGAAAAAAAGAAAAGTACAATCATTTTTATTACGCAGGCAGCTTTTATTAGTTAAATTTTATTACATAATTTACATACGTATGACGGTATGTGAAAAAATGTAAGAAATATACGTACACATATGTACGTTTAAATAAATCGTAATTGAAGCTGTCGCATCGGCCATTTCTGCCAAGTTTAGAAATGTTAACACAATTTGTTGGTTTTCCGGTCTAAAAAAAAATATTTATTTTAGATTTATGTACCACGTAGGTTTTTAGTTTTTAAAAAACATGCCTAATAACTTGATGATACAAACGTCTATTGATTTATCTTCTAATACACTATACCTAGAACCTCATACATCGTTTCTAAGTTCCATTAAGAGATAGGTCGCTAAAACATTTTTATTTATCGCTAAGCATTTGGTTCTATAAATACGGTTTTCATTCGTTCAATCGAAATATTTTTTACATAAATCACTAAGGTGATCAATTGAATTGATTGACGTATGTTGAGTTATTAATTAAGTCTTCTTTAAAATTAAATTATCTCAAATATAACCCTCCCACCGATGCAGATGACTTGTATTTTTATTTGTAAAATTTTGCAGACAGAGCACCTGCATCAATATCCCTTTGTATCGTATTTTTAATCTCGCATTACCCAGGACTTAAACTTTTAATGGCTTAACAATGCACAATTTTTGGATCATATTAGTTCTTTGTTGCAATATTTCAAAATTCTTGCAAGAAATTTTTAAGTAGTTTTTTTTTGTATAATTCACAAACTCATCTAAAGAAAGAAAGAAACGTTTATTTAACATCTTCTTTTTACAAAAAATGTTTCGAGCTATAAACTTTGCAAGATAAAATTGGTTTTTGAATTTTAATGTACGTGGTTTTTGATTTTCAGATGCCATAATCTGTATTAAAAAGTGTATTGAAAATAGCATTCGCCTTACAAATGAATTGGTAGCTACTCTTTAAGAATATTAACATCAAATGTATTTAAAACACGTAAAAATCCAACATCGCGAAAAACGCTAGATTTCCCGCTAATAGCTAAATCATATTTCTTCCCGAAAAAAATATATATAAAAATCGCTAGATTTGACGAGAAAATAGCTGAAATGGCAACAGTGGCAGTGTTGTTAGACTAATGGTTCAGTTAGTAGATTTGTATCGTGAGGTTACGAATCAGCGAATAAAATCTGAGGCAAAAACAATACGTGTAACTGTCAATAAAAAATGCATCGTAGCTTTCCGCGAGGTATAAATCTACAAAAAAAAGCAAGATTTTTACGGAGAGAATGCAACTCAATGGACAACAACACTACGTTTTTACTAACTAACATACATACATTTTAACGATACTTGAAGTTATAAAGTAACACAATACAAATCTACTAACTAAACCAAAATACTCTTCAGATTCTTAGTAAAATTTTCAAATTGTTATTTTAATTCTTGTTATTGAGTGAGCTAATGTTTTGAATTGAATAATTTTGCAGGTGTTATTTAGGTTAAGTTCAGGGACTTGCAGCGAATAGTGTCGATAATTCACAATTATTGGATACTTCACTCAATAATAAGTATAAATCTATTGAAATACAATTTGATGGAAAGAAAGAGAGAGAAACATATACATCCAATCGTAGTATAGAGAGAGAGAGAGAGAGGTAGATATATTAATATATAAAGGGTGGTTAAATTTTAAGGGCTGATGTTGACTTTGAATAAAAAAACAAATTTTTTAGGAAATTATTGACTTTTTTTAATTACGATAATATTGGTATGATTCAATTATGTATGGAACAAAATATCGGTCAAATGGCCCCCCAACCTAGGCGGCACACCTCGATCCGATAGTCCATATTTTCAATGACACTGTTGATGCTCGATTGTTGGGCACGATGATGAGTCGAGGTTGCTTGCTCTTTTGCCACGTTATCGTGAAAAACAGCAATGTTTCCCATTCAACGAACTAAGATGGCATTCATAGATGTTTTCACATTTCATTCAGACCTATTTTGCTGAAATTTAAATATTTCTTACAATTCTCCCGATTGTCGACGAATTTGCACGATTATGTTGACCAAGAGAATAAAGAAGTGCAAGAAATGCATTTCGAATTGAACGCCCATTTTCATAATAAGCCTGAATAACTTTAACGCGTTGCTCGATTGTGTAACTTTCCATGGTTCAAATTGAGTTAGTCTAAAATTGAGAAATGTCAAATGAGCTGCAGAAAAAAAACTTGACGTTTAGGTGTGGTTCACATTTAACATCGGCAATTAAAATTTAACCACCCTGTATGTATATTTAACTAGAGATTTTTAGAGCATCACAAAACAATTTATTGTAGCAATTAAAAGATTTACTATTAGGAAAAGTTTATCTTTCCTTCACATTGAACTTACAGAGAAAACAATTGCGCTCTACAGAAGAAACGCTTTAGAGTGCAGTACGTAACCACTTATATAATTTATAACTAGTTATCTAGACACAATTATCTTTTGCCACTTTATCCGTTTTATTATTTTGAACTTAATTTCATTAAATACGTAACTGATAACCAAACACATTGTTAATACGTTACAAGTACTTTTTTGAAAAAGTAGAGCGTTTAACGAGCGAAAAGTTTTTATTACACTTTCATCAATTTTACCTGATATCATTGCTATCGATCATTTGCAATCAAATGAGTCAACAGCAAGGGCAGTATGCAAACAATAAAAACAATAACAAATGGCTTTAACCAATACTTGACTTTATATATTTTTTCCAAGTGCTTTTTGTTGCAATTGCAATTGTTTTATTGTTATTTTGTTGACAGAAAAAACAATAACGCATTTGTGTCATTTCAAATAATGACAATTTTCATGTATTTATTTAAAAACACAAGATAAAATATAATACAGTCGAACTACTATATAGTGAATCTGTTCATATTTTTCAGTACAACTTAAGTGTATTTTGATCTTCTTATAATGAATTTCTATGGTGTGCGCTTTCCTTTGCAATGAACAAATTCTACAGATGTAAATTAGATTCATGATTCGTGATTTCAATGCTACCGATTGGCTACACATCCATTACTAAATCACGCGCCAGTAACGACGTTTACTCTAGACACACTGTTGGTGATTGTCGACAATCCTTATTGCACAGTCTTTGGCATCTACTTCAGACTTAGGTTTCCCATAGCACCCTCATGTAATGCGTGCCTGCCTGTGAATCTTCCGCTAGCCAATTCTGGACATTCGCATACTTTATGCGTTGATTTCTCCAGGTAAATACTACAAACAACATCATCCACGATTTGCATCTCTTTCAGATGATATTTGAAGTTACCGTCTTCCGTAACTCTAATTAAATTCGTGTACCTTTACAACACCGAGGCTGTTTGCAAGTGCTTCATTCAATACACATTTGCACCCTTCACCCAGGACAATTCTGTGTTCGGTTCAAAAAATATTACCACCGATGCTTTCTTCGCAAGTTCGTGGTGAACCTTAATCCACATAAAACGACACCTCAGTTGTCGAGGCACACATATTGAGCACGCCCTATATTTATCACAATAAAAATTTTATTCCCTTGTACCAAACCAATCATCTTTACCTGATAAGCGCAACTAACAAGATTAACAAATAAAATATTATTTGGGAATTCCCGAAAATTGAAAATTAAAAAAAAAAACAATAATAAAAAGAAAAACAGTCACATCAATAACAATTTTGACACCGGTTTACCGTATTCAATAAATGATGGTTTTGTTGGGGAAGAAATAAAAAAAAAGATTCCAAACTGAAATATCTAATAATTTTAAATAATCATGAAGATTCTATATAAAACAAATGATTTTGTTATCCCATGCTAATACATTAAAGCGAAGTTCGACTGTATGTACTCGAACAAGTAAGAGCACTATATTCGGCTGTGCCGAATCTTTTATACCCACCACCAATTTTGTGTACATTTAAAGCACAATATTTATTATTTTGTTAATCGCTATAGAATAATCTCTTTATAATAAAATATGTATCACTTTCTTTGTAGAGGGTGGTTAAATTTTAAGGGCCCATGTTTAAGGTGAACCACATCTAAACTTTAACTTTTTTCTTGTATTTCATTTGACATTTCTCAATCTCAGAATAACTCAATTTGAACCGTGAAAAGATACGCAATCGAGCAACGCTTTTAAATATTAAAGATTTTTATAAAAATGGGCGTTCAAATCAAAATGCATTTTGTGCACTTCGTGATTGTTTTGGTCAACATAATCGTTCGAATTCGTCCACAATCGTGAGAATTGTAAAAAATATTTAAAGGTCTGCAAAGCAGGTCTGTATGAAATCTGAAAACATCTGTGAATGCCATCTTAGTTCGTTGAATGGGAAACATTGCCGTTTTTCACGATAACGTGGCAAAAGAGCAAGCAACCTCGACTCATCATCGTGCCCAACAATCGAGCATCAACAGTGTCATTGAAAATTTGGACTATCGGATCGTGGTGTGCCGCCTAGGTTGGGGGGCCATTTGGCCGATATTTTGTTCCATACATGATTGAAGCATACAAATATTATCATTATAAAAATAAATGATAATAATTTCATAATAATTTTATTCAAAATCAACATAGTCCCTTAAAATTAAACCACCCATTATAACTTCAGTATGCTAGTAAAATGTTTTCGTAATTTTAGTCTTTCAATGAAAGTAGCCGTTAAAATACGCGTGTCAATAAAGTTTCTGCTAATAAATACAACTTAGATATTTCAATATAGTCCTTTAGTATTCCAAAATCTTTATTCATAGAGAATTTACATGAATTTAAGAGGAAGAAAGTGAATTTAAGGTTAAATTTTAAGGGCCACAGGGTGATTTAAAATATACATTCTCTGCATTTTTCTAAAACGGGAAATTTATTTGTAAGATTTTGATTTTTAAACTTCTATAACATTTTGCTTTTAAAAGATTTTCAAACGAAATAAGTTTTGTATAATTTTAAAATTTGTTAGCCATTAGTACATGAAAATAAATTGTTTATAATGTTTGGAGACAATTTTTTTTGACTTAGGTCAAAATTTTCCTAAATTCCCATTTTTAATAGAGCATAATTTCAGGAGAACATAAGCATAAGTTGTTAGCATGCCATCTAGTAGTTGCTAGTAGAGTCGTCTATCTTATCATCTTTATCTTATATTTAGCTACAGTACAATAAATGGCGCAGTGTAAGATGAATAAATGCTAATATATATGACTAATATATTTTTATAAAAGTTTAAAGAAAAAAGTGTGCGTGGCACATCTACTTTCCGTTATAACGAAGACTTTGACCAAAAAACCATGTTTGCAAAATTTCAGAATCGTACATATAGTTTTGTCAGTTTTATTATGTTTTAAATTTGAAATATACACTGTGCGGTATAAATTTTCGTACATTTTTATCTATAACTCTTTTCCTAATTCATAGATTTAAGCGATTTTCAGGGAAAAATATTCTTTTGACTCGATAAATATATATTCGAAGTTTCATGACTACGTTTATGCGTCTGGACACAATTCAAAAGTGAAAGTGGGCGTTATAGTAGGCGTGTCAAAGTTGTTTTTGCTAATGAGTACAACTTAGGTGTTTCAATATAGTCCTTTATTATTCCAAAATCTTTATTAATAGAGAAATTATATGAATTTTAGGTAAAACGTTATATGGGAGGTGGGCGTAAAAGTGGGCGTGGCACCTTAATTTTTTGGCATAGTAATGAAATTGCCTAGGGGGATAGACGTAGCAAAATTTATCATCATACCTCTAATTTTAGCGGTTTTATGAGCTTTTAAATTTCATTAACGGTAGATAACGTGAAAAGTGGGCGTTATAGTAGGCGTGTCAAAGTTATTTTTGCGAATGAGTACAACTGAGGTGTTTCAATATCGGCCTTTAATATTCCAAAATCTTTATTAATAGAGAAATTATATGAATTTTAGTTAAAACGTTATATGGGAGGTGGGCGTAAAAGTGGGCGTGGCACACTGATTTGCCGTTACAAGAAAGCGTGTCACCAAAAAGCAAAGTGTGCAAAATTTCAGAGTCGTACATCCAATTTTGTTGCTTTTATGACGTTTTTGTTTTTAAATATACCGAAAAATACACTACGTTAAGGCGTTTGGACACAATTCCATTTTATTCGATGTTCGAAGGACACGGTTTTTTCGACCTACTCTTGCTTTTCGAGCTATAACTCTCTTCCTAATATTCCGACTTAGCCCATTTTCAATACCAAACAAACCTTGTCTGTAAGAAAGATTCTGGCAAAATTTGAGCTCCCTAGCTTTTTCGGTGCGACCTCTATCGTGCTTTCAACAGACGGACAGACGGACGGACATTGCTAGATCGTCATAAAATCAAACCCCGATTCAGAATATATATACTTTATGGGGTCTAAAATGGATATTTCGATGTGTTACAAACGGAATGACAAAATGAATATACCCCCACCATTTTTTTGGTGGCGGGTATAAAAATTTCATTAATGTCTCGAATGCCCTGTGCCAGTATGGACGCAATTAACAGTTTTATGGTCTTTGTGGAAACCGTAACTTATTTCTATTTTTATGCTACTTATACTTAAGTTTGTTATCATAATAAGAAATATTAAAAAAAAATTATTTGTTATGAACAGTATAGCCGTATGTAAGTAAAATTATTTTCTTGAAAAATAAACTTTTAAATCTCAACAACAGCCTCATCTATCGAATCTATAAGAATATCTCCTTTAAAGTTGAAATTTCATAGGATTTGGTTATAAAATATGGGCACTATTTTACATGTCGTAAATTATTGTGCTCTATGTGACATATAAAAGCTATACATATAGAACGCAATAATTTACAAACGACGATGTGATTTGTTATTGTAACAAAAACAAAACTTCAACGCTTAACGCTCTTATTTTGGTTTGGCTGTAATTTGCTCAACAATGTTGCCATGTTTTAATTTAAATTCCATACATTTGCAAAATAACAAAAGAAAATTAAACAAGTAAGAGCGCTATAATCGGTCGTGCCGAATCTGATAATACCCCTCACCATCATGTACATAGGTATAATACCACATCGTAGCTTAATCTATATTTCATGTTATACACCATTTTTCTTTATTATTTCCGACGCTATCCTTGATTTTGAATTTTTACCTAGTTATCTATATGCTACTAGTCAAGCCCTTTCATTTGATACCAATATTGAGGGTGTTCAAAAAGTTACATTTTAAAATACCAGATTTGACCCATACATAAATTTATTGTCCGCCATTTTGTAGTGGCGGCTAACATGAATTTTAATTTTTTTTATTGTGCTTATATTGCGCTAGTCAAGTCCTTTCAGATGATACCAATATTGTTTCTCTCTGTTGTCTAGAAGCTAAAAAAAAATTATTTTAGTTTGTAAATATATATTTTTCAAAACAAATTTGTGCCTATAACTTTACCGATTAGAGTCCGATTTATCCAAAATTGCTCACAAATATCTCTAGAGGCATATTATATCTACAAGAAGTATCAAAAGTACTTATAAATTATTCTATGGCTGAAAAATTTTAATTTTGGTTGTAAAAATATGGGAAAAACAGAGGCAGTCGTGTATATTTGCTCGTATCTCAGTAAGTTATGGGGCGATTGTGATGAATTTCAATAGCGATTCATTCCCAGATATTTCTAAAAGATTAATGCCATACACAGATCTGAGGAACATATGGTTGCTGCTAAAAGTTGATTTCAACCAACACACGAGCAGACGGTCAAGGCTTAATCTACTCCTCTATTCATAAGCTTTCAGAAAATATATACTTTTTGGGGTCGGAAATGAAAATTGTAGAAATTACAAACGGAAATTACATAACGGAATAACCTAAGCAAAAGCGTTAATGTTGTGTAACAAACAGTAACTCAATAAATAGAAAAGTCGCTAAAATGGCATCACATTTTAATAAACACAAAAGCAAAGAAACAGTAACAATTTCGAGCCAACTTCAATATTTAACGCTCTGTCTAAATCGAGTTTTTCAATTGGAAAGTGTTGGCGTTGCGTTATTTCCCGTTGCTTCATACAACTTAAATGGGCTTGAAAATTTTTGACTGCTAAAAACGCTTGCCGCTTTTGTTTAGGTTAGAGAGCCAGTTAGTAAAAACATAATGCTATATCTTTCTCTTTATACAGAAAATTTGTCTTCTGGCGATTTCTACCTCACAGAAATTTATATTTGTGAAAGAAATTTCTTATTTACACAGCTCGTTTTTTTTCAAGCCTTTCACATCTTTGTAATAATAATGGTAATGTGTAATATTTTGTGAGCCTGAGCTTTCTTCATAGTATCTTATGAGCATGATTGATCGAACACGATCACATCTAAGCGTGCAAGAATAGATATTTTGTGAACATAAACGATTGTTAGTGAAAACTCACTCACGGTGCCATCTCCAACTGATAGCTAGCAAAATTTATTAATAGCGTTCATAAAAATTGCACTGTGAATTTAATTAAAAAAAAAGCCAGACCAGAAACATGATCGTGTGCGTTATTTACTTTGGAGGATGTAATATTTAATTTTTTCAAACTTTAACCGTGATCGTAACTAAATCAATCCACCTTGCGTTTGCTGTTATCTACATTTTTTAAAACTTAAGTAATTTTGTTCCGTAATCTATAAAATGAATGTACTATGACAGGTTTTTTTTATTATGATAATCGGATTTTCTCACTGTGAAGATAATAATTCCGTAAACCGCTATCTGATTAATAGACATAAAAGGCCGTACACGTTTAGCTAATAATATTTGTTTTGTTACCAAGACTAGAATGAGGTTAAAATTATACACTTTTCTTTTTGAATATTGGCTGGTTATGAGATATATGTACATATCAAGAACTGTTAAGGGATAAGCACAATTTAGCGTTATCGTGATGTGACAATTGAAGTTTTGTCATATTCATTATCTGTTCTAATAATGTTGTTAAAGTAAATTTTTAGAACAACTCTGTATAAATGAATTTAATCTTCTTACTATCACATATTTTTTGCTGTTTATAGTCTTATCACTTAAAATGCAGTTCTAAACAAGTAAGCGTGTTATATTTGGTCGTGTCGACTTTTGTATACCCTTCACCATCATAACATTAATATATTGTGTTGAAATCCTTAACTAACAGTTACACGTATGTATGGTTAAATGTGTATGTGCACAATGATTTTGCACGCGACACACTGCATATTGCAGTCATATACGGCCAGACAGTACACGTGTAAATGAATGTCTATAGGTTTTATAAAGAAATAGCATTAAAGGCACGCATATTTAATAAATAAAGATTTATTATTGACATTGGCTTAATAAGACCTTACTAGGGGGGTGCAATGCCCCTCCACTACAATTGCTTTTGCTCCCATACATACATTTCAGACTTCGCACCTCCCTAAAAAATAACAAGTAAGAGCCCTATATTCGGCTGTGCCGAGCCTGATTATACCCTTCACCGATATTCGCCATTTAATCTAGGACTCCACTTGGATTTTTTTCTTTTCATAGCTAACAAGCTATTCAAGCCCTTTCATTTGACCCCAATATTGACTCTATCGGTTGTTTATAAACTGAAAAAGAATGTTAGGAAAAACACCGAAGCAGTTGTACTTTGATCTCAGCTTATTTCTCAGCTGGTTTCAAACCGATTTGTAAGTTTTTCTTAGAAATAAATTCTGAGATTACGGCTTATAATTTGTCATTTTAAGCGTGTTAAAAAAATTATTAAAAAGTTAAAAAAATTTGTATTTATTTAAAAAATTACTATATTTTTTCAAATAACTTTTGCCTATAACTTTGCCGGTTAGTGACCAAATTGTCCAAAAGGCCAAAAATGTTTCATGCATATCTTCAGAGGCAAACCAAATCTACAAATAGTAACAACCGTGTCTATAAATTATCTCAGGGCTTTAAAAAATAGAACACAAAAATTGACACCCTCAGAAAAAAATTGTAGCTACGCCAATTGTCAGTGAGCAGCCGGCCAGCAGTTAAAACTAATTTGTTGCGGAGTTCCAAAACTTAAAAAAAAATTCTAACAACAGGCAGTGACAAGGAGTGTGGTTACGGAGTTCTTAAATTCTCTTACACTTACACTAGGGTGATCGATTATTCGACTTTTTTAAGAAACTGGGTTTAAAAAAACCCTGTTGTTATTTTTAAAATTGAAAAAAAAACGGTTAACCGGTTCGAATATATAAAATATAATATTTAAGGAAAAAATTTAAAAATATTGTAAAAAGGATTATAATAAAAACTATATCTAAATATGAAATTTTTACAGTTTATGTACGTTTGGCTGCATAGTTACGCAATAACAGACATGAATGCAGTTGACTAATTTCATTTAATTTGTTGAATTTAAGGACAAACTTTTTACAAGTAAAATAAATAAATAGAATAAATTAATACATATGTACATAAATAAATCAGACTTTTTATAAGACTGTTATAAATTTTTGTATCTCCTTCTGTACATTTTTTAAATGCTAAATATATCTTTTTAACTAATATGCACTAACGTATTTTGCTTGATATGATTTCTCTAATTTAAAATACATTTTAAAGGCTAAGGAGAAAATCTTAAGAATATCATTTTAAAAACTATTTCTTATACCCCTGACAGACTATACAAATATAGGCATAAACTAGTTTGTTCGATGGTTTAATTATACCCTTCACACAGTGAACAAGTAACAGTGCTATATTCGGCCGTGCCGAATCTTATATACCCTTCACAACGTGTAGTCATGCAATAACAATTGTTTGTATCACCATTCATCCCATATAAAATACGTGCATACGTACACGTTAGAATAAATGTGGCATCGAATCCCAGCTGAGCCAAAAAAATTGTATTTTATTTTATTTAATATATTATTTATATTTTATTATTTTTTTTTATATTTTTTTTAAATTTTTTTAAAAAATTTTTTTAGAAATTACAAACGGAATGACAAAGCTATATATACCCTTGTGCACCACAGGTGAAGGGTATAAAAAGGGTATATATAGGTTTGTCATTCCGTGTGAAATTTCTACAATTTTCATTTCCGACCCCATAAAGTATATATTTTCTGAAAGCTTATGAATAAAGGAGTCGATTAAGCTCTGTCCGTCTGTCCGTCTGACCGTCTGTCCGTGTGTATGTTGAAATCAACTTTTTGAAGCCCCCCGACATAGGTTGGACCCGGGTAAGGTATTAAAATATCAGAAATATTCGGGAGTAGATCGGTATTGAAAATCAGAAACATCGGTACATAAACAACTGAGATATGAGCAAAAACCCACGACCACCTCGATTTTTTTTTCACAAAAACAACAACATACATAAACATACAAACGTGTATACTGGTTAGAGAAAACGTGGCATCAAATCCCAGCTGAGCCAAAAAAATTTTTTTTTTTAATTTTTTTTTAAATTTTTTTTTATTTATTTTTTTTTTTTATTTTTTTTTTATTTTTTTTTTATTTTTTTTTTATTTTTTATTTAATATATTATTTATATTTTTATTATTATTTTTTATTTTTTTTTTAATTTTTTTTTATTTTTTTTTTGTTTTATATATATTATATACATAATAATTTTTTTTTTAAATTTTTTTTTTAAATTTTTTTTTTAAATATTTAAAAAATTTTTTTTTTTTTTTTTTTTGTTTTTTTAACATACATACGTGAATTTTTAATTTTACAATGGGACGTTTTTATATATGTATGTTTTTTATATGTATGTACGTATATCATATGGGATGAATGGTGACACAAACCACTGTTATTGCATGACTACACGTTGTGAAGGGTATATAAGATTCGGCACGGCCGAATATAGCGCTCTTACTTGTTAAAATTTAAGTTGACTACCAGTTTTTGTTTTCTGATTTTTGGAAATTTTTCGCGTACTAAATATAATATGGTACGATTGGTTACAAAGATATATGAAAATAAACCTAAAAAAAACCGGCTTTTTCTGAAGAGCTGAAAGAGGAAAAAATCGGGTTTTCCACCGGTTGTCAAAACGAGTCGATCACCCTAATTTACACCACTGTGTGGTAAGACGACGGCTAGTAAGAGTTTCTCCATTCCTCAGACGATTCTTAACATTTGGTTGATACAGTGGACGATCTAGCCGATCAGGAAATTTTTCTTAAAAATAATTTCCGAGATTACGATTTATAATTTAGTATCTCAAGCGTGTTCAAAAATTATTTAGGAGTTTTAGTTAAACAAAATATATATGTATATACGTTCACACGGACAGACTGACAGCGCTTAATGGACTCCCCTATTCTTCAGCTTTCAGAAAATATATACTTTATGGGGTCGGAAATGAAAATTGTAGAAATTTCACACGAAATGACAAACCTATTTATACCCTCACACTCATTGTGAAGGGTATGAAAATTAAAGCTTAATTGCTTAATTTTGGAAAATAATGTTATTTTTGCGAACACATCATGCTATTTTTGTCATCATAATTTTGCAAATCATACTATTTTTAGAGGACAACCATATCGAAATTTTCTGGAAAAGTAAACATTAAATGATTAAATTCAAACAAACATATGATTATCGTGACAAAATATGTAAATAAACAACATAAAAGTAACTATTATTTACTTGTTTTTGATAACAAAATATTGTTATAGAAACTATAATATGATCGCCGTGATCATGTCGTAACCATGGTTTTTCTTTGCGTCTGGGAGACTATGCGTTTTGAAATTACAATTAAGCCTGTAGTACACGAAATGTAAAAAGCTACATACGCATGTGGCTGTGATATAATTTTGACGTCATCATAAAGCATAAATCGGCCACATTTATGGCATACATTTCGTGTAATATCAAAATCTTGCCGCATACAGACACTACGACTATTTACAAAAGTTTTACCAAAATGCTGAACATTTAAGTGACGTCAGATCCACATTTGCATGTGGCTTGTTACATTTCGTGTGCTATAGGCTTTAGCATCTTGTTTATTACAAAAATTTAACTTTGTTTAATTAATCGATATTGATTATTTGTACACACGTACATAGTTTTCTTAAACATAATGTGAAAAAGTCTCTGTTTTTTCACTTTTATACAGTTTGTTAAAAAAAAAATTAGAATACTGTTTTCTGCTGGTCCATTGACCACATGTTTATTACTTTGTATTTTTCTTTTTTTTTTTGTCACAATGTTTATTTTATTATTTAATGGATCATTGCTATTTAAGAATACTCGTGAAATGCCATACATAAACCCACCGGATGTGCTTAACAAAATTTTAAGTTAAAAAAAAAAAAAAAACAAAAAAACATAATCGCAGTATGTATCTACACAGTGAGGTACTGATGAACTAAATGAACAAAACAGTTTTTTAAATAATATCTAAACGGCCAATTTACGTTATAATGTTGGGTTTTTAAACATTTCAAAAACTCAAATAAAATGAGAAGTTGATCTGCAATAGATGTTAAAACATGTGTATAAAAATCTGACAGTTCTATGGCTGTCATCATTTCTTTATGGCTTTAGGAAAACAAAACAAATATTTTCATTTAAAAATAAAACAAAAAAAACTATTTAATTTTATTTTAAACAGCAGTTTACTAAATAGATTATTGATTTTGTTTAAGGTGTGATCGAGTAGACGCAGTTTGTAATGAGATAAAAGAAAATTATTTGAATTGTTTGACAACTATACCAAATTTAAACGCAAATTGAAAGTGTAACCTGGTAACACTGCTACTGTTTGCCCCCTGGGACAGCCGTGAATCGAAGAGGGCAATCAGTTTACCAACTCTTACAAACGAAGTGAGTTTAATGCATTTCTTAAAGTCGTAACACAAGTGATTTAAAATTTTTTTCTTTATTAATTGTGTTAAAGAAATACAATTTCAAGAAAACTTGATAATAAATTTAAAATACTTAATTAAACAATGTAAGTTCTACAATGTATTTAAAAGACATTCTCTTTGCCTGCTTTAAAACATCTATTCAAACACAGAATATGTTTAAAGAGAATTGTCAGTTAATATGATATAATAATGTGATATAAAAAATAAAAAAAGAAATAATCAAATCGATTACATAACAATGAAAGTTATTAAACAAAAACTTAAAGTTTAAAAAATTTAACATCCAAATATGGGAATTTTTTTCTTCATTTAATTTCATGGCGTTTTTGGCTCCGGTTCTCCCCCAAAAAAAACTAGCGAACGGTAGCCACGTAAAAGCTGCAATTACTCGGTAATCAAAAATAATAACAATTCAGCTGGAATTTGAACTACGGGACGTTAAGAAAATTTCTAGCTGTTTAAACTCATTTTCAAATATGGACCGATAACTTTAACAAATTGTCGCTTATCGCTGATGCACTGATCTGGGATGATGGTAAATAAAAATGTTCCTTATCGCTAATACATAATGCAACTCTTAGAAAAAGGACATTTTGTTGACATATTGTAGCCATTGTGCGCAGCTTCTCTAGTTAATAATTCGTAAGTAAATCAAATTTTATATGGAAACGTACTCAGATTCACTTTTTGAATGAGTCGTAGCAATGTTTTGGAAATTCTTAATTGAATAGCAGTAGAGAGAGAAAAAGATAATCCGTGTGGACAGTTACTCGTACAGCATTCACAACTTGTTTGCATCATTTCGATGTTGAAACCGAGTCATTAAGCTTTTTGTTATATTTAGGGTATTATAAATTTTAACAAAAAAAAATAAAGAAATGTCAATTTAAGTGGAGCCAACCTGTAGTATTGTATGTCAAGACTAATTGCAAGTGCTAAAATATAAAAATTTATTAATGCTGTAACATCATCCAATAAAATAAAATATTTTTTTTAAATCAAGCCGATTTAACACAAATTAACTTGGCGGTAATATTCATCCGATGTAAAATGTTTTCCAATAAAGGCGTGCTCTGATGCTTAATAGAAATGGAATAAAACAAATTGCGTGTGAAATATTTAAATAATAAATTTTTTTCAGTTTAAATAGCCGACCCCATGTATGAGTTTTGTATGAAGTATGATATCGTCTAAATGCCCGCCATAGCTTTGTATGTTAACCAGAACGATGTCCTGGTTTATGTTGTCTATGGGGAAATCAGTCAACTGAAGCTTATTGTCTTAAATATGAGCTTTCATAAAATCAAACCAGAAAAGAAAAGCAGGTTTCAGTCGTTATAAATTGATTTTAAAAATTGTTTATCCTATCCTACTAATATAATAAATGTGAATGTTTGTATGTTTGGATATTTGTTACTCAATCACGCAAAAACGGCTGAACGGCACAAAATGAAATTCGGCACATAAATATATAACAACCTAGATTAGCACATAGGCTACTTTTTATCACGATAAGCAGGTGAAGTCGTTGGCAAACTCTTCATCACAGCCTAAACAGGTTGTTTGTTATACCCGCCACCAAAAAAATGGTGGGGGTATATTCATTTTGTCATTCCGTTTGTAACACATCGAAATATCCATTTTAGACCCCATAAAGTATATATATTCTGAATCGGGGTTTGATTTTATGTCCGTCCGTCTGTCCGTCTGTTGAAAGCACGATAGAGGTCGCACCGAAAAAGCTAGGGGGCTCAAATTTTGCCAGAATCTTTCTTATAGACAAGGTTTGTTTGGTATTGAAAATGGGCTAAATCGGAATTTCGGTAGGTCGAAAAAACCGTGTCCTTCGAACATCGAATAAAATGGAATTGTGTCCAAACGCCTTAACGAAAGCCTCATGAAACTTCGAATATATATTTTCTGGGTAAAGACAATATTTTTCACCGAAAATTGTCTAAATCTATGCATTAGGAGAGGAGTTATCGATCAAAATGTACGAAAATTTATACCGCACAGTGTATTTTTCGGTATATTTAAAAACAAAAACGTCATAAAAGCAACAAAATTGGATGTACGACTCTGAAATCTTGCACACTTTGCTTTTTGGTGACACGCTTTCTTGTAACGGCAAATCAATGTGCCACGCCCACTTTTACGCCCACCTCCCATATAACGTTTTAACTAAAATTCATATAATTTCTCTATTGATAAAGATTTTGGAATAATAAAGGCCTATCTTGAAACACCTCAGTTGAACTCATTCGCAAAAATAATTTTGACACGCCTACTATAACGCCCACTTTTCACGTTATCTACCGTTAATGAAATTTAAAAGCTCATAAAACCGCTAAAATTAGAGGTATGATGATAAATTTTGCTACGTCTATCCCCCTAGGCAATTTCATTACTATGCCAAAAAATTAAGGTGCCACGCCCACTTTTACGCCCACCTCCCATATAACGTTTTACCTAAAATTCATATAATTTCTCTATTAATAAAGATTTTGGAATAATAAAGGACTATATTGAAACACCTAAGTTGTACTCATTAGCAAAAAAAACTTTGACACGCCTACTATAACGCCCACTTTCACTTTTGAATTGTGTCCAGACGCATAAACGTAGTCATGAAACTTCGAATATATATTTATCGAGTCAAAAAAATATTCCCTGAAAATCGCTTAAATCTATGAATTAGGAAAAGAGTTATAGATAAAAATGTACGAAAATTTATACCGCACAGTGTATATTTCAAATTTAAAACGTAATAAAACTGACAAAACTATATGTACGATTCTGAAATTTTGCAAACATGGCTTTTTGGTCAAAGTCTTCGTTATAACGGAAAGTAGATGTGCCACGCACACTTTTTTCCCTAAACTTTTATAAAAATATATTAGTCATATATATTAGCATTTATTCATCTTACACTGTGCCATTTATTGTACTGTAGCTAAATATAAGATAAAGATGATAAGATAGATGACTCTACTAGCAACTACTAGATGGCATGCTAACAACTTATGCTTATGTTCTCCTGAAGTTATGCTCTATTAAAAATTGGAATTTAGGAAAATTTTGACCTAAGTCAAAATAAATTATCTCTAAAGATTATAAACAATTTATTTTCATGTACTAATGGCTAACAAATTTTAAAATTATACAAAACTTATTTCGTTTGAAAATCTTTTAAAAGCAAAATGTTATAGAAGTTTAAAAATCAAAATCTTACTAATAAATTTCCCGTTTTAGAAAAATGCAGAAAATGTATATTTTAAATCACCCTGTGGCCCATAAAATTTAACCTTAAATTCACTTTCTTCCTCTTAAATTCATGTAAATTCTCTATGAATAAAGATTTTGGAATACTAAAGGACTATATTGAAATATCTAAGTTATATTTATTAGCAGAAACTTTATTGACACGCGTATTTTAACGGCCACTTTCATTGAAAGACTAAATTTACGAAAACATTTTACTAGAATACCGAAGTTATAATGGGTGGTTTAATTTTAAGGGACTATATTGATTTTGAATAAAATTATTATGAAATTATTATCATTTATTTTTATAATGATAATATTTGTATGCTTCAATCATGTATGGAACAAAATATCGGCCAAATGGCTCCCCAACCTAGGCGACACACCACGATCCGATAGTCCAAATTTGCAATGACACTGTTGCTGCTCGATTGTTGGGCACGATGATGAGTCGAGGTTGCTTGCTCTTTTGCCACGTTATCGTGAAAAACAGCAATGTTTCCCATTCAACGAACTAAGATGGCATTCGCAGATGTTTTCACATTTCATACAGACCTGCTTTGCAGACATTTAAATATTTTTTACAATTCTCACGATTGTGGACGAATTCGAACGATTATGTTGACCAAAAGAATCACGAAGTGCACAAAATGCATTTTGATTTAAACGCCCATTTTTATAAAAATCTTTAATATTTAAAAGCGTTGCTCGATTGCGTATCTTTCCACGGTTCAAATTGAGTTATTCTGAGATTGAGAAATGTCAAATGAAATACAAGAAAAAAGTTAAAGTTTAGATGTGGTTCACCTTAAACATGGGCCCTTAAAATTTAACCACCCTCTACAAAGAAAGTGATACATATTTTATTATAAAGAGATTATTCTATAGCGATTAACAAAATAATAAATATTGTGCTTTAAATGTACACAAAATTGGTGGTGGGTATAAAAGATTCGGCACAGCCGAATATAGTGCTCTTACTTGTTTTGTAAATATTTTTATTTTTGTTGTTAATACTAAGTCTACCTTTTATCCCGATAACTACGCAGACGAAGTCGCGGGCACAAGCTAGTAACATAATAAATATAGGGTGTCTCAGTAAGTAAACTTAGTAAACTCAGTACATTCGTAGTTTTCGAGGTAATTGTGATTTTTGTATTGTAGTCAAATGGCTCCTCCGGCTCTGACGATAAGCCACCACTTATTTCATAAAATTTTCCTTTAATTTTTCACAGAGATGTGGTTGTATCTTACTGATGACGCGTTAGATCTCGAATTTGAGTTTCTGATTTATTCGTATAAACCCGAGATTTTACAAAACCACAAAGAAAACGTCACGCGGCGTTAAAACGCATGATTTTAATTACCAGTTGAAATCAGAATTTTTTGAGATATCTTGTTCTAAAAATCATAAGAACTCCGTTATCAATGTTGTTCTCGCTTCTTGAAATTTGAAAATGTTAAGAACGATATCGACTTGATGTTTTCGGGGTTTCGGCGAGACACACATTTACAACAGTAATTTTTTCATTAGGCCGACCAGGACGTTGACGCACAGGAGTCTTACTGTCCATAACCAAGCTAGTTTTAAACTTCATAATGGCCTTCAGTTTTAATAATCGGATTAGACATATATAACTGCTGCCAAATTTCAGAGTTGACACTAGAAAAAATTGCACTTAATTTATAAAGTGTATTCTTAATGTGTCATCCCTTAATAGCAATTTATAAATGAAAAATTATCGTTATCAAATTATAAGAAATTTTAAATTATGTTTCTATTATAGATCTATAGATCTTAGATCTATATATATAAAAGTGAAACTCTGTGTGTGTGTGTGTGTGTGTGTGTATGTGTATGTGTTAGCTATAGACTCCGAAACTGTAAAACCGATCGGAATCAAACTTTGGCAAGTTGTTGTACACATACCAGGGAGTGTTTATGGGTGGCAAAAAGTGGGCGGGGTCACGCCCATAAAAATTAGTTATCAGTTTTAGCTACTTGCACTTGACCGATTTTTCTGAAACTTTGCACACATATCGAGCTGTCATGACTTTAAAATTTCGTGATAAGACAAGTGGGCGGGGCGACGCCCCTAAAAAATTTTAATTTTGAGGTACTTGCACAGGACCGATTTTTCTGAAACTTTGCACACATATTGAGCTGTCATGACTATATAATTTTTTGATTACAAAAGTGGGCAGGGCCACGCCCACAAAAAAAGTTTAAAATTTTGAGGTACTTGCACCAGACCGATTTTTCTAAAACTTTGCACACATATCGAACTGTCATGACTTAAAAATTTCGTGATTAGAAAAGGGGGCAGTACCACGCCCATAAAAAAAGGCATCAGTTTGAGGTACTTGCACTGGTCCGATTATTCTGAAACTTTGCACACATATTGAGCTGTTATGACTTTACAATTTCGTGATAAGAGAAGTGGGCAGGGCCACGCCCATAAAAACAATTATATTTTGAGGTACTTGCACAGCTCCGATTCTTCTGAAACTTTGCACACATATTGAGCTGTTATGACTTTACAATTTCGTGATTAGAAAAGTGGAAAATGCCACGCCCATAAAAAAAATTATAATTTTTAGGTTTTTGCACTTAATATTCAATTAAAATTCAGAATGCATTTCGATTCATTAATGGGCGTAGCAACGCGCGTGCCATATCTTGCTTGGCCGTACAGTGTTGTCTTTCAATTCGTCCGAAGTTAAAAAAACCTCAAGGCTGTAAATTGCGCGATGTTAGTGACTAATTGTCTCGACTATTTAAAAAAAAAAATAGGGACATTTTTAAAATGCTTTTACTTAGTCTATAGTTTTACGCGCTGTATGCCAAGTGACGCGGTCTTATTAAAGGAACATGTTTTCAGTAATCATCCCATTTAGTTGGAGCCTTAACTTACAACCAAGGCTCTACTCAGTTTGCCATTGACGGAAGCCTTCTAAAAGACTTCACTTTTTAAGTAGTAAGAACCATAATAATAGTTTTTGCGGAGGAAGCGGTTATTCTAAATAGAATCACTGGTCGCTCTCCAAAATTTATTTTTCCTAATAAACATAATATAATCATCCGATGTTCTTTCACTGCAATTTCATGTCTTAGGACAAATGTCAAATCAGAGCTGTCATTTACCGTAAAAATTATATTATGTATTTTCCGATAGGATGATGACTTTTGAGCCACCTTGTACAAGCGTTGTTCAGGGTATCAATTCTCGTTCTATTAAACTATGAAATGAAAAGTTTTTCTGTGTAATATCATATGGTGCCACCATAACCTTTGCTATACAAAAACTTTTTCATTTCACAGTTTCACAGAACGAGAATTGAGCCCCTGGTGTTAGTTTGCACATGATATAATGGCCAGCTAAAAGAGTTGCCAGATCTAACTTTCTTAAAAAATTGTATCTGTTATAAAGTGGAACCTCGTCAGATTTGTGTCTTACCCTACGTTGCCACAAGCAAGTATTTACTTGCAAGTAGTGTATACGTATTACTAACGAAAATCAGGGGAAATGCCAAAAAAAAAACACAAAAATTTTTTGAGTGGCTACACAGCACAGTGCAAGTTCATTTTTAAAATGTCCTCAACAAATAAACTTAAAACAAATTTAAAAAAATAGCGCTGCTTTAATTGGCAATTAAGTGTTGTCAATAGCCACTATTGAATGTTACCTTTAGACATATAACTTTTTAATATAATTTTTTTTTTATTAAAAATTGATATTTATGTTAAAACTTACATTTGAAATTAATATTTTTAATTTTTCTTAATATTCTTCATATACATGTATACATATTTATTCGAAAATTTAGCTGATTTATTTACCACAATTGTATGATATGTATATTAGTGAGTTAACAAAAAACTCAGTATTAGACAACACTGTTTTTCGACTTGTCACCTTACTTGCCATAACTGTAAAAATTTTACTTGCTTAAAAATTTCTTCGCAAATTGAGTCGCAGGTTGCCAAAGTGTGGTTGTGTTAGCAAAAAAGTGTTAGTGTATTGTTTTTTTCTCACTTGCACTTGCATGCGGCAACGGTGGGTTAAGTTGTATGATAGTCGAACAAAACATTCTCTGATGCAGAGATCATCAGTAACCTCTAAATTCATTAGAAGATTTATCAAATATTAATTGCTTTATTCTATACTTGATACTTTTTCATTGTTTATTTAATTATAAAAATCTAATTGATTAAAAAAAAAAAAACTCACATCCGAGCTCAACAAATAATATCAAGTTTAAATAAAACGCTTAACATATAAAAACGACATTTAATACTGAAACATGACATCTGTACGTACAAAATGCTGTATGTTTTACATCAATCGTACATATTTTATCGCATTTAATTTCCATTTTATGTAAAAAAAAAAAATTATTTTATTTTTATTTTGCGGTGTGGTTTTTTATGACCGCTACTACGCAATTGCGGATATACAAAATATTTTATGGATATTGGTATGTACATGCATACATACATACGTACGGGTCTATAAGGCTTAATATGAGCTCTATTCACTAAGACTTCTTGAAATAAATTCTTCATTCCATAAGAGACCGAATAAGAAAATCACAAAATTTTCGATTCTCTACTTGATGTGTGTCGGGATGACCAAGATGCCAATAATGCAAAAGATCATGTTGTTGAATTAAATTAATTATTGTAATTAAAGGAATTACTCACAATATTATCTTCTAAACGCTTGATAATAATAAAAAAAAAAAAATAAAAAAATTTATTGCGAACAAATGTTTAGGTTTAGGGGTTTCCAAATTCGTCTTAGTTTCTTAGGTTTTAATATTCAAACGAAATCAGTTTGGTTTTGTTTTTATGATTCTGCTTCAACCCCAACAAAATATGGTGATTAAATTAAGCATGCAACGATCAAATATGAGAATCAACTTCCCTTGTGTCAACGCCCCCCAATGTACAAATACATACACTTATACTTTCCTTGATATTGCCCAGTTGGCCATGTCTTAAAGATCATAAAATTCTCGACGACACATAAAAGAAAACTAAAACAAATGTCAATGATTTTTTTTAACAAATAACAAAAAATCGTCGATCTCTAGAAAAGCGACTGTAATTATGTCGAAGACTTTTTATTTCAATATTTTCGGTGACTGGATGGGCGCCAATATCGTTAAATAAAGGTTGGTCTAACCATAATGCACGATGTTGATTGCAAGTCACAACTTAACGTCAAGTTTTTAGCCCAACTTATTTTAAAAATTAAGTTTAAATAATTATTTTCTTGTCATCAACAGGCTCTAGGTCCAAAAAACAATTTAATTCTAATATTTAAATAAAAATCTTTTATTTTTTATTAAATATTATTTTTTTATAATATATAATATATATATATATATATATATATATATATATATATATATATATATATATATATATATAATATATATATAATATTTAATAAAAAATAAAAGATTGATGACAAGAAAATAATTATTTAAACATTATAAGGTCGTAAAGAATATAATTATATAAAAATTAAGTTTTTTACAAATTAAACCATGAAGAGGTATATTATTGAAGCCTTTTACGAAAATGGGTGTTCAAATCGAAATGCATTTCGTGCAATTTGAGGTTTTTTTTGGTTGGCATAGTCGATTAAGTGTGTCCATAATCGGGGAAATTGTGCAAATTGCGTAAGTTTTAACAAACCGGGTTTGTAGAAAATGTAAAAACACTTGTAAATGCACCTGTGCAGTTTGTTTTGCGAAAAAAAGTGCCGTTGTTTGCGATATAGAGGCGAAAGAGCCGAAAACCTGGACTGGTCGTCGTGCCCAACAATTGAATATCTCAAGAACATCAGTGATGCACGCTTACAAGGTTCAATTGACTCACAAACTGAAGACTACAGACCATTTCAAGTGTTGTTAATAATCCGATAGGTTGATTGAACAGACAGAAGTTAATTATAACTTTACAATAAAAATCATCTTTAGCGACGAGTCACACTTTCACCTGAGTGGAATCGTTAAAAGCAGAATTGCCGCATTTGGGCAAATGAGAATCCAAGAGTGATTGTTGAAAAGCCAATGCATTAACAAAGAGTGACTGTTTTGTGCGGTTTATTTGCTTGCGGCGTCATCGGGCTTACTTCTTTGATAATGTGGTCTGCCAAACAGTTACCGTAAATGGTGTTCGCTATCGTGATACGATAACGGACTTCTTGTGGCCAGAGTTTGACGATGTGGAATTGGACGATATGTGGTTCCAACAGGATGGCGCCATTTGCTACACAACCAACGAAACAGTGAAATGTGCGAGAAATTTAATGACCGTGTTATCTCACATCGTGGCGATGTTAATTGGCCGCCACGATTATGTGATTTGACACCATTGGACTTTTTCTGGGGGGATATTTGAAAGAAAAAGTATACGTCAATAAGCCAACAACATTTAAACAGCTAATACTACATTTACACCTGAGCGAAATCTAGTACTTACAGGATTTTGAACGAAATCTTGTTCATTTCTACCAGATTTCCCATACAAAACGAAATCTACTTCGCCACTAGATTTTGGCAAAATCTACTTAAAATCTAGTACTACCTCGTGATGCAACTGTGGTTTTTATTAAATTGTATCAAATATACTACGCTGCATAAAGAAAAAATTCAATCATAATATGTAAGGTGGTTGCAATTGAACAAGTACTTTATTGTTTACATTTTTTTATATGGAGTTTGAATTTTGTAGAAGTAGAACATAGAGAGCCTCTCAGACCATCTTGTTAATAAATATATTGTTTTGAAAACGAAATCTTCCAAAATGTCAAAAAATAGTGGTATAAACGGTTTAGATTTTAATAATGATTTTAAATCAAATCTACTAGATTTCGCTCAGGTGTAAATGTAGTATAAAGGAGGGGATAATACGGCACGTTAAGAAGAGAAATATGTCACAGCAGACGTGGTAAGCGTTTACATTTAATACAATGCCGTTTAACTTACATTTAACAAAGTTCGGAGTGTTTATCGTTGTCTTGTGTGTCAGTAAAGTTGAATAGAAAAAATGTTAAATGTTGGCACTTATCGCGTCATTTTCCTTATCTTCAACAGAGATTGATTCATTAAAAAACTTTCGTGACATTGTCTCACATCTGTTAATACAAGTCGATTAAGCTTGTCACATATTTCGATCGGAATAATTTGAATTTAGTATTTGAGAATCCGATTTTTTTTTTTACATTCTTTAGACTTTTTTATTTTATATGACAAATAGGCCGACTTCCTAAACGCAAGTTGCAATGCATAATTTTAAAAAATGCGTATGCAATGCTATACATGTCTTAAGTGCAACCTTACGTTGCAGAGACTTTTTTGCATTTTATCGGTATTTAGGAACGCTCATGGGTCCACTTTTTGTCTCTGCAATATAAAGTGTTTAATTATTTAAATTATTAGTCTGTGATTTAAATAAACTCTATCAATTATAAATAATTTATTAAAAATAAACAAGAAAATACTTACTCAGCCATGTTTGCATACAAAATAAAAATTATGCGCGATTTTGACAGCTGATACTTAGTAAAATGAGTTGCCAAAAGATTAGGAACATTGGACATTGCAAGAAAGTTTACATATGCGTTTACGAAGGGTATGCATTGTAAATATGCATTTCAACTTGCGTTTAGGAAGTCGATGTTCTATTCTTAATTTTCATTAACACCCTAAGCTTATGCACATGAAATGCTTTTTTATGTGAAAAAATATAAACGGGTGTAACAACTCCACTTTAAAAATAATTTTTTTTTTAAATTTTTGTTTTGCTTTTTTTACAGAAGCAAAATGCGGATTCAATTCGAAAGGAATTTATCTCTGTGACAGACCTGTAAATATCGCTGATATTGATATTCATGAAAATTTGGTTAACTGGGGTTTTCAGTATGTGTGCGTGTACAAAGTATTTAGTAATAAAAAATCCCTCTTATGTTCAAAACACTCATTGTAAATCGAGATTAATCAATGTGACTGACTGACTGTGCAGTAGTTGTTGAGTGTTTTAGAGTGTCTTAAAATATTCGTTCAAGTTGTTGCATACTAAGTGGCTTGGGGCAGATTAAAATAAATTTATTTTAACATTTCATTCGTATTGTATTTTACATGTGTACAAAGACGTATTGCATTTTAAATGACTGGATGAAAGAATGAACGAATGATTTCTTAATCTGCACAAAGAACAATAATCGCAGTCGAAGCAAATGTCATCTGTCATTAGATCTTGTGCACTTGACACCATATTATCATTTTACGTGCATGTATTAAGAGGTCTCAGAAAGACAATTTCCTAAAATATACTTCTAAACATTGTACATACTCTAAGCGGTTAATAAAATAGGACAAAGACTGAAATTATTCCAGTTATGTACTTTTAATTTTTTTATTTGGAACTGCTTCTTTTTTTATGTTAATCCAATATTTTATGATTGTTTCACTTATACCTAGTGTTAAAATTAATATTTTTTTACAAACTCTATGCCTGCTTAAAAAAATTTCAATATCAAGGCAGATTAATAAGGTACTCGTATCGAATCAGCTGATATAAAATACGTGCATACGTACACGTTAGAATAAATGTGGCATCGAATCCCAGCTGAGCCAAAAAAATTTTATTTTATTTTATTTAATATATTACTTATATTTTATTATTTTTTTTAAATTTTTTTAAAATTTTTTTAAAAAATTTTTTTAGAAAAATTTTTAAAAAATTTTTTTAAATTTTTTTTAAAATTTTTTTTTTGTAGTTTTTTTTATTATTTTTTTCTTATTTTTAATATTTTTTTTTTTGTAATTTTTTTTGTTTGGTATGTTTTTTACATGTATGTATGTATGTATGTATGTATGTATGTATGTATGTATGTATGTATGTATGTATGTATGTATGTATGTATGTATGTATGTATGTATGTATGTATGTTGTTGTTGTAATTGTGAAAAAAAACGAGGTAGTCGTGGTTTTTTGCTCATATCTCAGAAAGTTATGGGGCGATTGTGCTGAATTTCAATAGCGATTCATTCCTGGATATTTCCAAGAGATTGATACAGATCTGAGGAACATATAGTTGCTTCTAAAAGTTGATTTCAACCAACACACGGGCAGACGGACAGACGGTCAGGGCTTAATCGACTCCTCTATTCATAAGCTTTCAGAAAATATATACTTTATGGGGTCGGAAATGAAAATTGTAGAAATTACAAACGGAACGACAAAGCTATATATACCCTTGTGCACCACAGGTGAAGGGTATAAAAATTGTGTGACATATGACGGCACGTACGCACGTTTTTTTTTTTTTTGTAATTGTTGTGTTTGTGGCCGCGGTGCATAAATAGTACTATGGTCGACTCGGTATTTCAACCGGTGCTAAACCCGGTTTTTATAGATTTCACCTAAAAAAAATTATTTTGTTAAACCATTACATATTTTTAAAATTGTGTAACGTCATACAGACCTCGGGGACAAACTTAAAAAAAAACAAATCTTGAAGATTCCAGAATTCATCAAAGCAATTTTAGCATGATGAAAATTTGTAGGCAAAACTTTTATTCGAAATGAGCGTTGCTTTTTAGCCTTTTCAAAAAGAAAAGGTTTAATATTTTTTGTGCCTAAAGCATTTGCACAGAGTAGTAAAGTAAATCTTTCTTTTAATATTTTCCTTGCTGGAGCTGTAGTTTCCCCAGCATTTATTAATGTTTTGTTTGGAAGCATTTTCCAAGTACCGTTTCGTCACCACACGCAAAGAAAAACCATGGTTACGACAGGATCACGACGGTCATATTATTTTTTCTAAAACAATATTTGGTTGTCGAAAACAAATAATACTTATTTTTGTTTCATTTCATCATATATTTTGTCACGATGATCAAGCATTTGTTTGAATTGTAACATTTAATGATTACTTTTCGTAAAAATTTCAAAATGGTTATCATTTAAAAATATTATGATTTAAAAAAATTAATTTGACAAAAATAACACTATATTCAAAATCATTAAAAATTAAAAATAATCATTAAATAATAAGTGAGACAACAGTATGATTACTGAATAAATTTTTATTATTTTAAAAGTTTGAGATGTCAAAAAAAGGAACAAACATTTTGAAAAATTAAAGAAAATTTAAAAATAAACGAGAAAATGTTAAAAAAATATTGGTAAAAAAATTGCAATTAAATTTGTGAGTACAAGCAATATGTGTATGTTACAGCAAAAGACAGTAATTTGCCGTAAAAAAGCAAAGATTGTCGATTTCAATTGTAGTCATTAATATAATTATGGGACGATGATTAAATTAAACATAATAATGATAACTGGTAACCATTATTATTTTAAACATAATCATACAATTCAATCATAGTATGTTGCTCTTCGATTATGGTTAGCACAACCATATTTTTTCTTTGCGTGCATTAAAAATTACACCATGAGTTAAATGGTTCTTACTATTCCATTTACTGGTACAAACTTCTTCCTTTGGTTAGAAACCAATCGAAAAGATCGACGGTTCATTGATCCATTTGGTAGCTTCTAGATTTAACACAATTTTGTCTTTCATTTTCTTTAATGTGCGTATTGAAGATTTTGGAATCCCATAATTCTGTTAAATTGCACTAAGGCTTACAGTCATCAAAAAATATATTTTTTCACTTAAAGAAATTCTTTTTCTGTTTCCCAGCGCATACGCAAATATCAAATTAGTTTTCATTGAAAAACATACGGTATATTTTTTTTAACGATTTAGGTTCTCTTTTCTATTGTGTACATACATACATATATGTTTACTCATGTTTTATTTGTTTTATTTTTTGTTTCAGTTTTTGCCCTGCGTTCGTTATATCGGGTATAAGTTTTTTGATATGTTCGTAGTATAAGGTAGTCAATGTAAAAAATTTGATCGTACGTTATATCGCGTTTTCGTTAAATCGAGTATTCGCTGTACCGGGCTTTGACTGTAAAACCAAAAGATTTTCATATACTGAAAACATGTGTAACCATGGTGTAATTACATAAGGTGATAGCGTAAAGGAGAGCAATTTTTGTCTCTCTTTTTATATGGAGTTCTTCTTGGCACCGGAATCTTTTTTTATATATAGAGTTTGACAAACATTGGTTCACAAAAAAATAATCAGCTGGCACCGCCACCTGTATATGTGTACCCTGTGTGTAACATAATATAACGGTACTATTTTAATGAGTTCATAAAAACACGTGTAAAAGTCGTTGTCATTACTGTCATCAGTAAATGTTAAAAAACTAGTAATCCCAATTTAAAAAAAAAAAAACTTTTGACTTAGTCTATTTTCATAATAAACACTAAACGAATTCCATTTAACGCTGAAATATAACAACCATTCAACATCATAAAATCCATATCATGAAAATCACATTGAACTAATTTAGTTTAAAGTAATATGGTGTGGAGAAACTGATAAACTCATTTTATTTTTCTCTGACTTGGACCACTTTTATAATTAAGGGCAAAAATATGAAGTTAAAATTTAATTAAAATTTAATGTTGACATGAAAATGCTTTTCTGCAAATATAATTTTGAAATGTTTTTTCAATTAAATTTATCGCACAAATGTGTTTGATAAGAATAACGTGTTGCTGCAATTTGAAAAAGTACATTTATATTTCTTTATTTACTTTAATTATAAAACAAAAATAAATTAAAAACAAAAAAAAAAAAAAATTAAAAACAAAAAAAAAAAAAAATAAAAACAAAAAAAAAATTAAAAACAAAAAAAAATATAAATCTTCTTACTATAATAATAATATAATAAATGTGAATGTTTGTATGTTTGGATGTTTGGATATTTGTTACTCAATCACGCAAAAACGGCTGAACGGAACTAAATGAAATTCGGCACGTAGATAGATAACAACCTAGATTAACACATAGGATACTTTTTATCACGATAACCAGGCAAACTCATCATCACAATCTAAACGGGTTGTTTGTTTTGTAAAATTTTTGTTTTTTATTTTATTTTTTCAAATTCAAATAGGTATAATAAATGTGAATGTTTGGATAAATTTGATAAACATATAAATAACAATCTAGGTTAATACTAAATCTTCCTTTTAGCCCTATAACTACGCAGACGAAGTCGCGGGCACAAGCTAGTAATTAAATAAATTTGATTGGAAAGTTGAAAGTATGTATATGTGTATGTATGTATGTATTTATGTATGTATGTATGTATGTATGTATGTATGTATGTATGTATGTATGTATGTATGTATGTATGTACTTATTTATGTATGTATTTTTATATTAGCAGATGTCATATGAGGAGCTTAAAAGTACCAGGGGTCAAGTGACTATCGTTAAATATTAAGAAAAAAAGTTTAAAGTTAAATTGCAATAAAAAATGTTAGATGGTATTTGAAATAAAGTTTTTTTTTTTTTAATTAGAGATGTGGAGATAAATTTTACCAAGTTGAAAAATATTTTTTTTACTATCCAAATGCCAAAAAATAACCTTTGAAGAAAACGAAAGTTGCATTCTTACTTTTTTATGTTAAATACATGAAAAGAAAAATCATGGTTACAACATGATTACTACGGTCATATTATATTCGCTTTAACAATATTTGGTTGTCGAAAACAGCAAATAGTTTTTTTTGTTTTATTTCAGTATATATTTTGTTACGATAATTAAACGTTTGTTTGGGTTTTATTTTATATTTACTCTTCGTATAAATTTCGACATGGTTGTTGTTTCAAAATAGTATGATTTAAAAAATGAATGAGACAACAGTATGATGACAAAGCAATCAATCAATGATTTTTTAATAACAATTTGATTTCAATTGTTCTTCTTGCTAAATAAATTTTTATTATACCCTTCACACAGTGAAAAAGGGTATATATAGGTTTGCCATTCCGTGTGAAATTTCTACAATTTTCATTTCCGACCTCATAAAGTATATATTTTCTGAAAGCTTATGAATAGGGGAGTCGATTAAGCATGGCCGAATATAGCACTCTTAATTGTTATTTTAAAAGTTTGAGATGTCAAAAAAAAAAATTAAAAAATTTTTGTAAAATTTGGAGAAACTTGAAAAAAAACCAGAAAATTTAAAACAAGTAACAGTGCTATATTCGACCGTGCCGAATCTTATATACCCTTCACAACGTGTAGTCATGCAATAACAGTAGTTTGTATCACCATTTTTCTCATATGAAATACGTACATACATATATAAAAACATCCCATTGTAAAATTAAAAATTTACGTATATATGATAAATAAAAAATAAAAAACTTAATAAAAAAAATTAAAAAGAATAATTGAAATATAAATAATAAATATAAAAAAAAATTAAAAAGAATAATTGAAATATAAATAATAAATATAAAAAAAAATATAAAAAAATTAAAAAAAAAAAATAAAAAAAAAAATTAAAAAAAAAATAAAAATATAAATAATCTATATATATAAAAATCAATGTGTGTTTGTATGTTTGTATGTTTGTTTGTGCTTTATAGACGGTTAAACGGCTGGACCGATTTCCTTGAAATTTTCACAGAATCTTTCTGTATGTCTGGAAGGAACTATAGGCTATACTTTGGTTTGAAATTGTAAGTGGGCGGGGTGCCAGGCCCTATTAAAGAATAAGTATTAAATATTATATATCACGAAAGTTGATGCAGCTAGAGTCTTCAAATTAAGAACGGTAAACTTTGACATCCACACGAACATTTGGGTAAAAAATGGGCGTACTTGCAATAGTAGGCGTGGCCACATGAATTAAATACTAAAATTCGTAAATTTGGAAAACGATATCGATTAGAGTAGTAAAATTTTGCAAGATCAACTTTGACATCCAAATGAACATTTAGGCAAGAAATGGGTGCATTATCAATAGTGGGCGTGGCACCTACCATATGAATCAAATATTAAAATTCGTATATCTGGAAAACGAGTCGATTAGAGTACTAAAATTTTGCAAAAGCAACTTTGATATTCAAATAAACATTTATGGAAAAAATGGGTGCATTAACAATAGTGGGCGTGGCACCTGCGAAGCACACCGGGTATTAGCTAGTATATTAAATAAAAAATAAAAAAAAATTAAAAAAAAAATATGAAAAAAATAAAAAAAATTTTTTTTTGGCTCAGCTGGGATTCGATGCCACGTTTACTCTAACCAGTATACACGTTTATGAATGAAAATTGTAGAAATTTCACACGGAATGACAAACCAATATATGCCCTATAGGTTTGTCATTCCGTGTGAAATTTCTACAATTTTCATTTCCGACCCCATAAAGTATATATTTTCTGAAAGCTAATGAATAGGGGAGTCGATTAAGCTCTGTCAGTCTGTCCGTCTGACCGTCTGTCCGTGTGTATGTTGAAATCAACTTTTTGAAGCCCCCCGACATAGGTTGGACCTGGATAAGGTATTAAAATATCAGAAATATTCGGGAGTAGATCGGTATTGAAAATCAGAAACATCGGTACATAAACAACTGAGATATGAGCAAAAACCTACGACCACCTCGATTTTTTTTCACAAAAACAACATTACAACAACAACATATATTCATACAAACGTGTATACTGGTTAGAGAAAACGTGGCATCGAATCCCAGCTGAGCCAAAAAAAATTTTTTTTTTAATTTTTTTTTTATTTTTTTTTTTATTTTTTATTTAATATATTATTTATATTTTTATTATTTTTTTTTTAATTTTTTTTTATTGTTTTATATATATTATATATATAATAATTTTTTTTTTTAATTTTTTTTTAAATTTTTTTTTTTTGTTTTTTAACATACATACGTGAATTTATAATTTTACAATGGGATGTTTTTATAAATGTATGTTTTTTTGTATGTATGTACGTATTTCATATGGGATGAATGGTGACACAAACTACTGTTATTGCATGACTACACGTTGTGAAGGGTATATAAGATTCGGCACGGCCGAATATAGCGCTCTTACTTGTTCACTGTGTGAAGGGTATAAAAAGTATTGATATAAAAATTGCAATTAAAATGGTAAGTACAATCAATATACGTACGTATGTGTTTAACTAACAGCAAAAGACAACAATTTGCCGTAGAAAATAGCAAATATTGCCGATTTCAATTGTAGTCATACATATGATTATTGCTTGACACTTGAATTAAACATAATAATGATAACTAACAGCCATTATATGATTTGATCACAATCATGCCATCCAATCATAGTATGTTGCTCATCGATTATGACTAGCACAACCATGTTTTTTCTTTGCGTGTACCTAATAGAAAAACCACATAGACGAAATTTTGTAAATAAAAGTCTATTAAGAAAAGCTTTTTTTGTTCATTGGTTCATTTTTTAGTCATCATAGCCGGATACCATGAAATATTTGATTTTTACCGGAATTCTTTTTCATTCCAAGCTAGTGGTATATAATCAAATAGATGCTGGAGTTCTTGAATAACACGAACTTGGTGATTTGATCTATGTTATGGAGGTAGCTGTAGGAGTAAACATATGTTCACATTCAGCAAACATTTAACAAAAATATATTATTTTCAATATTATTTAAGTACGTATTTAATTTATATATATTTTTTTTAATTCAAGCAAATTGCAATGTAAGAAAAGTCGTTTAACATTAAAAAAACTATTTGCCAAAAATAGTGTTTTCGTCCATTTGGTCAATTATATGCCTAATCCGCCAACATTTCGAGTTCTCATATTTACATTCGCAAAGTTAACTTTTTAATATGCAAGACCTTTTTTGTATAAGAAGTTCCGAGAATCATAAAATTAAAAAAATAACTATTATTCTAACTCTAATTTATTTTATTTTTTGGCAAAGATACCACTAAGTGACAACAAGTGATTAGTCACTAGATTTAGCCCAGAACATCTCTGAATTCAACCATTTAGTCCATTTGAAAAAAGGATTTAAAAATTGTGCTCCAAGCAAAAAAGGCATTAAAATGAAGTGTTAGTGTTTATATATCTCGCTGTTGGCTGGGAATTCTTTATTGATTTGTTGTGCTCTAAACTTCTGTGACTTTCTTTTACACATTAATGTGTAAACTCAATTTTAGAAAAAAAAAACTGCACTTGTACGCTTTGTGCCGTGAGACTCTATCATGTAAAACCCTTAGAAAATCAAAAGAACTTATGGAATTGTTTCATGACTCAGCCTATAACTACGTGAAAAATATTTTTTATGGATACGGCAGTAGGTCTATGCCAGTGGCTCATAATCAATTCAGATTTAAGGTGAAAAGTCCAAAATATTGATGGAAAATTTCACAAAAAGAATAAAATAGTACATTTTTAAATAAACCAGCATCCGGTGATTTCACTTAAAAATATACGTGTTTTCTTTTACCAAAGAGCTGCGCAAAATGTTCTAAATGTTATATCTTCTATTTGATACTGCTTCCAATCACTGTATTTTAATGTAAATAAAATACCAAAACATTACTCTTAAGAAAACAAATGAATTATCATTTACAAAGTTTTTCTCTACAGCTGTGCTAGTGTTTGTTTGTTTCAAACAAAGTAGAATATCAAAACAAAGCGCGACAATGAAATAAAGCAACGGTAAATCATAGCGAAAACATCGAGTACAAAATAATACGAGTACATTCAAAAGAACTAAACAAATATTAAGCAGCAGTGTTGTTAAATTATTACATTTAGGGCAGTTCAAAGGGAAAATAATTTCTTATAAGCGATTTTTTCAGTGCATGTGCACTCATCTCATTATTATTCATAAAACCTATTTTAGGTTTATTGAAGGCTTATTTGAAAAATTTCTGTACAACATCTGTCAAATAAGCCTTTAATAAACCTAAAATTTTGTTATGAATACGGCAGATAGTCTTTCTATGCAAGTTTTTCTTAGATCTAGGTCTACTATCGAAACATTCAAACATGTTTTGAAAGTTCTATTTCAGTTTTGATCTTCTGTTTGTTCTTTGTTCTGAAGCGTATTTTTTTGTTGTATTTTAGTTTTGTTCTATTTTTCAATGTTTTTATCGTGAAGCAAAACACTTACATATTTTTGAAATATGTATTTTATAATGAGAGAGTAATATACACATACCATTTAGAAGTTTGCTTGCAAGTCATTTTTCTTATGTTTGGGTCGCTCTATTTATTCCATATCAAAATGAAAGGTGCAACATATGAATCCAAAATATATGTATATTTTTCAGGGTTGGAAAGCGTGTTTTAAAACTTTACTTATGCAGACTATACAAATTGATCTAATATCTATTGAAAGTTGTATTGTTAATAAAACTATCTTTTCATTTTGTGTATTAACAAATACAAATTACAAGTATGCAATTTGTTTTTACAATTATTTTACGACACATTATTTTTCAATTATCCGCCGACAAATCGACGAACCTTTACCCCAGCAAAATTAAATGTTTAAAATAAAATTACTGAAGTATAGCTGCGATTGTTTGAAATTTCTCGTTTTATAATCACAAAATGTACAATAGTTTAACAAAAGAATAAAGAGTGCATTTAGCCTAGCACTTACACAATTATTAAAATATGTACACATGTAAGTATACATGTGCATATGATGTACATATGTATTACGGCACAATTAATTAAATTATTATTTAGTTTCGTTTCAATATAATCCATTTAACTTACAATCAGAACAGAACAAAGTCAAATAGGTTCAATAAAAATATAAAAAAAAAACAATAATAACAAGTAAGAGCACTATATTCGGCTGTGCCGAATCTTTTATACCCACCACCAATTTTGTGTACATTTAAAGCACAATATTTATTATTTTGTTAATCGCTATGGAATAATCTCTTTATAATAAAATATGTATCACTTTCTTTGTAGAGGGTGGTTAAATTTTAAGGGCCCATGTTGAAAGTGAACTACACCTAATCTTTAAATTTGTTTTCTGCATTTCATTTGACATTTCTCAATCTCAAACTTATTCAATTTGATCCGCGGAAAGATACGCAAATGAGCAACGCTTTAAAGTTATTCAGGTTTTTTATAAAAATGGGCGTTCAAATCAAAATGCATTTTGTGCACTTCGTAATTGTTTTGATCAACATAATCGTTTAAATTCGTCCACAATCGGGAGATTGGTAAAAAATATTTAAATTTCTGCAAAACAGGTCTGTATAAAATGTTAGAAAATCTGTGAATGCCTTCTTAGTTCGTTGAATGGGAACCACTGCTGGTTTTTGCGATAGTGTGGCAAAATAGCAGTCAACCTCGCCTAATCAACATGCCCAACAATTGAGCATCAACATTGTCATTGAAAATTTGGAGCATCAGATAGGGGAGTGGCGCCAAAGATGGGTGGGCCAATTGGCCAATATTTTGTTAAATACATAATTGAACCATACAAATATTATAATTGCAAAAAGAAATACTAATAATATCCTAAATAATTTGTCAACATCGGTCCTTAAAATTTAACCACCCTTTATAACTTCGATATGCTACTGAAATGCTTTTATAAATGTAGTTTTTCAATGAAAGTGGGCGTAAAGTAGGCGTGTCAATAAAGTTTCTGCTAACAAATTAAAGTTAAATATTTCAATATAGTCCTTTATTTTCCCAAAAACTTTGTAAATAGAGAAATTACATGAATTTAAGATAAACCGTTATATGGGAGGTAGGCGTTAAAGTGGGCGTGTCACCTAAACTTTTTGGCACAACAATAACATTGATTAGAAGGAAAAACGTAGCACATTTGATCATCATACCTCTAATTTTGGCGGTTTTATGAGCTTTTAAATTTCATTAACGGTAGATTACGTGAAAAGTGGGCGTTATAGTAGGCGTGTCAAAGTTATTTTTGCGAATGAGTACAACTTAGGTGTTTCAATATAGCCCTTTGTTATTCCAAAATCTTTATTAATAGAGAAATTATATGAATTTTAGTTAAAACGTTATATGGGAGGTAGGCGTTAAAGTAGGCGTGGCACCTTAATTTTCTGGCACAGTAATGACAATGCCGAGGGGGATATACGTAGCAAATTTGATCATCATACCTCTTTTTTTTGGCGGTTTTATGAGCTTTTAAATTACATTAACGGTTTATAACGTGAAAAGTGGGCGTTATAGTAGGCGTGTCAAAGTTATTTTTGCGAATGAGTACAACTTAGGTGTTTCAATATAGCCCTTTGTTATTCCAAAATCTTTATTAATAGAGAAATTATACAAATTTTAGTTAAAACGTTATATGGGAGGTGGGCGTAAAAGTGGGCGTGGCACCTTAATTTTCCGGCACAGTAATGACAATGCCTAGGGGGATATACGTAGCAAATTTTATTATTATACCTCTAATTTTGGCGGTTTTATGAGCTTTTAAATTTCATTAACGGTAGATTACGTGAAAAGTGGGCGTTATAGTAGGCGTGTCAAAGTTATTTTTGCGAATGAGTACAACTTAGGTGTTTCAATATAGCCCTTTGTTATTCCAAAATCTTTATTAGTAGAGAAATTATATGAATTTTAGTTAAAACGTTATATGGGAGGTAGGCGTTAAAGTGGGCGTGGCACCTTAATTTTCTGGCACAGTAATGACAATGCCGAGGGGGATATACGTAGCAAATTTGATCATCATACCTCTTTTTTTTGGCGGTTTTATGAGCTTTTAAATTACATTAACGGTTTATAACGTGAAAAGTGGGCGTTATAGTAGGCGTGTCAAAGTTATTTTTGCGAATGAGTACAACTTAGGAGTTTCAATATAGCCCTTTATAATTCCAAAATCTTTATTAATAGAGAAATTATATGAATTTTGAGTAAAACGTTATATGGGAGGTGGGCGTAAAAGTGGGCGTGGCATATTGATTTTCCGTTACAGAAAAGCCTCTCACCAAAAAGCAAAGTATGCAAAATTTCAGAGTCGTACATCTAATTTTGTTGCTTTTATGACGTTTTTGTTTTTAAATATACCGAAAAGTACACTGTGCGGTATAAATTTTCGTACATTTTGATCGATAACTCCTCTCCTAATGCATAGATTTAGATAATTTTCGAGGACACGGTTTTTTCGACCTACTCTTGCTTTTCGAGCTATAACTCTCTTCCTAATATTTCGATTTAGCCCATTTTCAATACCAAACAAACCTTGTCTATAAGAAAGATTCTGGCAAAATTTGAGCCCCCTAGCTTTTTCGGTGCGACCTCTATCGTGCTTTCAACAGACGGACAGACGGACAGACGGACGGACATAGCTAGATCGTCATCAAATCAAACCCTGATTCAGAATATATATACTTTATGGGGTCTAAAATGGATATTTCGATGTGTTACAAACGGAATGACAAAATGAATATACCCCCACCATTTTTTTGGTGGCGGGTGTAAAAAAGTGAAATAAAACTTTTAAAATAGAGAATTTAATTTAATTTATAAAGCCTGCTGCAACGTAACTAATATTATTATTTAATTTAATAAATACAAAGTGTAACAAAAAAAAATTATATAGAAATATAGCACAAGTACAATTAATTATTTGTGAAGTGAAGAAAGTGAGTAAGTGAAACTGAGGCAAATAAAATGAAATTTATACTTTTGATTAAAATGCCATCCATGACCATTTGTAGCATTTTGTTGTTTCCATAGTACAATGGGCTTAACAATTTTACTATTTAAAAATGCAATTAAACAAAAACGGTTTGAAATTTGGCAAAATTAATTTTTCTTATTGTGAAGGGGGCCATAAGCCCAAGGATGACACATTGGCTATATACGAGTGTACTGCGGTCGATCATGACGTATGAATCGTTAGTGTGGTGGACATCCTTAGAGAAGAAGGTGAATGTAAAACCTCTTCAAAAGATTCAGAGACAGTGCTGCATTAGTATTTGCGGTGCCATGAATGAGGACTACATCGACAATGGCCCTTGAAAATATACTATCAATTTGGCCAATAGAGATACAGGTTAAATATGAAGCGGCTTTAACTGCTACGAGATTAATGGCAATAGATGAATGGCTTATAAGTGAACATAAGACCAGATACCAAAGAATAACGGATATCCTACCAATGGGAAATATTACGGAAGTAATATGTTATAAAATCCCGATGAGATATGAAAATACTAATTGCATCACCATAATACCGGAAGAGGGAGAATGGGATGAAATAACCAGGATAGGAAACACCCATAGAATCGATCTTTATACAGACGGTTCAAAGATTGGTGACCAAACTGGAGTGGGCTTATACGACATAAGCCGAAATAGAAGCAAATACTTCTGTCTACCAGATCACAATACCATTTTCCAGGCTGAGATCATGGCGATTACGGAAGGAATTAAACGGATAAAGGAAACGAATAGCGAAGCCCCGATTCGTATCTTTACGGATAGCCAATCAGTGATTAAGACATTGAGAAAGGAGAAAGTTGAATCCCGGAACGTTCTGCAATGCAAAACCGAGATAAACTTATATGCAAATTGCGGACATCTGGAGATAATATGGATACCAAGCCATCACGGGCTGATCAAAAAACGAGAAAGCCGACAAATAATCCAAAATGGGAGCTCTTCAGAGTAATATAACTTTGGAGAACGCCAAACCCCTTAAACGATTCAAGGATGAACTTAAATATTGGGCAACGGAGGAAGATGCCAGAAAATGGCAAGGCACTGACGTCGATAAAGTGACAAAAATACTATGGAGTAACCCAAATCTTGAGAAATCAAAGGAAATTCTGAGACTAAATAGACCAACACTTAGGAGACTAACCAGTGTGATTACAGGTCATACGGAGTTGAGAACTCATCTAGCTCGCATGAAACTGTCTGAGGAGACGACATGCAGAGCATGCGAGGAAGAGGATGAGACTTTGATTAGACGCGAGAATTTTACAGTGGATACTATGCCGAATTCGGAGTATCTGAGGAACTCGAAGTGGAGATCCATAAGGAACTACATTGAGGGGACTGAGTTCTTGGACTAGTCCGATATATATGGGAAATTATGATTATGGTTTTAAATTGGGAATTCCGGTTCCCACATGGAGCGCATAACATGCCAACTGGGCATAAGTGTATACCTGTCATGGGTTTGGGCTTTTAGTGCCCCTCCTTTTCAACCTTATCTAACCTATTGTAAAGTACGATTGTTTCGGTTAGAAATGAAATATTATTTCATTCATATGGCTGCCGCAGCTGGCCTCACAGTGCCCCATTCGATCGAATCAATTTTCGAACACTTTTTCAAGTGTACGGGATTTAATCTTGACAATGCCATCCCGAATGTTTGTCCTCAAATGCCCAATTGTCTCTGATTTGTCTGCATAACACTTATCTTTAATGACACACAGAAAGTAGTCCAACGGTGTGAAATCTCAGCTTTTTGTCAGACAATTGACATCACCATTTTATCTGGTTTTGGTAACAGTTAGATTTTCTGTTGTTGCAAAAAATACAAAATTAAAAACGTACTTTTTTCTTCCCTTCTTAAAGACGGGAAATTAGAACGACTATTAGATATTTAGAAGGAAGTCCACAGGCCGGCTAAGAGTTTTATAAGGGAGAACAGAGTAGAATGAGATTTAAAATCTAAAAGAAGGCGTAAATTCACTTTCTAGAAAGCCTGAAATCTATACTTTTACCGCTAAGGCAATTTGCAAGGTGTGATTCTTTTGAAGAGGATATAAAACAGATTACAGCTTCTCATTCATTTAAAAATTATCAGAATAATTTAGCCTAAATATTACTAAGAAAGTGAAAGTAAGAGAACAAAAAAAAAAACCAAGTAATTTAATCAGTGTTTCATAACCAAAATTGTGGTAGTGTTTGTAAGCGAAAAAGGATTGAAGTTAAAGGAAAAACTAGTACCAAAAATTAGTTTCAAATTTAAAGCTATAAGTTGATTGGTACAATTGCTAAAGTTCTTTTTTTCGATGCTTAAACTTATAATTCAGTACAAAGGTTGAATTTTCACAACAAATTATTAGTCATTAGTTAAATTCGTTTAACTAATAACCCAACTGCAATGTTTTATCGGCACTATTTTTCTATTGTTGTAGTTTTTATTTTTGAAATGTTGTGTTGGATTCATACAGAGATGGGAAATGGGCATTTGGGACACAAAAAATTCAACCTTTAACTAATGGCAAGTTGTGTAATAATGGCCCTTAAAGTTTTTACTAAAAGCTGTTATTATAATTATTCTTTGCAACTTGGTAGAAGTAAAGTTTTATCAACTTTGTCTTTCCATTTTTTATTTGCCTTATGTTTAATGTTAAACAATACAAAATACAATGGATACAACAGAAATTGTATTAACAAGCTAATAAACTGAAAATGTATTTTAATACACAACACAAAGAGGGTTGTGAATTGAACAAATGTTATTGATTGCTTGAGTGTTAATTCTTTTAAATTAAAATTATTTTTTTGTTTAAATATATCTTCTTTTTTAAAATAACTAACTTTCGTTTTTCTTTGTCTAAACAGATAAAGACAATAGTTGTTATGATAAAACATCATTTACTACACAAATATTAATACAATTGTTTAGAAAAGGGATTTTATTCTTTCAAAATGACATTTGTTTGCTCGTACCATTTTTAATATTTTAATTTAATAAATACTTTTTCAATATTTTTTTACAAAAATCAATTCTTTTTATCAATATTTATAGTTTAATGTTAAGCATTAAATTAAATAATGTTTTTTGGAGAAAAATTTAACAAAAATTCAACATTCTTGTTTTGTTCTAATAATTTCCCTCACTAAAGGCAAAAAATATTGACCTTAATGCCCATTATTTGTTACCTTAAAAAACAAAAATTTTTTGTAAAAAAAAAAATTGTCAGTGATGTTAACATTTCTTGCTACACAGGTAAATTACTTTTTGAAAAAAGAAAACACCAAACCGAGAACATATTTTTTCTGTTCTTTTCATACCCTTCACAATGAGTGTAAAGGTATATATGGTTTGTCATTCCGTGTGAAATTTTTAAAATTTTCTTTTCCGACCCCATAAATTATATATTTTCTAATAGCTTATGAATAGGGGAGTCAATTAAGCATTGTCCGTCTGTCCGTGTGTATGTTGAAATTAACTTTTTAAAGCACCCAGACATTTCCAAGACCCGTGTAATGTACCAAAATATCTGAAATATTCGGGAGCAGATCGGTGTTGAAACTCGGAAAAATCGCTTTATAAACAACTGAGATATGGTGAAAAAACCTAGACCACCTCGTCTTTTTTTACAAATAATAATAAATAATATTTATACCCTTCACACAGTGGAAAGGTATATATGGTTTGTCATTCCGTGTGAAATTTCTACAATTTTCATTTCCGACCCCATAAAGTATATATTTTCTGAAAGCTTATGAATAGGGGAGTCGATTAAGCTCTGTCAGTCTGTCCGTGTGTATGTTGAAATCAACTTTTTGAAGCCCCCCGAAATCGCTTGAACCCGGGTGAGGTATTAAAATATCAGAAATATTCGCGAGTAGATCGGCATAGAAAATCAGAAACATCGGTTCATAAACAACTGAGATTTGAGCAAAAACCCACGACCACCTCGATTTTTTTTTCACAAAAACAACATTACAACAACAACATACATACATACAAACGTGTATACTGGTTAGAGAAAACGTGGCATCGAATCCCAGCTGACCAAAAAATTTTTTTTTTATTCTTTATATTTTTTTATTTTTTATTTAATATATTATTTATATTTTTATTATTTTTTTTAATTTTTTTTATTATTTTTTTTATTTCTTTTTTGTTTTATATTTATTATTTATATTTTAATTATTTTTTTTTAATATTTTTTAAATTTTTTTTTTATTTTTTTTGTTTTATATTTATTATTTATATTTTAATTATTTTTTTTTAAATTTTTTTTTTTATTTTTTTTTTTAACATACATACGTAAATTTTTAATTTTACAATGGGATGTTTTTATATATGATGAATGGTGATACAAACAATTGTTATTGCATGACTACACGTTGTGAAAGGTATATAATATTCGGCACGGCCGAATAAGGCACTCTTACTTTTTTACTTTCAGGCTAGTTGTAGAGTTTGTATTAAAGTGAACAAAAAATCTCATAACATTGAACACCTAACAACAATTTGCAATTTAATAACAAAGTGCAGCTAAACAAATTCCTACCACTGTGAAACATAAGTTTGATAAAATAAACTCGTCACTTTAAGTCAATGCTAAATCGTTGTTTATTAAAAGTGTTGTGTTGTTGTCAACATGTTATCGATAACAGTGTATACTACTTTTAGCGGTGTAGAAAACAAACTCGGCCTAAGACTTAGATGAAGAGCCTTTAGCCACGTATATTTGACGTACAGGGTTATCTTTCATGTTCGGCAATTACAGTTTTTTAAATTTGTGTCTTAAAAAAATAATTTATCACTTTTTTGAACACAAATTTAAAATGTTGGCAAATATTTTTTTTTTGTACGTATTTAACATGATAAACAATTGAATCTCTTATCAAAATTTCTCTTTGTTTATTTAGTATTTATTGAAGTTTTAGTTTCTCTAGTTTTGATAACAAAATTTTAGTGAATTTCCGTCTCACATTGGGTATATAAAGTACAACTTCAATTAAACTTCTTCACTAATGACAATTGTAGTTTAAAAATAGTTTCTTTGCAAACAGAGTGGTGAAAAAATATTTAATTTTCAGTTTTCATAAATTCAAAGTTTTAGACCGTATAAAACAAGTGCTCGTAAGTAAATACAGAAAGTTAAAAATAAAAATCATAAAATGTGTGATGTTTGTGGACCGGCTTTTTGAAATGTATATTGGAAATTTATTATTTTCTTTATTAATGGTATGAAATGGTAAATAAATAAGATTATTGTGGATTTTACGGGTCGATCACAAAATGCTTGGTAAAATTTAAAAATGAATGTGTCAAGTACGAATCCTTAATTTTAGGAATAGCTAAGGTGAAAAAATTTTTATTCTAAGAATTATTAGCGCGATTTAATGTCTTGGACGATTTATGTGTATTTTGTTATTGTAACAAAAACAAATTACACATAAATCGTCTAAGACAATCACTCATTCGTCTTGTAGACAAGATTCATTATAAAGGGGGTTTCAATAAGAGCGCTCCACCTTTTTTTTTTTTTAAATAAAACAAAAACGGTTTTGGATATCAATGAAATTCTTTATTCCTGTGAAAGTAAGTTCCATGCCATTAAGTGTGGAATTCGATTTCTTTTGCATGGCCACCACGGGTAGGCTTGCAGAAGTCCAGACGCTGAACCCAATTTTTGGTTTTCAAGCATAAATCGGGCGATATTGCTGCAATTTCACGTTCGATATTCGTACAATGTTCATCAATCGTCGCTGGCTTGTTGGCATAGACCATAGACTTGACGTAGCCCCACAGGAAATATTCTAACGGCGTCAAATCGCACGACCGAGGCGGCCAATCGACTGAACCGTTTCGTGACATAACACGTTCTCCAAACTTGGTTTCCAATAAATATATTGTGACATTCGCTGTGGTGCTTGTGGCGCCGTCCTATTGAAACCACATGTCCTCCAAGTCCATATCATCCAATTGGGGCCAAAAATATTCTGTTATCAGAGAACGGTAGCGATTCCCATTCAAAGTAACGTGCCAGTCTTGATCATCAGGGAAGAAGTACGGCCCAATGACGCCACCGGCCCATAAACCGCACCAAACCGTAATTTTTTCGGGATGCAATGATGACTCATGGAGTACCTGTGGATTGCTCTCTGGCCAATAACGCATATTTTGCTTATTGACGAAGCCATACAGCCAGAAATGAGCCTCATCGCTGAAGATGATTTTTCTATAAAAATCCGAAAAATTTTCAAGTTGTTGCTCAGCCCAATTCACGAACATACGACGCTTCTGGTGGTCAAGCGGCTTTAGTTCTTGCGTCTCTGATCTCGTAAGGATGTAGGCCAAGTTCTTTTTGCAAAATTCGCCACAACGACGTCACAGAGATGCCCAACGCTTGAGAACAACGTGTGAGAGGCACATTTGGGCTTTCTTTAACTGAAGCCTCAGCGGAAGCAATATTCTCGAGACTACTGGCATTTCTTTATCTCACTGGCACGGGAACATTTTGTACTGTGCCTGTGGATTAAAATTTTTCCACTAGACGCTCAATTGTTGATCTGGTAGGACGATTATGAGGACCATAAATTGGACGTAGCGCTCTTAACGTTGAGGCCACTGACTCCGAGTTTCGGTAGTTAATTTTAATAATTTCGACTCGTTGTTGGCTCGTATATCTTTCCATCATGAAATGACAAACCTTACTGAAGAGAAATGTCAAAAGAGCGGCAACAAATATGTCGTCGGTTTCAAAAGTTGGTACACTTGAGGCGAAACGACCCATATAAAAAAGAGTAAAGTTTCTGAGTGATTGATTCATCATCGCACATCCCAAACGCAAAAAACGGTTCATCTTTTGATGTATGGCTCCACAAAAAAGGGTGTTTTGAAATTCGTCCTTTAAGGGGGTAAAAAAGGGTAAACACGGGTAAAATCGGTAATCTTATATTTACTAAAATAAAAATGATACAAATTAAATTGAAAAAGTATTGTAATTTGCACAAAAAGTAAGGTGCCTGGCCTTTCTTTTAATTTTCAACCCCTAAGGGGATAAACGGGTAAAAACTATAATTTGGAACTTTTTTGGTACTCTATGTAACTTCCAAACTAGGAAAAAAATTTAAGCTGTATTAGTTAATCCGCGAAAAAATATTAATAGGAATTTGGCACTTTTTTTTAAATTCGCATGAATAAGGGGTAAAAATTTTCCCTATTTTTGGGTACTTTTTTAAAAGAAAATTTTCTAATATTATTCAATGGGACAAATTTGGATAATTATTATTGCCCAATAGAATATGGAAAATTAGTTAGGTGAAATTTTTAAAAACTTTTAGGGGGACAAAAAAAGTACCAAAAAGTAAAAAACACCGGAAAATGTGTATAATTCCTAATTACAGGGTAAATTTTCATAAAAGTTGAAATTGGAATTTCATCAGACATAAAAAATTATGTGATTTAGTAAAAATTGAAACACATTCATAACAGGGTAGACAGGGGAAAATTCGGGAAAACAGTTTGGTACTTTTTAAAACATAATTACTTTTATGCAATAAATAGTAGATTTATTCACTTTAAAACGTTTATATTAAAATATTTTATTGTTGAATTCATATTTAAACATTAAAAACTTCGTTTTGTACATTGCCATGGAGAACCCGAAAAGGTACTTTATATGGTACTTTTTGTATTTTCTACGTTTATGAAGCTAGAATTGTGAAATAAGGGACTGTTGATTTCGGGGGAGACCGAAATCTAATTTCTAATTTTTATGGTATTTTTTTGTATTTTCAACATTTGTTAAGCTAAAATTTCAAAATTACCGACTATTGCTACAAGGTTTTGGACGACCAAAATGGTACTTTTTTAAATTTTTATGGTACTTTTTGTATTTTATACATTTACGAAGCTAGAATTTAGAAATTACTGACTATTGATACTAGGTGAGATTTAAAATATTATTGGGCGACTAAAAAGGTACTTGTTATATATAAATATATAAAAGCACATCAAATTGGTGGTGGGTATACATAAAAGATTCGGCGCATCTCCTACTTGTTGTATTTTCTATGAAGCTAGACTTGTGAAATAATTGACAGTTGATTCCGGGGGAGGCTGAAAATATTAGCCCAAAATGTATTTTTTTTTAATTTTTATGGTATTTTTTGTATTTTCAACATTTTTTTGGCTAGAGTTTTGAAATTAGAGACTACAATACGAGGTGAGATTTAAAATATTATGGTTAAACTAAAAAGGTACTTTTTCTCCTTTTTATGGTACTTTTTGTATTTTTACGTTTATAAAGCTAGAATTATGAAATAAGAGACTTTTGATTCCACCTGAGACTAAAAATGTTTTAAGGCGACCAAAAAGGTATTATTTTAAATTTGTATGGTACTTTTTGTATTTTCTACGTTTATGAAGCTAGAATTTCAAAATTACCGACTATTGCTACAAGGTGAGTCTGAAAATGTTTTGGGCGACTAAAATTGTACATTTTTAAATTTTTATGGTACTTTTTGTATTTTCTACGTTTATAAAGCTATTATTTTGAAATAAGTGACTATTGATACAAGGTGAGACTAAAAATGTTATGGTCGACCAAAAAGGTACTTTTTTGAATTTTTATGGTACTTTTTGTATTTTCTACGTTTATAAAAGTAGGATTGTACAATCAAGGACTATTGATCCCAGGTGAGACTAAAAATGTTATGAACGACGAAAAAGGTACTTTTTTGAATTTTTATGGTATTTTTTGTATTTTCTACGTTTATAAAAGTAGGATTGTACAATCAAGGACTATTGATCCCAGGTGAGACTAAAAATGTTATGAACGACGAAAAAGGTACTTTTTTGAATTTTTATGGTACTTTTTGTATTTTCTACGTTTATGAAGCTAGATTTTCAAAATTACTGACTATTGCTGCAAGGTGAGTCTGAAAATTTTTTGGGCGACTAAAATGGTACTTTTTTCAATTTTTATGGTACTTTTTGTATTTTCTACGTTTATGAAGCTAGAATTTCGAAACTACTAGAATTGTAAAATTGGGGACTATTGGTTCCAGATGAGACTGAAAATAGTATGGCCGAGAAAAAATTTTATTATTTTTTTTAGGTAACAGTTATCAGAAGAACAAGTTTTCATAAATTTAACAAAAAAAAAAAAAAAAAAAATAGAAAAAAAAAATTTTTTTTTTGGCTCAGCTGGGATTCGATGCCACGTTTTCTCTAACCAGTATACACGTTTGTATGTATGTATGTTGTTGTTGTAATGTTGTTTTTGTGAAAAAAAATCGAGGTGGTCGTGGGTTTTTGCTCATATCGTGTACCGATGTTTCTGATTTTCAATACCGATATACTCCCGAATATTTCTGATATTTTAATACCTTACCCGGGTCCAAGCGATATCGGGGGGCTTCAAAAAGTTGATTTCAACATACACACGGACAGACTGACAGAGCTTAATCGACTCCCCTATTCATAAGCTTTCAGAAAATATATACTTTATGGCGTCGGAAATGAAAATTGTAGAAATTTCACACGGAATGACAAACCTATATATACCCTTTTTCACTGTGTATAAAAAGAACTTGAGTATTCAATAAATAGTAAAAACTGCGCTATCGAAGTAGCGGCTAATATGCTAGTAATATTGTAAACCAACACAAAAATAGTATCAATAGCACAATACAAGAGGATTGTGAATTGAACAATATTTTATTGTGCTCTCGTTTGCTAAACGGTGGGCCAATAAAGTCAGCACTGCTTAACAAATTAAAAAAAAAAATTAATAAATAAAAAAATGGTAGGCATAGGAATAATAATAACATATCTAGACTATGGCAGGAATAACTCTATAAAAGTACTTAGTTATGGTTTTTTTTTGTTTGTTTGTCTGTCTGTCTGCCTGTCTTTGTATATTTATTGCCTCCCTACTGTTCAAATGTGTATGTGTCATTTTTTTTCTTCTTATTTTTCTTTCTAACAATCAAACATTGCTATTAAAGTTAAATAAATATTCAACTAAAAAAAAAACATTATTTAAATATTTCAGAATGTAGTTTTATGAAAAAAAAAGAAAAATAATTATTATTTACTTTCCTTGATCTAATTTAATCCACATATTCGAGCAAATAGAACTCAGTTGCTCGAAGCCATTGTAGTTTAAAAGGCGAACAAGCCAACAGCTTTAAAAATTATTGAAAAACAATAAAATTAATAAATTAGTTGAAAATAAATTAAAGTAATTATTTGAAACATTTTGTGTTAAAAAAATATTTTAAAACGAAATATATTCATTGAATTATTAAAAGTGTTAATTTGTGACATTTATTTAACCTAAAACTGTAAATACTAAAACCATGCTGTTCCATTTCATTGCGTAGTGCATTTACATCTAAGTGATATAAAGTACGTAGGAGATTTTGAGTAAAATCTAGTTAATTTTGTCAATAGATTTAGATAAATACAATTAAACATCTAGTGATGCAACTGTGGTTTTAAACATGTTGTACTTAAAAATCCTATGCTAAACAAAAAAAAAATTTGACTATGATTTCTAGGGAGTTTGAATTTGCGCAAGTATACTGTTGTTTGAATTTTTTATTTACGAAGTTTGACATTAAGGCCTGGAGAGTGTAGAGAGCTTTAAATATTACTTTAAGGAAAATAAAGTCTTGGCAAGTGTCAAAAACAATAGTGTGGCACAAATGACGTCATGCAAACTCTGTTCCAATTGGCTAATAGTAAAAATTTGATTTTAATTTCAGCACGAATTTACTCGACAAGCCATATACTTGGGGCCACACAAGGGGTACTTGACAACCCTTACAAAAGACAGACTACGTTGTCTAACGAAAAAACACGCGCAGGGCGTACTCGAAACTAACTACATTAAAGCATATTAAACTCTAAATAAAACATTAAATAGAAAATAATTTTAACAAACTATTTAGAAATTTCTGTTCTGTGACAAGGTTAGGAACAGTTTTCCGCTCTATTTGTGAGCCGATTTAAAACATGTAAGAGCACCGCCGAATCTTTTATGCCCACCACCAATTTGATGTACTTATAAGTATATAATTTATTCAGCAAGATCTAGGAATATGGCGTTTCTCGTTTGCATACCCAGCAAACATATCGTCGGCTTAATATGCTAAACCAGCTAAATCAACTTTTTAAGTAAATTGAGATTTAGATGCCGTGTGGTAGAGAAAGATACGCCTCGTCGACCAGCATGTAGTTTTTCTTCAATAAAGAATTTTTAGAATTTGAATTTAGCTGGTTTGCATATTAAGCCGACGATATACTTCGTTGATATCAAATTGAAACCTCAACTGTTTCTACGAATAGTTTGATTTCGATAAGAGTTTAGTTGAAAGACGATAAAAATTAGTCAATTATAATTGTAAAAAAATCATCCTTTAAGTTTGTTGCTTCTAATATCAAAATCCACTTCTTTTTTGCTTCTGGGAAAGCTATTATTTCTGCATTCAATTTAATATGAAAACAAGCGAAACTGCCGAGTTCCGTTATTAAAAAAAAAATTCAAGAAGTGCTTAAAAATGTTGTTACTATATGCATGTTTGTATGTGTGTGTGTACTTCATATAAAATATTTTTAATTATTAATTCTTCGCATTAATGTTCAGGAAAACCCATTCATTTCATAAGCACATGTTTAGTTCAACTTTATTTTCGAAACATTGTGATAACACGAAACTGTTGTTCTTTGTGTCTGTCATGTTCTTTTGTTTCTAAAATAACAAAAAACAAAAAACTCTTATCGGATGTATTGACAAAACAATTACTTTTTAACTTATTTTCTATTCATTTATCAAATTCGTGTTTATTTTATTTTAACTTTTTTCTTAAATATTTCAACCAATAAATTATTTATAGGATTTTCTTATTGAATAAAATTTTTAGTTTAAAAATAATTCAGGTTGTTAAAAGTAGTTTCAATAATTATTTTTTATTTCCGACTCCATTTTTTTGAATATTGTATGTTTTCAATTTGAAAACTTGTTAACAAATAAACAAGTAAGAGCGCTATATTCGGCCGTGCCGAATCTTATATACCCTTCACAACGTGTAGTCATGCAATAACAGTAGTTTGTATCACCATTCATCCCATATGAAATACGTACATACATATAAAAAACATACATATATAAAAAGAACCCATTTTTAAATTATAACTTTACGTATGTATGTTAACAGAAAAAATAAAAAAAAATTAAAACAAAAAAATTTAAAAAAAAAATTAAAAAAAATTTTTTTTTTAAATAATTAAAATATGTATAATAAATATAAAACAAAAAAAAATTTAAAAAAAAATTTATAAAAAAATAATAAAAATATATTATTTATATATTAAATAAAAAAAAAATTCAAAAAAAAATATATAAAAAATTTTTTTTTTTGGCTCAGCTGGGATTTTATGCCACGTTTTCTCTAACCAGTATACACGTTTGTATGTATGTATGTTGTTGTTGTAATGTTGTTTTTGTTAAAAAAAAATCGAGGTGGTCGTGGGTTTTTACTCATATCTCAGTTGTTTATGTACCGATGTTTCTGATTTTCAATACCGATCTACTCCCGAATATTTCTGATATTTTAATACCTCACCCGGGTCCAAGCGATGCCGGTGGGCTTCAAAAAGTTGATTTCAACATACACACGGACAGACTGACAGAGCTTAATCGACTCCCCTATTCATAAGCTTTCAGAAAATATACACTTTATGGGGTCGGAAATGAAAATTGTAGAAATTTCACACGGAATGACAAACCTATACATACCCAGCAAAATAACACATTACATTATAATGACTTGAAAGTACTAGAAAACAGTTGTTCACTACTTACAATTTGGCATCTAAACCCATTATTTTAACACGGCGATGTCATTGGAGGCAAGTACTTACCACCCTCGCTTACAAATAGGGACTCGTATAAGTACTTATTACGGTCGCTCATAAATAGGGACTTAAATAAGTACTTACTCCTATAGCAATATATAAGTACTTGATTTTAATAACCTAAATAACCCATTACTATTATGGACTTACAGAAGTCGTTCGGTTGTTCTAAGGACAAAAATTCGGTTAGATTATTCTGAGATACGTTAATTTGAAATTTAACAATCAGTGAAAATCTATAAGTCATCACTTTGTTAATGAAGTGCTTTGCCGCTGTTTTCAAAATAATTATTACTTATACCCTAAGCGCGTTAAACTAAATGAGAATTATAAAAAGTTATGTATTTGAATGGTTTCTAGTAAATTTCGCAGTAAGAAATTGTGTTGTGTGTGTATCTAAGCAAATGTCTGAAATCAAGTACTTACGTAACACATTATAAATTAAGTCATTACTAAAATACTTCTTAGTAAGACAGACGATATGTAGTAGTCATTGAAAAGTATGTTGTTTAGTAAGAGCAAGTCATTACCTAGTTTTTGCTGGGTATATACCCTCTTTCACTTTTGTGTGAAGGGTATACAAATATTTTCTTAATTCCATAATATTTTTATTTTAAAAATATCAACACAGCCGCTGTCTCATGGACGACTAAAGGCTTCATTAGTCTTTACTTTTACTGTTGTCGTTCTGTGACGTGCCGTTCTGTTGTTTAATTTTTGTGGTTTCTTCTTCTGTAAAAACTCATCTGCCTTAATTTACAAACGAATTTTACAAAAACAAGCTTATTATATTTTTTGTTTATTTTTCTCGTCAAAGTTCATACATAAAAAAAAATTGTGGAGTCAGATTTCAGAGTCTCTCTGTTGCAGCCACCTTTAAAATATAGGCACCTAAATATCAGCTGTTTCCCTCTCAATGGCCGTCACTTAACGTTGAATTCTATTTTCTACAGGTTCGTCCGCAACGGCACGAAAAGTAACAGAACAACTAACGACTTGCACACATTTTCTATTTAACAGCATCAAGTTTGCTAATTCGGAACGGCCTTAAATTAAAGACCATAAATAAAAAAAAAAGAGATGGGGTTATAAACAACTGTTTGGTTTTTTACACCCAAAACAAAAAATTTAATTTTTATGGAAATTGTTACGCTTATTTCATAGTTTTGCAATGAAAGTGGGCGTTAAAGAAGGCGTGTCAATATAGTTTCTGCTAATAAATTCAAGTTAGATATTTCGATATAGAGTCCTTTGTTCATCCAAAATCTTTATTGATTGAGAAATTATATGAATAGAAATTTTATAAAGTTTCGTACATTTTGATCTATAACTCCTTTCCTAATGCAAGGATTTAAGCAATTTTCAGGGTAAGATATTTTTTTACTCAATAAATATACATTCAAGTTTCATGGCTTTACGTTTATGCGTTTGGACACAATTTAATTTTATTCGATGTTGGAAGGACATGGTTTTGTTTACCTTCTCTTGTATTACGAGCTATAACTCGCTTCCTAATATTCCGATTTAGCCCATTTTCAATACCAAACAAACCTTGTGTATAAGAAATATTCTGGCAAAATTTGAGCCACCCAGCTTTTTCCGTCCGACCTCTATCGTGCTTTCAACAGACGGACGGACGTAGCTAGTTTGTCATAAAATGAATGGATATTTCGATGTGTTACAAACGGAATGACAAAATTAATATATACCGCCACGAATTTTTTTTTGTGGCGGGTATGAAAACAATAAAAATTTCCTGGTGGGTGTAGCGAAGCGCACCGGGTTATGCTAGTATACAAAATGTTTGTAAAAAAAAAAAATAATAAATTTTCATATATTTTTCCATCAATATAAAAACTATGAAATATAATTTGCATTGAATTAAATTATATATACATTTTAGATTTTTTACTAAAAAAAAAATATAATAAATAGTTCTCTGCTTACCTCCGGTATGTCTTTTATGTGGTTAAAGGGTTGCAAAAACTTTTGATAGACTTTTTCCAAAATAAAATTATTTAATATTGTTTTATTTTTTTTTTTTGATGTTAAAAAGCAATATTTTAAAAGCATATTTAAAATTTCAAGTTGATGTTGCGCCAGATAGTGAAATTATATCGAATTGAACCGTTCCCCGCGGTAGGAGTGTGTAGACATGAGGGTTAATTTAAACTTGGCCTTAGTGACAAATCTCATCTAAATCCAAATTAAAGTTCATTTAGTTAAACAAATTATGGTCACAATTTATCTGTAAATCACATTTGAAAGTGATGACAATTCGAAATCACGAGAAACCAATTTTGAGTGAAAATAGTAACTCTGGAAAATTGCTTACGCAAATTTTAACCATCAAATACAAGGGCAACCAAACTTTTATTTCATTGATTAATATACACATTTATTAAAGTGTTAAAAGTGTTAGAAATTTTACTAACGATGTTTAACTTTTCTTCGTCTTTTCAGAAAATGTGAGACTTCAGGAAGCCACCAAACTAAAACCCCAAAAGCAAATACCAAAGAATATAATTAATAAAAATTATATGAAGAAAAAATTAAATGTGATACCGTCAATATATGTTGAAAAATATTGACAAAAAAGAATTAAAACCAACAAACTAAAATCAAGAAATTAGACTTAAGAATTCATAAGACTTGAGAGCTGTTACTCTAAAATACAAACTTGCCAACTACATCTCTAACACTGCGCGCCAACTTTCTTTCAAAAGTTCCAAAGCAAAAGTCAACAAATGTCATCGAACGGTTTCCTAAATAGACCTCTAATAAATGAAGGTAACGTTTAAAGAGAATAACAAGTTTAAACAAACCATTATTAAAAAGTCATTTAATTTTATAAAGCAGGTGTTCGTTCCAACAGACGTTCCTTGGTGTCTATGATATTCGGCCTTATAATGGGTTTCTGTTTGGCTGAACTGTTCGTTTTATCCACACCATCCAAGCCAGAGTGGTTGCTGTATGATGGCCATAAACATGGCGATATTAATGATCCGCATGCTAGTCATGACCTTATAGATGCTTCCGGACCCGAATCAGATGTGGGTTTCCATCAACACGATCACGAAAACAGTACTGTGGCCCAAAAATTGTACAGCGAAGTGCGTGTATTGTGTTGGATCATGACAAATCCGAAAAATCACAAAACCAAAGCCCGCCACGTCAAACGGACATGGGGTAAACGCTGCAACAAATTGCTGTTCATGAGCTCAGAGGAAGATAAAGATTTGGGTACTGTAGCCTTGCCTGTGTCCGAGGGCCGTAATAATTTGTGGGCAAAAACCAAAGAGGCCTATAAATACATTTACGAACATCATTTAAACGATGCCGATTGGTTCTTCAAGGCTGATGATGACACTTATGCCATTGTTGAAAATTTACGTTATCTACTCTATCCTTATATGCCAGAAACTCCCATCTATTTCGGTTGTAAATTTAAGCCATATGTGAAGCAGGTAGACAGTTTTAAATTGCTGTTTTTAATTTTTTTTTTATCAAAATTGTTTTGTATTTTCTTAAGGGTTATATGTCGGGTGGCGCCGGCTATGTGTTGAGCAAAGAGGCTATGCGGCGTTTTGTGGAACAGGCCATACCAAATAAGAAATTATGTAGGGGCAGTAATGATGGCGCCGAAGATGTTGAAATTGGCAAATGTTTGGAAAAGGTTAAAGTAATAGCTGGCGATTCACGTGACCATCAAGCCAGAGGACGTTTCTTTCCTTTTGTCCCAGAACATCATTTAATACCCCACCATACGGATAAAAAGTTCTGGTACTGGCAGTATATCTACTACAAAACAGATGAGGTAAATTACATTACTTTTATACTTAATAAAGCATTTTAATAATTTTAATGAATTTTTTTTTAATCTCTTGAAGGGCCTCGATTGCTGTTCTGATTATGCCATTTCATTTCACTATGTTACGCCAAATCAAATGTATGTCTATGATTATTTAATCTATCACCTGCGGCCCTATGGTCTTATCAATGGCCCCGAACCTCTACCCGAAAAATTAAAAATCGGCGAAACTGAACCACCTCCTGTGGAACAGACAAATGCCGGACAAACTGTAGAGTCATAAAATTAAGTTATTTAAACAACAAGACACACAGACTTGAATACAATAAAATAAAATTAATGCCTAATTTCTTTAAAGTTTTTGTAAACAAAAATATCAGGAGACATCAGTTACTGTATATAGAAATATTTTTTTTTAGTTTTAAAAACCAAAAAAAAAAAAAAAATAATAATAATTTTTGCCATAAATGCTTATTACTCTCTTTCTTTCCACTATTAGTTTTAATTTTATTTTTATTTATCATGTGAATGATCATTTATGCATCTAATATTACACAAATACATAATTTTTGTTTATGTAATTGTGTAAACATTAACTTAGTTATACAATATTTTGAAAACAAAATTAGTTAGATATTAAAATTTAAATCAAATTAGACGATAAGATATCTTTACACTTTTTAGCTGATATTGGAGAATTGTTGTTAATGTTTTTAGGCCATCACTGAATGGATTTTACCTCGATTATTAAACACATAACTGTAATAAAAAAGATATTCTCTAGGGCTGTTGGAATACAATCAAGATTCACTTAATTTTAAATTTACTCTGTGCGTACGCCTTAACGTAGAGAAAATATGTTTAATAATAAAAACTAATTTGTTCAACACAAAAATGTGTGAATAATGCTGCTGTCAAATATTAATTTTCCTTTTTTCCTGAAATTTAGAAGGATTTTTATTAAACTATTACGATTGCACAAAATTGTCACAAATTGTATTTTTTGTCAAACTGCCACGGTGGACTACTAGTCAATAGTGTACTGGTCTGCTAGTCAGGGGGTTGCGGGTTCGATTCCCGCCAGAAACTCTTCTTCTCTCTGCTTCTCTTTTCTATTCTATTCAGGTATCACAAAGGGATCAATATGATGGACCCAAATGAGTTGTACAACAGCTGCCTGTTCTACCTTACCTTAATCTAAACTTTTATATGAAAAGATTGTAGAAAAATTGTTTCATTACAACGGTGTATATACACAACGATCGATAATACGAACCACCACTTTTAAGAATTTGTGTCTGTCTGTCTTTCTGTTTGACTTTATGATCTCGTTTATCTCAAAAACTAACGGATTGATTTTAATAAAATTTGCTATGGAGGTGATTTGATAATTGGGCTGACATATAATAGAAACAGAAAAATAGCAGATAAAATGGTATTTTATAAAAAAAAGACACGGCAGAAGGAGCAATAAATAATCAACTATTACTAGTAAGGTTATTGGAATCCTGAAATTAAGGGTACGTTCGTAAATGCTGCAAATTTGTGCATCACTGCGGCAGTAATGCCAAATGTAGTTAGTTGCTGATGCGCGATCAGCTTTTGCAGATGCATTGTAGCTGCTTAACAACTACGTAGAGTTTGCTTTTTTTAACGTTCGGGAAAAAATATAATATGTTATCCAAAATAGTAATAGCAAATATTATTGAAAATGTTGATGTTAAAATCGACAACTTTTTCTTAAATTATAATAAAAAAAAAAATAATTAGGAACAAGATGAAACGACTTCTGATTATAAAAAATAAACTAAAAGTCAAAGGAAGGTTGATTCCTAAAACAAAAATATAATAATAATAATAATAAAATATAATAAAAAACTAGGTGCCGCATTCATAAAAAATATTTTAGGCTTTTGAAAGGCTTATTTGACAGATGTTGCACAGAAATTTGTCAAATAAGCCTCCAATAAACCTAAAATATTTTTTATGAATACGGCAGTAAAAATATAAACGAATTTAATTTAAAGAAGTAATTGTTGTTTAATGCTACTTACTTCTCCATTGTATGTATACTCGATCACTTTTGCATCAGAAACTCTACTGTTGTCATATTTGCAGAAATTTGCGGCAGCCAACTGTTTGCAAAAAAGAACTTTTGACGCTTAAAAGTGCTGCCAAAAGGTGCATTAATGAACGTTTTACTTTTACTATGCTGCAGTGATGCGCAACTGTTGCATTTACGAACGAACCCTAATGCAATAAATAAATATTGCTGGGATCAGCACTGTGGCTCAAGTGTAATTAGTTTAATAATTATCAGGCCTGTCACACATTCCCGTTGGGAATGGTTTTAATTTCGTACTTGCAATTGCGAACGTTTGTGTTTAACATTCTTCAGATTCGGTTAATTTTGTAAAATTATAAATAAAATGTTTGGTTTCATATCAAAAGCTTATGGAGCAAATATTTATATGACGTGACTAAAAGGATGCACATTGAGAGGAGTTCTATAGAAATTGTACTTGAGAAACTAAAAGTGTTTTAGATGTTCGTTTAGCTTTTTCTAAAGAAGCAAAATGATCATTTAATTTCACTTTCGTGGCATGCCCGTATATGTGTGAATGTTGTTTTGCATTTCATTTTATCTATCCATCTGATGTGAATGCAGAAAAGCGCTCATAGCAAACAACAACAATTACTAACATTTTAGAGTTGAAGTGTGAGTGGCGCTCAATTTTGAGACTTCTTTTTAATACATTTTTTTTCTTTTCAAAAGCGACAGAAATTCGTTAATGTTTTAATGCTTTTGAATTTTACACTCTTCCAAACAATATCACAACGACTCACAATTAGGCTGATTATTTTCATTTTCATTGCTCAAATAAGAATACTTCTTTGAATTCTTACATACAACAGGGGGGGCTACTCAGTAATTCAAATTCAAAACTAAAGTTTTTAAAATCTGTATGCCTAGCACATTGGAATTCCAAAATGTTTTCTTTCCAATCGAAATACGGAGTTACCCCCCAGGTATTTCGAAATTCATGTCGATAAGTGCAATTTTGTTGTTTTCAAATACAATTTGTTTAGCAACCAGGAGGAAAATCTAGCAAACAAACGCTATCGTCATTTTAAAATTCGTTTAGAAAATCTATACTAAACGCAAAGCAAACTTGAAAGTTCGAGTTGAATTATGATCGAGTTGGTATGTCGCGATTTGGCCCCAGATTGTTATGGACTGTTCAAAAAAATGTAAGACCAACTTCTTTTTCTTTTGTGTTGAGTGTGCCACTTCCCCTGTTCCGAACCATAAATCGGAATAGAAAAATTAAAGTGACTCATGCCTAGTTTAATGGCTGTAGTAATGAAAGTTATTTTAATGTACTGTAAGCCACTACACCAGTGTCTTCTAAATACTGGCTGTACCAGTATGACTTCAACGCACTTTTTTTTTATCTAAAATCGGCCATTTTGTGTTGCTAATGAAAATAAAATGTTCTGAATTTTCAACAAATTTGATTTTACTCATAATGTTAATCGCTTGCCACTACTTTTTTAGAAGAACGAATTATTATAGACTTCACAAATCAAACCAATTGATATAAAGTTCTGTTAAGACTAGTGCCATTGATCACATCCAATCATGTGTTTTTAATAATTGAGAAATATTTCTCGCAAGGCAATTTAATATTAAACAGCGTAGTAACGCTTTTTTAAATGCAACGGAAACAGTTAACGCAATTTTAATGGATTTTATCCATCATCATCATGAAAAACACAGTGATGGCTTATAAAGTCATAACATAAAATTTAAGTCATTTATTTTAAATACGATCTTAATTAAATTAAGTATGAATTTGTTTATTTGATTTTTTTCATTTTTTTTAAGAACTTTTGTACAAATATCTCTTACCTCCTTTTATACGAATACGAGTTAGAGCTCGTAGCATGAACATTACAAATACAATTTTTAAAATCAAAAATAATTTTAAGTTACACATTTGTTATACATCCATACATCCATACATGCATACATACATCTTTTTTATTGTTAATCATTATTATTATTATTATTATTATTTTTTTTTTACCTAAAACCGTTAACGTAAAAATTTTAGTTGTTTCTTCATTTCCAAGCACAAAAGATTTGAAATTTTTAATTTGTTACAAAACAACCACAACTCTCGCTCGCATTTATCACAATTTAATTAGTACTACTACTACTTATTATAACGTTTAATGTGAATATTATAACAATAATAAAAGAAAAACAATAATAATTAAAAACTTTTAAAAGTGTTTTCTTTTTAATATGAACTAGCCAAGCCCGGACCGCGTTGCTATGCCCCTTAATGAATAAAAATGCATTCTGAATTATTTAAATATCAAGTGCAAGAAGCTAAAAATTATAACTTTTTTTATGGGCGTGGCACTGCCCACTTTTCTAATCACGAAATTGTATGATGTGCAGTTTCAGAAAAATCGGTCATGTGCAAGTAGCTAAAAATTATCACTTATTTTTTATGGGCGTAGTTCCGCCCACTTTTTGCCACCCATAAACACTCCCTGGAATGTGTACAACAACTTGCAAAAGTTTGAGTCCGATCGGCTTTACGGTTTCGGAGTCTAGCTAACACACACACACAGTTTTATTTTTATATATGTGACAGCGCATAGAGAGATGGACCTAAGGGTAAAAACAGATTTTGTTCAGGAGAGCCATTTTAAAGATAAAACGATTTTTCTATTTTTTTTTAAATTGTTCATAAGGAAACAAATAAATTTTTGTAGTTTCGTTAAATTAAGTTATTTTGTTAATTTAGTAGGGGAAAAAATGTAAATAAATAAATAAATTTTACCGTTAGGTCCCATTCTATTTTCGCTTAGAATCGTCGACTTCACTTTTATAAAACGCGCATATCTCTGGGAGGGAACACTTTTGGGGCATGGGATCGGTCTCATTCGATGCTCAGATGTGAAAATTGTTTTTTTTTACCCTTAGGTCCCTTTCTCTATGCGCTGTCACATATACACTCACTGTGAAGGGTAAAACAAAATGGCGTACATTCTTTTTCTTAAGCCCATCAATATGGGTATCAAATAAAAGGGCTTGACTAGTAGAATACAGTTAACTATTTAAAAATTTTAAATCAAAGGTGGAGTTGGAAATAATAAAAGAAAAATGGCATATAATATGAAATCTAAAATCTAGGCTTAGATACAACGTAGTCATTAAACCTACATAAGTATATAAATTAGAACGTATCGGCACCAAAAAAAAGTTCGCCGTACACCACCGCACATAACGTACTGTTTCAAGGCAGTTTCGAAATTTTTTTTTGCCGAACGTAGGGGTAGCCAAAACAATTTTTATACCCGCCACCAAAAAAATGGTGGGGGTATATTCATTTTGTCATTCCGTTTGTAACACATCGAAATATCCATTTTAGACCCCATAAAGTATATATATTCTGAATCAGGGTTTGATTTGATGACGATCTAGCTATGTCCGTCCGTCTGTTATATATATATATATGTATGTACGTATGCATATACATGTATAACCATGGTACAATCATCAGGTAGCCTCAGTTCTGCAACAACAAAATTCTACATGTATTTTGTTGTTGGAAAAAGACGACTTAAATGTCAAAAAGCAAATGTGTGTGCGTGTTTTTTTGGCGGTAGAATATATACAAAAGTACACAATATATACACATACATAAACAAAATTTGACATCTTAGTTAAACCTTAAGGTAGAGAAAAAAATAATCAGCTGTTTTAATGAGGCTACCTGATAATTGTACCATGATCAATAACTATTAACACACTTGTTTAAAAGTGTTTATGTGTTTTATTCGTTCAAAATCTATTTGACTATTTTTCCTTCTACAGTGGTAGACATGTGTTTGCTTGCACCATGTTTTTTACACCCTTCATAGTGAGTATAAGGTTTGTCATTCCATGTGAAATTTCTACAATATTTATTTTCGATCCCATAAAGTATTTATTTTCTGTTAGCTTATGAAAAGAGGGGACGATTAAGCGTTATCCGTGTGTCCGTGTGTATGTTGAAATCAACTGTTTGAAGCTCCCCGACACCTGCAGGACCCGTGTAAGGCATCAAAATATCAGAAATATTTGGGAGCAGATCGGTATTGGAATAAGCATAATCGCCACACAATGTTTTGAGGATGAGCAAATAAACACAACTGCCTCTGTTTTTTCGCTTATTTTTACTATAAAAATTTCCGTAATGTATAGACACGGTTGTTACTAAATATTTATATATTTGTTATGTCTCTGGAGATATTCATGGCAAATTTTGGACAAATTGGTCACTAATCGGCAAAGTTATAGGCAAACATTATTTGCAAAAATAGATATTTTTAAATACAGTGCACTCGCGCTTACATAAACTAATTAAAGCTAAAGCGAAATTATTCACGTCAGCGATTGTCGAGTTTTACGAGAGAAATATACGTTTTTACGATATTAACCTGTGTTTTACACGCTTGAATGTGAATTTGTTTTATTATTTGTATTATTAAAATGTAAAACTAAAATTATTATTTATAATTCATTACAAGGTCACGAGATTTCTTTTTGCAAACTATTTATATAGAATTAATAATTTATTATAACAACTAAATGAATTGATGCATTTTTTAAAGTATTGTCCATCGTCAGCCACCACCTTTTTCCATCTTTCTGACAGCATATAGTCTCCGTGCCAAAAAAACTGCTTCGGTTTCGAGGTATAGAATGAAACAAGCAAATTTTTGATATCCTGTTCTAAAGTGAAGCGTGTTGCAGTTAGGGCGTTCTGCATCGTCCGAAACAAATGGTAGTCAGAAGGGGCAAGGCTTGGGCTAAAAGGTGGGAGAGCCAGAACTTCACATCCACTGTTCTCCTAATAGTTTTTGACCGGTATTGCAACATGTGGCCAAACGTTTTCATGATGGAAGATTATGGCTTTATGTCTGGTCGAATATTCTAGTCGTTTTTCGTTGATTGCTCTCTTCAATCGAATCAATTGTGTTTGGTATAGGTCCCCTGTGATAGCTTAGCGTCATGGTTATTTGGCTTTGGCGTTGATTGGCCGCGCTTAATATGACTTTTTTGCTTGGGGTTATCGTAATATATATGCATTCTTCATCACCAGTAACAATTCTTTTTGCAGCGTTTAAGCATTATTTCCGACATGAAAATCGTCTTTCAACGTCACTCGGCTTCAATTCATATGGGACCGAAATTCCCTGCTTTTAAACGTTGGGAAATGGCTTGTTGTTTGATTCCGAATGATAATGTAAGTTCCTCCTGCGTTTGACAACAATCTTCGTGGAATAATGCTTCCAATTCTTCATCTTCAAACTTTTTACCCTGACCAGGTCCTTGTCTTCTGTGTCGAAATCATCACTTTTGAATCTCGCAAGCCTTCGTTAACAAGTTTTTTAAGTTGGTGCAATACCGAACTATAATCACACATGTTTACCCTCCAAAATACCATGTTTGTTATAATTGACACAAACCGACTGTGTTAGTTATGCCTGTTGTTGTCAAAATCGCCATTATTAACTTGTATACCCAATACGTGAAGGAGTAACGTGACTGGTTGATTCATCATCGAATAGCCCAAACGCAAAAAGCTAGAGACATGAAATTTGGACAGTGTGTTCCTCTTCTGACGAAATGCTTAAACGAAGAAGTTATTAAATTTGTAAACCCCAATTGCACAAATGAAGTCGGTTGAAGAAATGATGTGGCAAAAGGCATTGCAATAATTTGTTATAAATGAACCAATTCGTATATTGTACTTATTATTTATATAACTTTGTCAGTCAGGCTCCTTTCTGGTTACCAAGAATACATTTTTAATAACTATATTTGACCACTACATGCGCCGTTCTGCTTTGGATGCTTCATGGCTATGTGACAAGTTGCCCCATTTTGTTGAAACCACACATAGTTGAAAGTGATTCTCTTTCGGCGTAGTTTTGGTGAGAAAAACTCTTTCAATATTTTTTAGGAACAGAGTATTTCTTCGAAAAAGTTAAGCCCGACAAAAGATCTTGGTAACACTGCACACCACACTGTGACGCGAAGTGGATGCAATTGCATCTCATGGAGTATCTGTGGGTTAGAATTACTCCATATTCGACAATTTTTTTTGTTAACATTGCCGTTAAGGTCAATCATAAAAATTCAGTGCAAAATGCTTTCATCCTCAGCCGCCATTTGAATGATCTTCTTGCAAAATCCCTAGTAATTCAGGAAGTCTGTTGTGCTCAGTTTGCTTGTTAGTGGCATATAATATAGAAATAAGTTTAAGTCTTTTTTTTTTTTTATTTATTTATTTATTTAATTCAATCAACATAATAATATTTACAGTTGAGCAACACTTTTAATTAAATTACAAAAATAAAGAAAAATAAAAACAACATTAAACGTATGCATTTTAGTTTAGAAATCTTATCAGCTTTCCACTTGTTACAGCAACATTATCAGAAAAGTCAATGTGAACATAGAACTTATTTACCTCAGCACAAATTCTTCTAATTGGATCAAAGTTAATGTATGTAGTTTGATCTATGAAATGGTACATATAACGGTTCATAAAATCTAAGCTGCCTATTAGGAACATTGATGCATATTTTATGTCGAAGATATGTAGAATCAATTTTGCCTTGAATTAGATTTATGACAAATGCAATATTGGAAACAATTCTTCGGCTTTGTAACGTTGGGAGCGCAATGAGTAGTAAACGACTACGGTATGACGGTAAGTTTGTATTAGGATTCCAACGAAGGTTACGAAGGCAGAACAGCAAAAATTGTTTTTGGACTGATTCAAGTTTTTGAATATAAACATCATATTGGGAATCCCAAATTACTGATCCATATTCCAGTAAAGGTCTTACCAATGACGTGAATAAATTTTTTGTTACATAAGGATCATTAAATTCCTTAGCCCAACGCTTTATGAAACTTAATACCCCATAAGCTTTATTTACTGTCATTATTACATGTGAGTTGAAATTAATTTTTACATCAAAGAGAATTCCAAGATCCAAAAACGAGTCAACAACATTCAAATTAGAGCCATTTAGAGAGTAAACATTCGAAATCGGTGAATATCTGCAGAAAGTCATAGATTTGCATTTTGTTAAATTCAATTCCATAAGATTTACCGTACACCAATTAAAAAAATTATTTAAATCAGCTTGGAGATAAAAACTGTCGTCAACAGTTCTAATCCATGAATAAAGTTTAACATCATCAGCAAACATTAAAATATTGCTGTATTGAACAGCCTTTAGAAGATCATTTATAAGCAATAAAAATAGGATGGGGCCGAGGTGACTTCCCTGAGGAACTCCGGAAGTTACTTCAATATGTTTTGATAAACAATCATTATAAAAAACACATTGTCTCCGATCCTTTAAATAAGAACTAAACCATTTTAAAAGGTTAACTGGAAACCCTAATTTTTTGAGCTTCACTAACAATAAATCATGGTTAACCTTATCGAAGGCTTTACTGAAATCAGTATAGACTACATCAGTTTGGTTACCATTACAAAATCCTGTATTGATGAAGGACGTCAGTTCCATTAGGTTTGTGGATGTAGATCTGCCTTTACAAAAACCATGTTGTGCTGGAGAAAGAATTGTTGATATTTGGGCAGTTAGGATGTCCGTTAATATTTTCTCAAACAGTTTAGGAATGGAGTTAAGTTTAGCTATTGCTCTATAATGAGTAACATCACTACGGCTACCAGATTTATGAAGCGGGATGATAAATGAATCTTTCCAACATTTAGGAAATATACCAAATTTCAAAGAACTGTTAAATAGATGAGTGATAGGAATAGCCAAAACGTCGGCACAATTTTTTAATATGCAGCTAGGAATACCATCAGGACCAGGTTTATAACAATTTTTTATACTTCTCAGGCTTTTTAAGACAGTATCGACATCTAAAGATGATATATTAATTGATGAAGACGAAGTAATATCATAAGGATAAATTGAACTATGGAACGTTTTTGCAGAAAAAGTAGAGGCGAAGAAATCAGCAAAAGAATTGGCAATATCTGCATTATTAGAATAAACAACATTATTCATTTTCATAGTAGTTGGATACGTTGAAACTTTACGTTTGGAGTTGACAAAATTATAAAACATTTTCGGATTCTTTTTAAAGTAAAATTTCATTTTGTTTATATACGATGCATAACATTTTTTGTTCTCAAAAATATAACGGCTTTGAGCTATTAGATAATAGCTACGATCAATAAGGGTTTTGCTCTTCATGAACTTTTTTTATAAACGGTTTTTACGATTTTTTAACCAGGTTAAAGTACGGGAATACCATGGAGGACGATTTGATGTTACCTTTTTTAACAATGGAGTGCTTGCTGATAAACAACTGAAGAGAACTGAGTAAAATTTCAACACGATTTGATCAAAATTACTACCATTATAAGAAAAAGCAAGAATTTTAAACCAGTTAATATTATGTAACAAGTTATTTAACATATGGTAGTTCGTACGTTTAAAACAGAGCGACTCAGATACAGTGTGAACAGTTTCCTTTTGAGGCAATGGTGTAGAAATTAACAATGTAGGATGGTGTCGGTCCTCAGGAATAAATAAGGGGTTAGTCCTAGATACGTCGAATAGAGAGGGATTATTTACAAATACAAGATCCAATAAGCGGTTGTTGTTATTAAAAATTTTATTTATTTGAAAGACACTTAAATTAGTCAGACTATTGAAAAAATCTTGACTCCAATCATGTGATGTAATCGGTACAAAGAAATCGGTATCATCTGATGTAATCCAGGATGCAGCCGGAATATTAAAATCACCAAAAATCATCAAAAAATCAGCTGACTTTAGTTTATCTGCAACGGATTTTATTAACAAAACATGTTCACCATAAAGTTGTGGATCAGAGTTTGGAGGTATATATGAGCAGGTAATAAAGAGCGATATATTTTGAATTTGTATTACAACAGCGATAAATTCAATGTCAGATGAATTTACAAATAATAACTGTTCAGCAGGATACAAACAGGAAACAGCAATTAAAACACCACCACCACGTTTGCCAATTCTATCACGTCTAAAAACTTGATATTTACTACAAAAAATTTCAGAGTTATTAGTAAGCCAGGTTTCAGTAAATGCAGCAACATGAAATTCGCAGTCAAAGCTGTTAAGGAACATATCAGTAAGCTTAGTATTCATTCCATTTGCATTTTGATAAATAATGTTAAGGGTAGAATTTTGCATTAGTTTTTTGAAGTTTGATTAGATGTTGGAATACGAGCTAAGTTTTCATCACGATAAATAAATTCACGTACTAGAGTATGGTTTGGCCAAAAATTTACATTTACGATTTGTTCAAAATATTCGAGCGGGACAATTATTTTGAACGAGGCTCTATTTCTTGAATTAATTTTAAAAATATTTATGTTAGCAGGTAGGGTTGCCATTTCTATTTCAAAAAAAGAGGACGCCAGCATAAAAAATGTAGGACATTTGCCCAAAAAAAGAGGACTCATTTAAAAAAAATTAAATTTGATAAAATTTACGACGCCATTTAAAATACAATAACAAAATTTGTTTTTACGAAAAAACTTTATTTACAAAAATACAAACTGAACATGTCATTCTGATTTAATGGTTGAAAATAAAACCAAAAAAAAACAACAAAAATTCTTGCATTCATTATCGGGAATGTACACTTTTAAAAATTTTACATATATTTTTCAACAGTTCCAATTTGAGCCAATATATAACCATCGCATCTCTTCAAATATTTGTAAAACTCTACGTAATCCATATCAAAATTATATACCCTTACTATATTTTTTGTTCAAGACTTTCTTTTATATTTGGAAAACAAACTATGAAAAACACACAGCTGACAAGCAGACCCCTTTGCCGAACTTTTTTAAAATAAAAGACAAGTTAAAATAGGCCACTTTGATAAATAGCGACAATTAAGGATAATAAAACAAATTTTGTACAAAGAGATGTTTTAAAATTGTATTTTTTCAAAACTAATTGCACGAGCACCTAAATCTTTTTTTATACATTTTGTACCCGTGATTTAAAGTTTAAATGTAAGAACAAAACGTTAGAGAAGGTGCAAAAAGCCGGACAACCCCGGACATTTGCTAAAAAAGAAGTAGGACTGCCCCGGATGCCCTAAAAAAGAGGACGGTGTCCGGGGAAAAGAGGACGGATGGCAACCCTATTAGCAGGTAGATTATTATTAAATTTAGATAATAGGTAGTTTTTAACATCATCAACAGTTGTTTCAAGAAGAAAACGAGTAGCAAATATAGTTTTTCTTGGCGGAATTGTACGCAGTTCTCTGACGGCTTTAGTTGGTACAGTATTATCAGAAATTAAAGATGCAGCTGATGAAAAAGATGTAGTAGGTGAATTACTATTTAATTCAAGGGGTAAGGTAGTATTTAACGGAGTGATAACTTCAGATACAATCAAGTTGTTTTGCTCCATGCAAGGTGAAGGAGACAAATCATCGTATTCTACTGAATTATGGGAAGCCGCTTTTGATGTTGTTATTGAAGGGATTGGATTTCTTGTAGATTTTTTCCTCTTAGGTGAAGAATTTTGTTGAACGTCAGCAAATTTATCTAAATTCGGAAAATTTGTGAAGAGTTCACCAAATTTTAAAAATTTAGATCGAACAGATAAGAAGTCCTTATTTAGTTGATCGAACTGTTCTTTATAACTTTTGAAGAATTTGTAAAATTCAACATTTATATTTTTACAATGAGGACAATTCCATTGTAGGGATTTAGTAGGATCAGCAAGCGCATCTGCATCACGCGCTTTCAGTCCACTACATTTTAAGTGATAGGTTCCAAGACACAACCAACATGATATCAAGCGGTCATTACCCGAAACGTTACAATTCTTGTTCTGGCAATCCATAATTTAATAATGAAATGTAATTTTTTAAAATGTAATTTATCTAATAAAATTTAACGTTTTGGTTATTTGGGTAACTGGGTAGTAAAAATCAACTACTAAACAGTAGATGGCGCCAATATAGTACAAACAGATGTACTGAATAGTTGTTGTATTTTATCACTTTATAAACAATACTGATAAAATATAAAACTTTACCATTTACAATCAGCACAAGCCTTTAAGAATAGTGCCGCAGTAATTCGTAGACAATCAAAGCGGGTAAACGTATTATGACCAGGTTAAATCCAATAAAAATATAAATCCAAATGGAGCAGCGAACAAAACACATCCGAACAGTACAGTGATGCCAACTTAATGTGATACAAAATGGTCTGCAGTGACTGCCAGCAGATAAGCTCCTTGTCGAAACTCTAGGATCGGATTGTATGGCACCAGCTACAGCAGCGATAGTTCCTTGCATCCTAACTGAGGGATCTCAATGATAATGCCTTCTTGCGATTGTGCCACGTTCGGCAAAATTATTCACGAGCCTTGTTATAGTCCATCAGCTAAGAGGAGTGATGCCAAACGTGCGTATAAAATCTCTTTGGGCGAAAAGTACGGACTCTATGGAGTGAAAGCGGCGCTCTATCCGAATTCTTTTTTAATTGTCCCAATTCTCCATTTTCGTTATATCTAAGATCAATCTATAAAATCAAGACAAATGTATTCATCAGGTACTCCTATTTGAACAGCTGACTATTTTTCTTCACTTATTTTAAATTTAGGATGTCAAGTTTATTTACGTTTTTGTTTGTAAATTCATAATAAATAAATGTGACATAAAATTTTATAATTTATTTTATTATTTTTTTATATTTTTCTTTATTTAAAAAAAAAATCAATCAAATCTGTATAAATAAGAATAATTCAGTTATACAATTTGTAAATGAGTTTGCAGATTTTTTTCCTGTTCAGAAATACATAATTGCTTCCCGATATTTACTGTTTAAATACTAACACTTAACGGCCGGAGAATGCCATCCAGATATTTACTGACGGATCGATATCACATGCTGTAGCTGGATGTGGTATCTTTTCGATCCAGTTGGGTTTGGAATTGTCCCTTAGGCTACTGGATTACTGTAGCGCGATACAGGCCGAACAAATGGCTATTAGGACAGCCGCGGAACAGATTCAGTATAATGAAATATCTGGCAGGGATATTTATATATTTACTGACAGCAAGGCGGCTATTAGGTCCCTTGAGAGTGTGTACAGCACATCGAAAATTGCCCAGGAATGCCGGGTGTCTCTTGAGGAGATAGCAAGACATTCGACGGTTACCCTTGTGTGGGTTCCAGGACATGGGGATATTGATGGTAATAATAGAGCTGATGCACTTGCAAAAGCCGGTACCACCTTAGATTCCGTTGAATCCAGTTATGCTTTGGGTATTCCCTTATCGAAGGGTAAGCAGCTAATCTCGCATCAATTCTATTCGGATGCCAAGGAAAGATGGGTGAGAGAACCCACTTGTTTGGAAACCAGAAAGATCTGGCCTGACATGGATGTGCATAGGACGCAATATGCAGTGAATATGCCCCGAATCCACCTTAGGAACCTCATAGCGGTCATTACCGGACACTGGCTTATAGGCACACATGCGAAAAGGCTGAATATCCCTTACAACGACTTCTGCAGAAGTTGCGATAACGAGGAAGAGGAGGAAACGACTGGACATCTTCTCTGCAATTGTCCTGCATTCGGGGACCTGAGACGTCAGATTCTGGGTCAACGAATACTTGTAAGTAAGACTTGTCTTTCCGCAGTTGATCTGGGAAAGATCCATACCTTGGTGAACAGGACAGGATGGCTGAGGAACGTCGGCCAGGGGACATAGACAAACAGGCGATGGTGCCTACGGTATCACAACGGGACCCTCGGAGCACCCAAGTGAGCTATGCCTTCAGGCGGCTGCCGGATCTAACCTAACCTAACACTTAACGGCAGTTCCAAAAGATAGAAGTTCCGCCGCTAGCTAAGCATTTTATATTCTAAACGTTTACTTCCTTAATGCAAAGATGGAAGAACATAGATCAAGAAGTAAAAGATATGATACTCTTTGGCTCTAATAAATTTCAAGGTTTGATCAGTATCTTGGAGAACCAGATGGATTATGATGAAACACTTGTTGAGCGATGTTGCTCTGTCACTCATTGCAGAGAATGTACTGGCTTTAGATTGAAAAAAGAAGCGCTTACAGTAAAAATTGATAGCAAACATAAAGGGGAAATATCAGGGCTCAGCATCAATAAATCCCTTAAATGGTTTGAAAATTTGCCAGACAAGCTCACAGAACAATAGAAGCAAATCTCAAGTAAAATAATTAATGAAATAATCAAGAGACTAGCATTTTTAAAGAATGTAGAGTTGAATTACCTAACACTTGATCGAGAATCTAGCACTCTCTCTGGCGGTGAGAGTCAGAGGATCAGACTTGCTTTTACAAATTGGCTCTGGTTTAACAGGAGTGCTGTACGTGCTCGATGAATTTGCGAACAGGACCCTGTTCTATATTCTTGGCAGTGGAGATGTTTTATTATTTTTATTTTCCAGCTCTAGCTAATTTACCAACTAATAAAGTTTTTTATGTCAACGTTAGCGATTTTGCACTTTTTAACATTGTTGTAATTTTGGCTTAACAATACCTTGGCTTGCCATTTAAAACCTCTTAAAAGCAAAGATAAACATAGATTAAAAAAAATATAAATTTTTTTTATGCATCATTAAAAAAAGTTACCAATGGCCAAACAACCACGAATCCATGTCTTCCAAGTCCAATGAGTTTTTCAATTCTCACACCTATTATTAAGCCGAAACAGTTAAGATAATTTAAAATTGCTTTAAAATATTTATTTTTTCATCTGCCTAAAATTATTAATAATTAGTTTTGTTTTCCTTCCTTTTATTTTTTTGTTTATTTTATACAGCTGACTATGACATCTGAAATAAAAATTCTAGCAACAAAATACAAGGTGGCGCAAAAGAAATCCTCCTATCAGAAAATGCTACAAATTTTGCAATTGGCCCCTAATGTCAGTTCTGTTTTGACATTTGTGTAGTAAACACATGCAAAATACACGTTAATAAACAATGTTACGCTGCACTGCTCCAGAACGCGGAATATTGGTGACTATTTATTTGACCAATAATCGGTCGGTGACTTTGGCACAAAGTGAATTTCGTCGCAGATTTCCTAGCCGTCCAACGCCTACTGGTGAAACACTGCGACGTTTAGCCGCTCGCCTCGAAGAGACTGGCACAACACGAGATGCTGCCAGGAGTGGCAGACCCCGGAGTAGCCGTTCTGCAGATAATATTGCTGCTGTAGCCGAGGATGTCATGGAAGCGCCGTCGACATCGACCAGACGACGTGCCACGCAAATGGCTATCAGTCGACGGTCTTTACAGCGAATTTTGGTACAAGATTTGAAGATGTTTCCGTACAAAGTCCAGACGGTGCATCAGCTGTTAGCTGCTGACCGCCAATCGCGTCTAACATACGCTCAAGCCATCCTGAATCACCACCAAGAGGAAGATGATTTTTCATCAAAAATAATCATGAGTAATGAGGCCCATTTCCATCTTAGCGGGTACGTAAATAAGCAAAATTTACGCTTCTGGGGCACTGAAAATCCGCGTGTAACCCACGAAGAGCCATTACACCCGCTCAAAGGTACTGTATGGTGTGCTGTTTTCGCTGGAGGAGTCATCGGACCTTTTTTCTTCGAAGACGTCGCGGGCCAAACGGTTACTGTGAATGGTGAGCGCTACAGAGCAATGATCAACGAGTTCTTTTTGCCGCAACTTGATGAATTGGGATTGGAAAACATGTGGTTCCACAACCAATATGCTGAAGGATGCATTTCCCGGGCGCCTAATCTCCCGTTTTGGCGATTTGAACTGGCCAGCAATATCGCCTGATTTGACCGCTCCAGACTTCTTTTTGTGGGGCTTTTTGAAGTCGCGGGTTTATGTCAACAAGCCTCAGACTCTTGCAGCTCTTAAAGACAATATCCGTAAAGAATGTGAGGACCTATCGCCGGAAGTTTTGGCCAAAGTGATGGAAAATGCCATAAAAAGGGCTCAAATGACAATCAACTGTGGCGGCGGCCATTTACATGACATCATATTCTCGACTTGATGTAAAAAAAATCAAAAGACCAAATAAAAATACTCCACAAGAAGAATCAAAGTTTTTCATTTTTTTTTTTTTTAATTACAGCCAAAAAACATCTGAAGGTTATTTTTGCGCCACCTGTTACATTTTATTTTTGCGTTGTAGTATTTGTTGTAGAATTGCGATTACCTGATGAATAAATATGCCTTGATATGAAATAAATAAATAATAAAAAGGTTGGTAACACAAAAAAAAAATATTACGTTTTTTTTGTAGCGGCTTTCAACAGCCGCCCTGTATAACTCTACATACGGTTTTTGATGGTAAGAATGTGTCGAAGAAAAAACTAGAAATTGTATCTTATTATAGTTCGACAACTGGTAAATTATTTTGTTGTTCGTCTAAAGACGTTAATGGTTCTTAAAAATACTGCTGACGAAATGATTAACTCCCGCAAAACAAATCGTATAAACTATATTCTTAGATCGACGGTTTTATGGGCAAAATATGAACAAAAACGTAGGAGGGCAGAGGGTTTGTGCGTCAGCTATCACTTTATTTTAGTGTTTAAAATTTATTGAGATAACAAGAACAGTTTTAGACCAAATGGTCCTAATCTAACAGCAGGGTTAACTTCGTTTTATGTGTCTGACTGTCTTTGTGTATTTATGGCAGCATACACTCAAAAAAAAGTTTACTAAATTTAAGTAAATTTTACTAAGATTAAAGAAATTCGGTAATGATTTGGCTCCAAGTAAAATAAAGCTTAAACGAAGTTTATAGTTTTCCTAAATTTTAGTATAAATAATTTTTTATAATTAACTAGAAATTAGTAAATTTTTACTACGATGAAGTTAAATTTTACTTTTAATTTATCCACAATTCTAAGGAATAAGTAAATTTTTTGCTACAACTAACCATTTTTTTACACAAACTTAATAAAATTTTCTAATATTAAGTATGGTGGCATTATATAGTTAATTTGTCTTGTTTTTAGGAACGCTTTTAACTTAAATAAAGTTGTTTTTATTATTTCTAAAAAATATTGCAAGTTAAATTTTTCTTAAATGAATTTTTATAATATATTATTCATTATAAATTTCTTTAACTTTAGTATGTGGTTGTACTCAATATTATGAAGTTTTATTTGAAACTGTCAAAAAATTCTTAAAATTTAGTACAAGACGTTAACTTAATTTGAGTATATTTTGTGTAATTTTTAAGAAAGAAGTATTCTATTTGAGTACAAATTTCAACTTAAAGAAAGCAAAACTACTTTAAATAAAAGAAGTTATTCCCATATTTAAGTAAAACTTTTCTTAAATGAAGAACTATTTTTTCTCAATGAAATAGCAGTGAACTAATTTTTAGTAAAATATAACTTTCTTTCAGTATATACATCTTAAATAAAGACTTTTAATTTTTGTTACTTTTTTATTTATTAACAGATTAAACAGATTTTCACAGTTTTTTAAATATACATATTTACATATCTTATTTTTTAGTTGGTAAAAGTAATTGTTTTATGTTAAAAGAGTGTTTTCGGTCTTAAATAGTAAAAATTATTTAATAGTATTAAATGTATAGGAGGATATTTTTTTATATTTTATATTTTCTTTATATTTTTTTAAATCTTAAGTACATGTTTTGATAAATGTTCTTCTTCGGGTACATTCAATATCTTTTCGGGAACTTGGCTTAACAAGACATAAAGTTTTTACAATTTTTCTTAAATCTGAAAAAATAAAAAATACTTTAAAATAAATGTTTATAGCTTTGAAAACGAAAAATAAACCGTATAGAATACATTTAAAGCTTTTAGAATTTAGCAAAATATTTTTTATTTGAGATAAAACTTTAGTGTTTGATAGAATGTTACAACTAATATTGACAATATTAAAATAAAAATCTATTTATTTCAGCAACATGTATGTATATTTTTTATATTCCTTTATGAAGAATTAAAAACGATTTAACAATTGATAGTTTTCAAGTTTAAAATTTAAAATGATGTACTTAGAGGTTACTCTACAGAAAAATAATTTGGGGTTATGAAAACCAGCTTTGCTATGGTCTGTTATATGCTACCATATATTTACCAATCACATTTGTGAAATTGGCTCATTGAAATAATCGAACGCATTTAACAAAATATTGATAAATGAAAACTGTACAATTATTCGTATTCGCTTATCCTCTTGAGAGATTATAAATGGGGATCGATAAGAGCAATTGTACTTTGACCTGCATCTACAATCCTTTAAACCAATAATTCAATGGCCTAATGTAAATTCTGAATCTTACAGCAAACAGATCCAATTAAAAGCAAACCAAAGTTATTTACTGAAGCTCAACTATTTTAATTTTTAAACTTGAAAAAATTAACAAATTTTCAAAATTTTACCTTTTAATAACTTTTAAAAGATCACATATTTGAAAAAAGGAGAAATAACATTTTTATATATAAAGGAGATTTATATGTAAATACAATTTTTTATTATAAACAAAGTTTTGATAATGATAAAATTTTTTATCAATAAAAAATTATGAAATTAAGAAAGTATTAATTATTTCAGAAAAGCACGTAGTGTGGCCTTTTGAAATTTTCTTGGCACTAGGTTTTAAATATGAAATTTTTTATCTATGACACTAATGTAGTTAAAAAGCGATATAACGAATTTGATGAAAATCGCTTACATTTACTATTTTTTTGAAAATTATTTTTAAAAGGAAATTAAATAAATTAACTTTTTCTAAAAATTCTACATAAAACACACTTACAATTTTTGATAAATTAATTAAACTTTTAGCCGCCGCCACCCATTTTTTCTGTAAACGCCGTTGGCTCTTAAAATAATTGGCAGCGTCACCGGCTACTTTTTTACACCGACTGCGGTTTCTTTTTACAAACCTAGAAGAATTTTTAATAATTACACTAAATTAACTTAAAATAACACCTTTTAAATTCATTTTTTACTTACCTTCTTTAAATTCACTGTTTGCACTTTTTTTCACAATTTTTTTATCTATTTTTTAGCTTTTTTTTGAATTTTTTCCGTTTTTTTACTATTTTTTATTTATGTACATATGTATGTATATCAAAAGTAAAATGCTTATATCGGGGCTGGAAAAGTAAATACCAATGTAATTGTTTTAATATGAATTAAATACATAGACGACGGCAGTCTACAGACCACAAATAGTAAAAATTAAAATTAATATATTTGTATGGCGACTATTATTTTTTTATAATTTAATTTGTGTAAAGTAGTCGTAAAGTAGTAAATTTAGCAAAAGATATATTTGTATCAGCGTTACAACTTTCCGGGTAATCATTCAAAAGGAAACATTTTGATAGTTTTAAAGTGATAAAAGTTTTGAATAATTTTTGGATAATTTACAGAAATTTCAACAAAATCCAAATTAAATCTGCAATTTATAATACAAAATACAAATTTGTATATCTGTCTTTCTGTCCCACTGAACTTTATTAACTCAAACAAAACTTGATTTTGATAAATTTTGGATGAAGGTACTTTGATACCTAAGTTTACCTATAGAATACTGCAAAATTACAATATTTAATCAATTTAAATTGTATAAGAAAGTTAGCAAGTAGAAAATTTATGTATGGACTCGAAAAAAATTTTGCTTTAAGAGCAATATAATATGCATTTGCATATTGCAGACTGGCTAAAGGCTTTGTAAGTCTTAACTTTCTGTGTAGTTACTAAATTTTATCTTCCTTACTTTGCAGGTAACATTACAAAAACACAGTCACGATTTATGTTTTTTTCAATAATATGTAATAATATCCTACATCGAATAAAATGCGATTGTGCCTAAACGCATTAGCGTAGAGCATAAAAATTTCAAAAGTATATTTCCTGAGTAAAAACAACATCTTTTTATGAACGTTTCTTAAATCTATACATCACGAAAGGAGTTATAGATCAAAATGTACAAAAATTATACCGCAGAGCGTATTTTACGGCATATTTAAAATTTATATTTTAAAATGTATTTTAATTTCGATGAATTTCTCTATGGATAAAGATTTTGGCAGTTGAAGTTGAGTTCATCAGCAGAAAGTACTTTGCACGTCTAATTCAACGTCTATTCTCATGTAATTTACTGCTAATGAAATTAAAAAGCTCACTCGTAATGTAGACTTACTTAAGATTCCATTGCAAGACTAAATTTAAGAAAATAAATTAATAGCAAATAGAAGTTGCACAAAGAAAGTAATATATATGTATTTTAGTTAAAAAGATTATTCCATAGCGATTTCTGTTAATAATTATTAGTTTTTTTGACCTTTTATTATAATATATAATAGTTTTTTAAGGTCTTTTTATATAAAAAAAAACAAAAAGATTTTTTATTATTGGAAAGACATTAAGCTTAAAAAACTATTATAGATTTCGGTCAATAACAAAATAAAATTTTTTGTGCTATAAAAGTACATAAAATTGGTGGTGGGCATCAAAAATTATGCATTAAGCATTTAATTTATTATACAAGTTTAAATTTTTTAGTAGCAATTAAAATTTTAAAAACATAAAAATTTTAACCATTTACATTAGTTTTGATTTGCACTTCCCATCCCTGATATACATTTTAAAGATTTTGTACTTAATAATAACATTTTGTTTTTAAAACAAGTACGAATTAACTAAAATTTAACTAACAACTATTGGCAGAAGTAAATACATATACATATTTATGTCTAAACATTAATACATACATACAATATATTTGCTCATATTTTTCATATTTACATACATATGTTATTTTTTAATCATACTATATCAATTAAATTTTTCTTAAATTCAAGTAAATTTTACCTAGTGTACGCTTTACTAGAATTAAGCAAATGGTAGTATAATCAAATATATTTTCTTTATTTGAAAGTGAACTTGTACGTAAAGTAAAGAATGAAAAATACTTATTTTAAGTTAATTAAAAAACATTAACTAGATTTAAGGAAGCAATGAACTAAATTTTTTACATTTAATACAAAAATCTTATTTCTTGTTTTAAGTATAGAAATACCTCAATATTAAGATATTTTTACTGTAGGTCTGAAAATTTTTAATTAATTTAAGAACTATTTACTTTATTTAAGTATGCACAATTAAGGAAATTTATGAACTGTTTTTAAGTTAGTCAGAATTTTGCGTAAACTTTTGTCAAGTACAATTTTTTTATATGAAATTAAATTTTTTATATTTAAGTTAATTTGGACTTATTTTAAGGAAATTCAATAAACTAAAATTAAGTTCACACCAAACTTAATTTTAGGTCAATCTTTTTTTTCGGTGTAGTAATGAAAAAAAGAACTTGAGTATTCAATAAATAGTAAGAACTGCGCTATCGAAGTAGCGGCTAATATGCTAGTAATATTGTAAACCAACACAAAAATAGAATCAATAGCACAATACAAGAGGATTGTGAATTGAACAATATTTTATTGTGCTCTCGTTTGCTAAACGGTGGGCCAATAAAGTCAGCACTGCTTAACAAATGAAAAAAAAACAAATAAATAAAAAAATGGTAGGCATAGGAATAATAATAACATATCTAGACTATGTCAGGAATAACTCTATTAAAGTACTTAGTTATGGTTTTTTTTGTTTGTTTGTCTGTCTGTCTGCCTGTCTTTGTATATTTATTGCCTTCAAATGTGTATGTGTGTAATTTTTTTCTTATTTTTCTTTCTAACAATCAAACATTGCTATTAAAGTTAAATAAATATTCAACTAAAAAAAAAACATTATTTAAATATTTCAAGAAAAAAAATATAGATATATAGAAATATAAATAAATAGAAAAATAATTATTATTTACTTTCCTTGATCTAATTTAATCCACATATTCGAGCAAATAGAACTCAGTTGCTCGAAGCCATTGTAGTTTAAAAGACGAACTAGTTAACAGCTTTAAAATTTATTAAAAAACAATAAAAATAATAAATTAGTTGAAAATAAATTAAAGTAATTATTTAAAACATTTTGTTTTTAAAAAATATTTTAAAACGAAATATATTCATTGAATTATTAAAAGTGTTATTTTGTGACATTTATTTAACCTAAAACTGTAAATACTAAAACCATGCTGTTCCATTTCATTGCGTAGTGCATTTACATCTAAGTGAAATAGAGTACGTAGGAAATTTTGAGTAAAATCTAGTTAATTTTGTCAATAGATTTAGATAAATACAATCAAACATCTAGTGATGCAACTGTGGTTTTAATCATATTGTACTTAAAAATGCAATGCTGCACAAAGAAAAAATTTGACCATGATTTCTAGGGAGATTGAATATGTGCAAGTATACTGTTGTTTGAATTTTTTTATTTACGAAGTTTGACATTAAGGCCTGGAGAGTGTAGAGAGCTTTAAATATTACTTTAATGAAAATAAAGTCTTGGCAAGTGTCAAAAACAATAGTGTGGCACAAATGACGTCATGCGAACTCTGTTCCAATTGGCTAATAGTAAAAATTTGATTTTAATTTCAGCACGAATTTACTCGACAAGCCATATACTTGGGGCCACACAAGGGGTACTTGACAACCCTTACAAAAGACAGACTACGTTGCCTAACGAAAAAACATGCGCAGAGCGTACTCTAAACTAACTAAAGAATGAGATCGATAAAACCTTAACACGAATAAAACGCAATAACTTTGAAACGAATTAATCCATTTTAATGAAAATAGCGTGGTTTAACAATAAAATAACAGTTAATTAAAATATTAATGCTTTTTGTAAAAATTCAGCTTTTTTTGATGAACTGTTTCACCTTTTCCGGAATTGAGACCATGAGGGTTTTGATGGTATCCTTAGTAACTTTATTGCTGGAATAAGACCATTTCTGGGAAAAAATTTTAGTAGTATTAGCAACTTGTTTTGTATCCTTCAGCACTCTTTTGACTAAAGCCCAGTAACGTTCGATGGGCCTTAGTTCTGGACAATCCACCTAGATTTGCTTCTTTTGGCACTACCACTATATTATTTGTTTCATACCATTCTGCTGCAGATTTACTATAATGACACGACGCTAGGTCGGGCCAAAAATATGTTGAATTATTGTGTTTTCGTATGAATGGAAGCAACCTCTTCTGCAAGCACTCCTTGATGTAAATATCAGTGTTGATAGTCCCAGTAGTAATAAATTTACTGCTTCTTTCTCCGCACGTGCATATAGCTTGCCAAACTAAGTACTTCTTTGGAAACTTTGTCTTTTTTTGGAACTTAAATTGGTCATCGACATTACCTCTTCCATCGGCCACATAATAACTTCGCCCTGGGAGCTGAGAAAAGTCGGCAAGAACGTCGGAAGTCTCATCATCCATAATACAACACTCATATTTGTTGATAAAATTTCTAAGCAGTTCTTTGGCACGACTTTTTGCATCCAAGTTTTTCTTCGAATTTCTGTCTGGCACTTTCTGAATCTTGTAGGACTTAAGGCCTTCATATCTTTTAACCTTCCTTACAAAAAAATCGGAACAGTTTGCTTTTAAGGCGGCTTTACGGTTTGAGAGGTTGGGATTTTGGTTTAGAAGACTAACAATCTTTGAAGCTAACTGTGGGTCAGTTATACCTTTTTTAGCTCCACTTCCAGCTTTCCTTTTAATACTACGACTTTCGTTATACACTTTTATCACACGCGAAACTGTTTGTCGTGACACCTTTATCTCATTTGCAATAGATTTGTAAGTACGACTGGGATTTTTTAAAAAAATTGTTATTATTTTTTCACGCACTTTTTCTTCGGAATCAATTTTCAAACAAACTAATAATCCGATTATGCTATTATTTTGTACACATAATTTGACAAGTTTTTAAATGCAAACTTGATCATAAACAGTTATATTTTTTGTGCATGAAGAAAGGTGGAATTAAAAATGTGTGTTAAGGTTTCACTGATCTCATTCTTTACATTAAAGCATATTAAACTCTAAATAAAACATTAAATAGAAAATAATTTTAACAAACTATTTAGAAATTTCTGTTCTGTAACAAGGTTAAGGCAAACAGTTAGGAACAGTTTTCCGCTCTATTTGTGAGCCGATTTAAAAACATGTAAGAGCACCGCCGAATCTTTTATGCCCACCACCAATTTGATGTACTTATAAGTATATAATTTATTCAGCAAGATCTAGGAATATGGCGTTTCTCGTTTGCGTACCCAGCAAACATATCGTCGGCTTAATATGCTAAATTTACTATTTAGATTTTGATGCCGTGTGGTAGAGAAAGATACGCCTCGTCGTCGACCAGCATGTAGTTTTTCTTTAATAAAGAATTTTTAGAATTTGAATTTAGAATTTAGCAGGTTTGCATATTAAGCCGACGATATACTTCGTTGATATCAAATTGAAACCTCAACTGTTTCTACGAATAGTTTGATTTCGATAAGAGTTTAGTTGAAAGACGATAAAAATTAGTCAATTATAATTGTAAAAAAATCATCCTTTAAGTTTGTTGCTTCTAATATCAAAATCCACTTCTTTTTTGCTTCTGGGAAAGCTATTATTTCTGCATTCAATTTAATATGAAAACAAGCGAAACTGCCGAGTTCAATTATTAAAAAAAATTCAAGAAGTGCTTAAAAATGTTGTTACTTTTGTGATCAAATATATGCATGTTTGCATGTGTGTGTGCACTTCATATAAAATATTTTTAACTAATAATTCTTCACATTAATGTTCAGGAAAACCCATTCATTTCATAAGCACATGTTTAGTTCAACTTTATTTTCGAAACATTGTGATAACACGAAACTGTTGTTCTTTGTGTCTGTCATGTTCTTTTGTTTCTAAAATAACAAAAAAACAAAAAACTCTTATCGGATGTATTGGCAAAACAATTACTTTTTAACTTATTTTCTATTCATTTATCAAATTCGTGTTTATTTTATTTTAACTTTTTTCTTAAATATTTCAATCAATAAATTATTTATAGGATTTTCGAATTGAATAAAACATTTAGTAAAAAAATAATTCAGGTTGTTAAAAGTAGTTTCAATAATTATTTTTTATTTCCGACTCCATTTTTTTAAATTTGTATGTTTTCAATTTGAAAACTTGTTAACAAATAAAAAAAATATTTTCTTAATTCCATAATAATATTTTTATTTAAAAAATATCAACACAGCCGCTGTCTCATGGACGACTAAAGGCTTCAGTAGTCTTTACTTTTTCTGTTGTCGTTCTGTGACGTGCCGTTCTGTTGTTTAATTTTTGTGGTTTCTTCTTCTGTAAAAACTCATCTGCCTTAATTTACAAACGAATCTTACAAAAACAAGCTTATTATATTTTTTGTTTATTTTTCTCGTCAAAGTTCATTTGTGGTGTCAGATTTCAGAGTCTCTCTGTTGCAGCCACCTTTAAAATATAGGCACCTAAATATCAGCTGTTTCCCTCTCAATGGCCGTCACTTAACGTTGAATTCTATTTTCTACAGGTTCGTTCGCAACGGCACGGAAAGTAACAGAACAACTAACGACTTGTACACATTTTCTATTTAACAGAATCAAGTTTGCTAATTCGGAACGGAACAGAAAGTAAAGACTAAAAAGTATTTTAGGTTTATTAAAGGCTTATTTGACAGATGTTGTAGAGAAATTTGTCAAATAAACCCTCAATAAACCTAAAATATTTTTTATGAATACGGCCCTAATTCTGCCTTAAATTAAAGACCATAAATATAAAAGAGATGGGGTTATAAACAACTGTTTGCTTTTTTACACCCAAAACAATTTCTTGGATTTAATTTTTATGGAAATTGTTACGCTTATTTCTTAGTTTTGCAATGAAAGTGGGCGTTAAAGAAGGCGTGTCAATATAGTTTCTGGTAATAAATTCAAGTTAGACATTTTAATATAGAGGGCTTTATTCTTCCAAAATCTTTTTTGATAGAGAAATTATATGAATAGAAATTTTATAAAGTTTCGTACATTTTGATCTATAACTCCTTTCCTAATGCAAGGATTTAAGCAATTTTCAGGGTAAGATATTTTTTTACTCAATAAATATACATTCAAGTTTCATGGCTCTACGTTTATGCGTTTGGACACAATTTAATTGTATTCGATGTTGGAAGGACATGGTTTTGTTTACCTTCTCTTGTATTACGAGCTATAACTCGCTTCCTAATATTCCGATTTAGCCCATTTTCAATACCAAACAAACCTTGTGTATAAGAAATATTCTGGCAAAATTTGAGCCACCCAGCTTTTTCCGTCCGACCTCTATCGTGCTTTCAACAGACGGACGGACGTAGCTAGTTTGTCATAAAATGAATGGATATTTCGATGTGTTACAAACGGAATGACAAAATTAATATATACCGCCACGAATTTTTTTTTGTGGCGGGTATGAAAACAATAAAAATTTCCTGGTGGGTGTAGCGAAGCGCACCGGGTTATGCTAGTATACAAAATGTTTGTAAAAAAAAAAAATAATAAATTTTCATATATTTTTCCATCAATATAAAAACTATGAAATATAATTTGCATTGAATTAAATTATATATACATTTTAGATTTTTTACTAAAAAAAAAATATAATAAATAGTTCTCTGCTTACCTCCGGGTATGTCTTTTATGTGGTTAAAGGGTTGCAAAAACTTTTGATAGACTTTTTCCAAAATAAAATTATTTAATATTGTTTTATTTTTTTTTTGATGTTAAAAAGCAATATTTTAAAAGCATATTTAAAATTTCAAGTTGATGTTGCGCCAGATAGTGAAATTATATCGAATTGAACCGTACCCCGCGGTAGGAGTGGGTTAATTTAAACTTGGCCTTAGTGACAAATCTCATCTAAATCCAAATTAAAGTTCATTTAGTTAAACAAATTATGGTCACAATTTATCTGTAAATCACATTTGAAAGTGATGACAATTCGAAATCACGAGAAACCAATTTTGAGTGAAAATAGTAACTCTGGAAAATTGCTTACGCAAATTTTAACCATCAAATACAAGGGCAACCAAACTTTTATTTCATTGATTAATATACACATTTATTAAAGTGTTCGAAATTTTACTAACGATGTTTAACTTTTCTTCGTCTTTTCAGAAAATGTGAGACTTCAGGAAGCCACCAAACTAAAACCCCAAAAGCAAATACCAAAGAATAAAATTAATAAAAATTATATGAAGAAAAAATTAAATGTGATACCGTCAATATATGTTGAAAAATATTGACAAAAAAGAATTAAAACCAACAAACTAAAATCAAGAAATTAGACTTAAGAATCAATAAGACTTGAGAGCTGTTACTCTAAAATACTGACTTGCCAATTACATCTCTAACACTGCGAGCCAACTTTCTTTCAAAAGTTCCAAAGCAAAAGTCAACAAATGCCATCGAACGGTTTCCTAAATAGACCTCTAATAAATGAAGGTAACATTTAAAGAGAATAACAAGTTTAAACAAACCATTATTAAAAAGTCATTTAATTTTATAAAGCAGGTGTTCGTTCCAACAGACGTTCCTTGGTGTCTATGATATTCGGCCTTATAATGGGTTTCTGTTTGGCTGAACTGTTCGTTTTATCCACACCATCCAAGCCAGAGTGGTTGCTGTATGATGGCCATAAACATGGCGATATTAATGATCCGCATGCTAGTCATGACCTTATAGATGCTTCCGGACCCGAATCAGATGTGGGTTTCCATCAACACGATCACGAAAACAGTTCTGTGGCCCAAAAATTGTACAGCGAAGTGCGTGTATTGTGTTGGATCATGACAAATCCCAAAAATCACAAAACCAAAGCCCGCCACGTCAAACGGACATGGGGTAAACGCTGCAACAAATTGCTGTTCATGAGCTCAGAGGAAGATAAAGATTTGGGTACTGTAGCCTTGCCTGTGTCCGAGGGCCGTAATAATTTGTGGGCAAAAACCAAAGAGGCCTATAAATACATTTACGAACATCATTTAAACGATGCCGATTGGTTCTTCAAGGCTGATGATGACACTTATGCCATTGTTGAGAATTTACGTTACCTACTCTATCCCTATATGCCAGAAACTCCCATCTATTTCGGTTGTAAATTTAAGCCATATGTGAAGCAGGTAGACAGTTTTAAATTGCTGTTTTTAATTTTTTTTTTATCAAAATTGTTTTGTATTTTCTTAAGGGTTATATGTCGGGTGGCGCCGGCTATGTGTTGAGCAAAGAGGCTATGCGGCGTTTTGTGGAACAGGCCATACCAAATAAGAAATTATGTAGGGGCAGTAATGATGGCGCCGAAGATGTTGAAATTGGCATATGTTTGGAAAAGGTTAAAGTAATAGCTGGCGATTCACGTGACCATCAAGCCAGAGGACGTTTCTTTCCTTTTGTCCCAGAACATCATTTAATACCCCACCATACGGATAAAAAGTTCTGGTACTGGCAGTATATCTACTACAAAACAGATGAGGTAAATTACATTACTTTTATACTTAATAAAGCATTTTAATAATTTAAATGAATTTTTTTTAATCTCTTGAAGGGCCTCGATTGCTGTTCAGATTATGCCATTTCATTTCACTATGTAACGCCAAATCAAATGTATGTATATGATTATTTAATCTATCACCTGCGGCCCTATGGTCTTATCAATGGCCCCGAACCTCTACCCGAAAAATTAAAAATCGGCGAAACTGAACCACCACCTGTGGAACAGACAAATGCCGGACAAACTGTAGAGTCATAAAATTAAGTTATTTAAACAACAAGACACACAGACTTGAATACAATAAAATAAAATTAATGCCTAATTTCTTTAAAGTTTTTGTAAACAAAAATATCAGGAGACATCAGTTACTGTATATAGAAATATTTTTTTTAGTTTTAAAAACCAAAAAAAAAAATAAAAATTAATAATAATTCTTGCCATAAATGTTTATTACTTTCTTTCTTTCTTTCCTCTATTAGTTTTAATTTTATTTTTATTTATCATGTGAATGATCATTTATGCATCTAATATTACACAAATACATAATTTTTGTTTATGTAATTGTGTAGACATTAACTTAGTTATACAATATTTTCAAAACAAAATTAGTTAGATATTAAAATTTAAATCAAATTAGACGATAAGATATCTTTACACTTTTTAGCTGATATTGGAGAATTGTTGTTAATGTTTTTAGGCCATCACTGAATGGATTTTACCTCGATTATTAAACACATAACTGTAATAAAAAAGATATTCTCTAGGGCTGTTGGAATACGATCAAGATTCACTTAATTTTAAATTTACTCTGTGCGTACGCCTTAACGTAGAGAAAATATAAAAACTAATTTGTTCAACACAAAAATGTGTGAATAATGCTGCTGTCAAATATTAATTTTCCTTTTTTCCTTAAATTTAGAAGGATTTTTATTAAACTATTACGATTGCACAAAATTGTCACAAATTGTATTTTTTGTCAAACTGCCACGGTGGACTACTAGTCAATAGTGTACTGGTCTGCTAGTCAGGGGGTTGCGGGTTCGATTTCCTCCAGAAACTCTGGATTGGTCTGCTTTGCTTCTTTCTTTTCTATCTATTCTATTCAGGTATCCCAAAGGGATCAATATGATGGACCCAAATGAGTTGTACAACAGCTGCCTGTTCTACCTTACCTTAATCTAAACTTTTATATGAAAAGATTGTAGAAAAATTGTTTCATTACAACGGTGTATATACACAACGATCGATAATACGAACCACCACTTTTAAGAATTTGTGTCTGTCTGTCTTTCTGTTTGACTTCATGATCTCGTTTAGCTCAAAAACTAACGGATTGATTTTAATAAAATTTGCTATGGAGGTGCTTTAATAATTGGGCTAACATATAACAGAAGCAGAAAATAAAAAATTTGCAAATAAAATGGTATTTTATAAAAAAAAGACACGGCAGAAGGAGCAATAAATAATCAACTATTACTAGTAACGTTATTGGAATCCTGAAATTAAGGGTACGTTCGTAAATGCTGCAAATTTGTGCATCGCTGCGGCAGTAATGCCAAATGTAGTTAGTTGCTGATGCGCGATCAGCTGTTGCAGATGCATTGTAGCTGCTTAACAACTACGCAGAGTTTGCTTTTTTGAACGTTCGGCAAAAAATATAAAATGTTATCCAAAATAGTAATAGCAAATATTATTGAAAATGTTGATGTTAAAATCGACAACCTTTTCTTAAATTATAATAAAAAAAAAAATAATTAGGAACAAGATGAAACGACTTCTGATTATAAAAAATAAACTAAAAGTTAAAGGAAGGTTGATTCCTAAAACAAAAATATAATAATAATAATAATAATAATAATAAAATATAATAAAAAACTAGGTGCCGCATTCATAAAAAATATTTTAGGCTTTTGAAAGGCTTATTTGACAGATGTTGCACAGAAATTTGTCAAATAAGCTTTCAATAAACCTAAAATATTTTTTATGAATACGGCAGTAAAAATATAAACGAATTTAATTTAAAGAAGTAATTGTTGTTTAATGCTACTTACTTCTCCATTGTATGTATACTCGATCACTTTTGCATCAGAAACTCTACTATTGTCATATTTGCAGAAATTTGCGACAGCCAACTGTCTTTTGACGCTTAAAAGTGCTGCCAAAAGGTGCATTAAGGAACGTTTTACTTTTACTATGCTGCAGTGATGCGCAACTGTTGCATTTACGAACGAACCCTAATGCAATAAATAAATATTGCTGGGATCAGCACTGTGGCTCAAGTGTAATTAGTTTAATAATTATCAGGCCTGTCACACATTCCCGTTGGGAATGGTTTTAATTTCGTACTTGCAATTGCGAACGTTTGTGTTTAACATTCTTCAGATTCGGTTAAGTTTGTAAAATTATAAATAAAATGTTTGGTTTCATATCAAAAGCTTATGGAGCAAATATTTATATGACGTGACTAAAAGGATGCACATTGAGAGGAGTTCTATAGAAATTGCACTTGAGAAACTTGAGAATGATAATTTAATTTCACTTTCGTGGCATGCCCGTATATGTGTGAATGTTGTTTTACATTTCATTTTATCTATCCATCTGATGTGAATGCAGAAAAGTGCTCATAGCAAACAACAACAATTACTAACATTTTAGAGTTGAAGTGTGAGTGGCGCTCAATTTTGAAACTTCTTTTTAATAAATTTTTTTCTTTTCAAAAGCGACAGAAATTCGTTAATGTTTTAATGCTTTTGAATTTTACACTCTTCCAAACAATATCACAACGACTCACAATTAGGCTGATTATTTTCATTTTCATTGCTCAAATAAGAATACTTCTTTGAATTCTTACATACAACAGGGGGGGCTACTCAGTAATTCAAATTCAAAACTAAAGTTTTTAAAATCTGTATGCCTGGCACATTGGAATTCCAAAATGTTTTCTTTCCAATCGAAATACGGAGTTACCCCCCAGGTATTTCGAAATTCATGTCGATAAGTGCAATTTTGTTGTTTTCAAATACAATTTGTTTAGCAACCAGGAGGAAAATCTAGCAAACAAACGCTATCGTCATTTTAAAATTCGTTTAGAAAATCTATACTAAACGCAAAGCAAACTTGAAAGTTCGAGTTGAATTATGATCGAGTTGGTATGTCGCGATTTGGCCCCAGATTGTTATGGACTGTTCAAAAAAATGTAAGACCAACTTCTTTTTCTTTTGTGTTGAGTGTGCCACTTCCCCTGTTCCGAACCATAAATCGGAATAGAAAAATTAAAGTGACTCATGCCTAGTTTAATGGCTGTAGTAATGAAAGTTATTTTAATGTACTGTAAGCCACTACACCAGTGTCTTCTAAATACTGGCTGTACCAGTATGACTTCAACGCACTTTTTTTTTATCTAAAATCGGCCATTTTGTGTTGCTAATGAAAATAAAATGTTCTGAATTTTCAACAAATTTGATTTTACTCATAATGTTAATCGCTTGCCACTACTTTTTTAGAAGAACGAATTTATATAGACTTCACAAATCAAACCAATTGATATAAAGTTCTGTTAAGACTAGTGCCATTGATCACATCCAATCATGTGTTTTTAATAATTGAGAAATATTTCTCGCAAGGCAATTTAATATTAAACAGCGTAGTAACGCTTTTTTAAATGCAACGGAAACAGTTAACGCAATTTTAATGGATTTTATCCATCATCATCATGAAAAACACAGTGATGGCTTATAAAGTCATAACATAAAATTTAAGTCATTTATTTTAAATACGATCTTAATTAAATTAAGTATGAATTTGTTTATTTGATTTTTTTCATTTTTTTTAAGAACTTTTGTACAAATATCTCTTACCTCCTTTTATACGAATACGAGTTAGAGCTCGTAGCATGAACATTACAAATACAATTTTTAAAATCAAAAATAATTTTAAGTTACACATTTGTTATACATCCATACATCCATACATGCATACATACATCTTTTTTATTGTTAATCATTATTATTATTATTATTATTATTATTTTTTTACCTAAAACCGTTAACGTAAAAATTTTAGTTGTTTCTTCATTTCCAAGCACAAAAGATTTGAAATTTTTAATTTGTTACAAAACAACCACAACTCTCGCTCGCATTTATCACAATTTAATTAGTACTACTACTACTTATTATAACGTTTAATGTGAATATTATAACAATAATAAAAGAAAAACAATAATAATTAAAAACTTTTAAAAGTGTTTTCTTTTTAATATGAACTAGCCAAGCCCGGACCGCGTTGCTATGCCCCTTAATGAATAAAAATGCATTCTGAATTATTTAAATATCAAGTGCAAGAAGCTAAAAATTATAACTTTTTTTATGGGCGTGGCACTGCCCACTTTTCTAATCACGAAATTGTATGATGTGCAGTTTCAGAAAAATCGGTCATGTGCAAGTAGCTAAAAATTATCACTTATTTTTTATGGGCGTAGTTCCGCCCACTTTTTGCCACCCATAAACACTCCCTGGAATGTGTACAACAACTTGCAAAAGTTTGAGTCCGATCGGCTTTACGGTTTCGGAGTCTAGCTAACACACACACACAGTTTTATTTTTATATATGTGACAGCGCATAGAGAAAGGGACCTAAGGGTAAAAACAGATTTTGTTTAGGAGAGCCATTTTGAAGATAAAACAATTTTTCTATTTTTTTAAATTGTTCAAGGGGAAACAAATAAATTTTTGTAGTTTCGTAAAATTAAGTTATTTTGTTAATTTAGTAGGGGAAAAAATGTAAATACATAAATAAATTTTACCGTTAGGTCCCATTCTATTTTCGCTTAGAATCGTCGACTTCACTTTTATAAAACGCGCATATCTCTGGGAGGGAACACTTTTGGGGCATGGGATCGGTCTCATTCGATGCTCAGATGTGAAAATTGTTTTTTTTACCCTTAGGTCCCTTTCTCTATGCGCTGTCACATATACACTCACTGTGAAGGGTAAAACAAAATGGCGTACATTCTTTTTATTAAGCCCATCAATATGGGTATCAAATAAAAGGGCTTGACTAGTAGAATACAGTTAACTATTTAAAAATTTTAAATCAAAGGTGGAGTTGGAAATAATAAAAGAAAAATGGCATATAATATGAAATCTAAAATCTAGGCTTAGATACAACGTAGTCATTAAACCTACATAAGTATATAAATTAGAACGTATCGGCACCAAAAAAAAGTTCGCCGTACACCACCGCACATAACGTACTGTTTCAAGGCAGTTTCGAAATTTTTTTTTGCCGAACGTAGGGGTAGCCAAAACAATTTTTATACCCGCCACCAAAAAAATGGTGGGGGTATATTCATTTTGTCATTCCGTTTGTAACACATCGAAATATCCATTTTAGACCCCATAAAGTATATATATTCTGAATCAGGGTTTGATTTGATGACGATCTAGCTATGTCCGTCCGTCTGTCCGTCTGTTATATATATATATATATATATATATGTATGTACGTATGCATATACATGTATAACCATGGTACAATCATCAGGTAGCCTCAGTTCTGCAACAACAAAATTCTACATGTATTTTGTTGTTGGAAAAAGACGACTTAAATGTCAAAAAGCAAATGTGTGTGCGTGTTTTTTTGGCGGTAGAATATATACAAAAGTACACAATATATACACATACATAAACAAAATTTGACATCTTAGTTAAACCTTAAGGTAGAGAAAAAAATAATCAGCTGTTTTAATGAGGCTACCTGATAATTGTACCATGATCAATAACTATTAACACACTTGTTTAAAAGTGTTTATGTGTTTTATTCGTTCAAAATCTATTTGACTATTTTTCCTTCTACAGTGGTAGACATGTGTTTGCTTGCACCATGTTTTTTACACCCTTCATAGTGAGTATAAGGTTTGTCATTCCATGTGAAATTTCTACAATATTTATTTTCGATCCCATAAAGTATTTATTTTCTGTTAGCTTATGAAAAGAGGGGACGATTAAGCGTTATCCGTGTGTCCGTGTGTATGTTGAAATCAACTGTTTGAAGCTCCCCGACACCTGCAGGACCCGTGTAAGGCATCAAAATATCAGAAATATTTGGGAGCAGATCGGTATTGGAATAAGCATAATCGCCACACAATGTTTTGAGGATGAGCAAATAAACACAACTGCCTCTGTTTTTTCGCTTATTTTTACTATAAAAATTTCCGTAATGTATAGACACGGTTGTTACTAAATATTTATATATTTGTTATGTCTCTGGAGATATTCATGGCAAATTTTGGACAAATTGGTCACTAATCGGCAAAGTTATAGGCAAACATTATTTGCAAAAATAGATATTTTTAAATACAGTGCACTCGCGCTTACATAAACTAATTAAAGCTAAAGCGAAATTATTCACGTCAGCGATTGTCGAGTTTTACGAGAGAAATATACGTTTTTACGATATTAACCTGTGTTTTACACGCTTGAATGTGAATTTGTTTTATTAATTGTATTATTAAAATGTAAAACTAAAATTATTATTTATAATTCATTACAAGGTCACGAGATTTCTTTTTGCAAACTATTTATATAGAATTAATAATTTATTATAACAACTAAATGAATTGATGCATTTTTTAAAGTATTGTCCATCGTCAGCCACCACCTTTTTCCATCTTTCTGACATCATATAGTCTCCGTGCCAAAAAAACTGCTTCGGTTTCGAGGTATAGAATGAAACAAGCAAATTTTTGATATCCTGTTCTAAAGTGAAGCGTGCATCGTCCGAAACAAATGGTAGTCAGAAGGGGCAAGGTTTGGGCTAAAAGGTGGGAGAGCCAGAACTTCACATCCACTGTTCTCCTAATAGTTTTTGACCGGTATTGCAACATGTGGCCAAACGTTTTCATGATGGAAGATTATGGCTTTATGTCTGGTCGAATATTCTAGTCGTTTTTCGTTGATTGCTCTCTTCAATCGAATCAATTGTGTTTGGTATAGGTCCCCTGTGATAGCTTAGCGTCATGGTTATTTGGCTTAGGCGTTGATTGGCCGCGCTTAATATGACTTTTTTGCTTGGGGTTATCGTAATATATATGCATTCTTCATCACCAGTAACAATTCTTTTTGCAGCGTTTAAGCATTATTTCCGACATGAAAATCGTCTTTCAACGTCACTCGGCTTCAATTCATATGGGACCGAAATTCCCTGCTTTTAAACGTTGGGAAATGGCTTGTTGTTTGATTCCGAATGATAATGTAAGTTCCTCCTGCGTTTGACAACAATCTTCGTGGAATAATGCTTCCAATTCTTCATCTTCAAACTTTTTACCCTGACCAGGTCCTTGTCTTCTGTGTCGAAATCATCACTTTTGAATCTCGCAAGCCTTCGTTAACAAGTTTTTTAAGTTGGTGCAATACTGAATTATAATCACACATGTTTACCCTCCAAAATACCATGTTTGTTATAATTGACACAAACCGACTGTGTTAGTTATGCCTGTTGTTGTCAAAATCGCCATTATTAACTTGTATACCCAATACGTGAAGGAGTAACGTGACTGGTTGATTCATCATCGAATAGCCCAAACGCAAAAAGCTAGAGACATGAAATTTGGACAGTGTGTTCCTCTTCTGACGAAATGCTTAAACGAAGAAGTTATTAAATTTGTAAACCCCAATTGCACAAATGAAGTCGGTTGAAGAAATGATGTGGCAAAAGGCATTGCAATAATTTGTTATAAATGAACCAATTCGTATATTGTACTTATTATTTATATAACTTTGTCAGTCAGGCTCCTTTCTGGTTACCAAGAATACATTTTTAATAACTATATTTGACCACTACATGCGCCGTTCTGCTTTGGATGCTTCATGGCTATGTGACAAGTTGCCCCATTTTGTTGAAACCACACATAGTTGAAAGTGATTCTCTTTCGGCGTAGTTTTGGTGAGAAAAACTCTTTCAATATTTTTTAGGAACAGAGTATTTCTTCGAAAAAGTAAAGCCCGACAAAAGATCTTGGTAAAACTGCACACCACACTGTGACGCGAAGTGGATGCAATTGCATCTCATGGAGTATCTGTGGGTTAGAATTACTCCATATTCGACAATTTTTTTTGTTAACATTGCCGTTAAGGTCAATCATAAAAATTCAGTGCAAAATGCTTTCATCCTCAGCCGCCATTTGAATGATCTTCTTGCAAAATCCCTAGTAATTCAGGAAGTCTGTTGTGCTCAGTTTGCTTGTTAGTGGCATATAATATAGAAATAAGTTTAAGTCTTTTTTTTTATTTATTTATTTATTTAATTCAATCAACATAATAATATTTACAGTTGAGCAACACTTTTAATTAAATTACAAAAATAAAGAAAAATAAAAACAACATTAAACGTATGCATTTGAGTTTAGAAATCTTATCAGCTTTCCACTTGTTACAGCAACATTATCAGAAAAGTCAATGTGAACATAGAACTTATTTACCTCAGCACAAATTCTTCTATTTGGATCAAAGTTAATGTAGTTTGATCTATGAAATGGTACATATAACGGTTCATAAAATCTAAGCTGCCTATTAGGAACATTGATGCATATTTTATGTCGAAGATATGTAGAATCAATTTTGCCTTGAATTAGATTTATGACAAATGCAATATTGGAAACAATTCTTCGGCTTTGTAACGTTGGGAGCGCAATGAGTAGTAAACGACTACGGTATGACGGTAAGTTTGTATTAGGATTCCAACGAAGGTTACGAAGGCAGAACAGCAAAAATTGTTTTTGAACTGATTCAAGTTTTTGAATATAAACATCATATTGGGGATCCCAAATTACTGATCCATATTCCAGTAAAGGTCTTACCAATGACGTGAATAAATTTTTTGTTACATAAGGATCATTAAATTCCTTAGCCCAATGCTTTATGAAACTTAATACCCCATAAGCTTTATTTACTAATGACATGTGAGTTGAAATTAATTTTTACATCAAAGAGAATTCCAAGATCCAAAAACGAGTCAACAACATTCAAATTAGAGCCATTTAGAGAGTAAACATTCGAAATCGGTGAATATCTGCAGAAAGTCATAGATTTGCATTTTGTTAAATTCAATTCCATAAGATTTACCGTACACCAATTAAAAAAATTATTTAAATCAGCTTGGAGATAAAAACTGTCGTCAACAGTTCTAATCCATGAATAAAGTTTAACATCATCAGCAAACATTAAAATATTGCTGTATTGAATAGCCTTTAGAAGATCATTTATAAGCAATAAAAATAAGATGGGGCCAAGGTGACTTCCCTGAGGAACCCCGGAAGTTACTTCAATATGTTTTGATAAACAATCATTATAAAAAACACATTGTCTCCGATCCTTTAAATAAGAACTAATCCATTTTAAAAGGTTAACTGGAAACCCTAATTTTTTGAGCTTCACTAACAATAAATCATGGTTAACCTTATCGAAGGCTTTACTGAAATCAGTATAGACTACATCAGTTTGGTTACCATTACAAAATCCTGTATTGATGAAGGACGTCAGTTCCATTAGGTTTGTGGATGTAGATCTGCCTTTACAAAAACCATGTTGTGCTGGAGAAAGAATTGTTGATATTTGGGCAGTTAGGATGTCCATTAATATTTTCTCAAACAGTTTAGGAATGGAGTTAAGTTTAGCTATTGCTCTATAATTAGTAACATCACTACGGCTACCAGATTTATGAAGGGGGATGATAAATGAATCTTTCCAACATTTAGGAAATATACCAAATTTCAAAGAACTGTTAAATAGATGAGTGATAGGAATAGCCAAAACGTCGGCACAATTTTTTAATATGCAGCTAGGAATACCATCAGGACCAGGTTTATAACAATTTTTTATACTTCTCAGGCTTTTTAAGACAGTATCGACATCTAAAGATGATATATTAATTGATGAAGACGAAGTAATATCATAAGGATAAATTGAACTATGGAACGTTTTTGCAGAAAAAGTAGAGGCGAAGAAATCAGCAAAAGAATTGGCAATATCTGCATTATTAGAATAAACAACATTATTCATTTTCATAGTAGTTGGATACGTTGAAACTTTACGTTTGGAGTTGACAAAATTATAAAACATTTTCGGATTCTTTTTAAAGTAAAATTTCATTTTGTTTATATACGATGCATAACATTTTTTGTTCTCAAAAATATAACGGCTTTGAGCTATTAGATAATAGCTACGATCAATAAGGGTTTTGCTCTTCATGAACTTTTTATATAAACGGTTTTTACGATTTTTTAACCAGGTTAAAGTACGGGAATACCATGGAGGACGATTTGATGTTACCTTTTTTAACAATGGAGTGCTTGCTGATAAACAACTGAAGAGAACTGAGTAAAATTTCAACACGATTTGATCAAAATTACTACCATTATAAGAAAAAGCAAGAATTTTAAACCAGTTAATATTATGTAACAAGTTATTTAACATACGGTAGTTCGTACGTTTAAAACAGAGCGACTCAGATACAGTGTGAACAGTTTCCTTTTGAGGCAATGGTGTAGAAATTAACAATGTAGGATGGTGTCGGTCCTCAGGAATAAATAAGGGGTTAGTCCTAGATACGTCGAATAGAGAGGGATTATTTACAAATACGAGATCCAATAAGCGGTTGTTGTAATTAAAAATTTTATTTATTTGAAAGACACTTAAATTAGTCAGACTATTGAAAAAATCTTGACTCCAATCATGTGATGTAATCGGTACAAAGAAATCTGTATCATCTGATGTAATCCAGGATGCAGCCGGAATATTAAAATCACCAAAAATCATCAAAAAATCAGCTGACTTTAGTTTATCTGCAACGGATTTTATTAACAAAACATGTTCACCATAAAGTTGTGGATCAGAGTTTGGAGGTATATATGAGCAGGTAATAAAGAGCGATATATTTTGAATTTGTATTACAACAGCGATAAATTCAATGTCAGATGAATTTACAAATAATAACTGTTCAGCAGGATACAAACAGGAAACAGCAATTAAAACACCACCACCACGTTTGCCAATTCTATCACGTCTAAAAACTTGATATTTACTACAAAAAATTTCAGAGTTATTAGTATTATTAGTAAGCCAGGTTTCAGTAAATGCAGCAACATGAAATTCGCAGTCAAAGCTGTTAAGGAACATATCAGTAAGCTTAGTATTCATTCCATTTGCATTTTGATAAATAATGTTAAGGGTAGAATTTTGCATTAGTTTTTTGAAGTTTGATTAGATGTTGGAATACGAGCTAAGTTTTCATCAGGATAAATAAATTCACGTACTAGAGTATGGTTTGGCCAAAAATTTACATTTACGATTTGTTCAAAATATTCGAGTGGGACAATTATTTTGAACGAAGCTCTATTTCTTGAATTAATTTTAAAAATATTTATGTTAGCAGGTAGATTATTATTAAATTTAGATAATAGGTAGTTTTTAACATCATCAACAGTTGTTTCAAGAAGAAAACGAGTAGCAAATATAGTTTTTCTTGGCGGAATTGTACGAAGTTCTCTGACGGCTTTAGTTGGTACAGTATTATCAGAAATTAAAGATGCAGCTGATGAAAAAGATGTAGTAGGTGAATTACTATTTAATTCAAGGGGTATAGTATTTAACGGAGTGATAACTTCAGATACAATCAAGTTGTTTTGCTCCATGCAAGGTGAAGGAGACAAATCATCGTATTCTACTGAATTATGGGAAGCCGCTTTTGATATTGTTATTGAAGGGATTGGATTTCTTGTAGATTTTTTCCTCTTAGGTGAAGAATTTTGTTGAACGTCAGCAAATTTATCTAAATTCGGAAAATTTGTGAAGAGTTCACCAAATTTTAAAAATTTAGATTGAACAGATAAGAAGTCCTTATTTAGTTGATCGAACTGTTCTTTATAACTTTTGAAGAATTTGTAAAATTCAACATTTATATTTTTACAATGAGGACAATTCCATTGTAGGGATTTAGTAGGATCAGCAAGCGCATCTGCATCACGCGCTTTCAGTCCACTACATTTTAAGTGATAGGTTCCAAGACACAACCAACATGATATCAAGCGGTCATTACCCGAAACGTTACAATTCTTGTTCTGGCAATCCATAATTTAATAATGAAATGTAATTTTTTAAAATGTAATTTATCTAATAAAATTTAACGTTTTGGTTATTTGGGTAACTGGGTAGTAAAAATCAACTACTAAACAGTAGATGGCGCCAATATAGTACAATCAGATGTACTGAATAGTTGTTGTATTTGATCACTTTATAAACAATACTGATAAAATATAAAACTTTACCATTTACAATCAGCACAAGCCTTTAGGAATAGTGCCGCAGTAATTCGTAGACAATCAAAGCGGGTAAACGTATTATGACCAGGTTAAATCCACTAAAAATATAAATCCAAATGGAGCAGCGAACAAAACACATCCGAACAGTACAGTGATGCCAACTTAATGTGATACAAAATGGTCTGCAGTGACTGCCAGCAGATAAGCTCCTTGTCGAAACTCTAGGATCGGATTGTATGGCACCAGCTACAGCAGCGATAGTTCCTTGCATCCTAACTGAGGGATCTCAATGATAATGCCTTCTTGCGATTGTGCCACGTTCGGCAAAATTATTCACGAGCCTTGTTATAGTCCATCAGCTAAGAGGAGTGATGCCAAACGTGCGTATAAAATCTCTTTGGGCGAAAAGTACGGACTCTATGGAGTGAAAGCGGCGCTCTATCCGAATTCTTTTTTAATTGTCCCAATTCTCCATTTTCGTTATATCTAAGATCAATCTATAAAATCAAGACAAATGTATTCATCAGGTACTCCTATTTGAACAGCTGACTATTTTTCTTCACTTATTTTAAATTTAGGATGTCAAGTTTATTTACGTTTTTGTTTGTAAATTCATAATAAATAAATGTGACATAAAATTTTAAAATTTATTTTATTATTTTTTTATATTTTTCTTTATTGAAAAAAAAAAAATCAATCAAATCTGTATAAATAAGAATAATTCAGTTATACAATTTGTAAATGAGTTTGCAGATTTTTTTCCTGTTCAGAAATACATAATTGCTTCCCGATATTTACTGTTTAAATACTAACACTTAACGGCCGGAGAATGCCATCCAGATATTTACTGACGAATCGATATCACATGCTGTAGCTGGATGAGGTATCTTTTCGATCCAGTTGGGTTTGGAATTGTCCCTTAGGCTACTGGATTACTGTAGCGCGATACAGGCCGAACAAATGGCTATTAGGACAGCCGCGGAACAGATTCAGTATAATGAAATATCTGGCAGGGATATTTATATATTTACTGACAGCAAGGCGGCTATTAGGTCCCTTGAGAGTGTGTACAGCACATCGAAAATTGCCCAGGAATGCCGGGTGTCTCTTGAGGAGATAGCAAGACATTCGACGGTTACCCTTGTGTGGGTTCCAGGACATGGGGATATTGATGGTAATAATAGAGCTGATGCACTTGCAAAAGCCGGTACCACCTTAGATTCCGTTGAATCCAGTTATGCTTTGGGTATTCCCTTATCGAAGGGTAAGCAGCTAATCTCGCATCAATTCTATTCGGATGCCAAGGAAAGATGGGTGAGAGAACCCACTTGTTTGGAAACCAGAAAGATCTGGCCTGACATGGATGTGCATAGGACGCAATATGCAGTGAATATGCCCCGAATCCACCTTAGGAACCTCATAGCGGTCATTACCGGACACTGGCCTATAGGCACACATGCGAAAAGGCTGAATATCCCTTACAACGACTTCTGCAGAAGTTGCGATAACGAGGAAGAGGAGGAAACGACTGGACATCTTCTCTGCAATTGTCCTGCATTCGGGGACCTGAGACGTCAGATTCTGGGTCAACGAATACTTGTAAGTAAGACTTGTCTTTCCGCAGTTGATCTGGAAAAGATCCATACCTTGGTGAACAGGACAGGATGGCTGAGGAACGTCGGCCAGGGGACATAGACAAACAGGCGATGGTGCCTACGGTATCACAACGGGACCCTCGGAGCACCCAAGTGAGCTATGCCTTCAGGCGGCTGCCGGATCTAACCTAACCTAACCTAACACTTAACGGCAGTTCCAAAAGATAGAAGTTCCGCCGCTAGCTAAGCATTTTATATTCTAAACGTTTACTTCCTTAATGCAAAGATGGAAGAACATAGATCAAGAAGTAAAAGATATGATACTCTTTGGCTCTAATAAATTTCAAGGTTTGATCAGTATCTTGGAGAACCAGATGGATTATGATGAAACACTTGTTGAGCGATGTTGCTCTGTCACTCATTGCAGAGAATGTACTGGCTTTAGATTGAAAAAAGAAGCGCTTACAGTAAAAATTGATAGCAAACATAAAGGGGAAATATCAGGGCTCAGCATCAATAAATCCCTTAAATGGTTTGAAAATTTGCCAGACAAGCTCACAGAACAACAGAAGCAAATCTCAAGTAAAATAATTAATGAAATAATCAAGAGACTAGCATTTTTAAAGAATGTAGAGTTGAATTACCTAACACTTGATCGAGAATCTAGCACTCTCTCTGGCGGTGAGAGTCAGAGGATCAGACTTGCTTTTACAAATTGGCTCTGGTTTAACAGGAGTGCTGTACGTGCTCGATGAATTTGCGAACAGGACCCTGTTCTATATTCTTGGCAGTGGAGATGTTTTATTATTTTTATTTTCCAGCTCTAGCTAATTTACCAACTAATAAAGTTTTTTATGTCAACGTTAGCGATTTTGCACTTTTTAACATTGTTGTAATTTTGGCTTAACAATACCTTGGCTTGCCATTTAAAACCTATTAAAAGCAAAGATAAACATAGATTAAAAAAAATATAAATTTTTTTTATGCATCATTAAAAAAAGTTACCAATGGCCAAACAACCACGAATCCATGTCTTCCAAGTCCAATGAGTTTTTCAATTCTCACACCTATTATTAAGCCGAAACAGTTAAGATAATTTAAAATTGCTTTAAAATATTTATTTTTTCATCTGCCTAAAATTATTAATAATTAGTTTTGTTTTCCTTCCTTTTATTTTTTTGTTTATTTTATACAGCTGACTATGACATCTGAAATAAAAATTCTAGCAACAAAATACAAGGTGGCGCAAAAGAAATCCTCCTATCAGAAAATGCTACAAATTTTGCAATTGGCCCCTAATGTCAGTTCTGTTTTGACATTTGTGTAGTAAACACATGCAAAATACACGTTAATAAACAATGTTACGCTGCACTGCTCCAGAACGCGGAATATTGGTGACTATTTATTTGACCAATAATCGGTCGGTGACTTTGGCACAAAGTGAATTTCGTCGCAGATTTCCTAGCCGTCCAACGCCTACTGGTGAAACACTGCGACGTTTAGCCGCTCGCCTCGAAGAGACTGGCACAACACGAGATGCTGCCAGGAGTGGCAGACCCCGGAGTAGCCGTTCTGCAGAGAATATTGCTGCTGTAGCCGAGGATGTCATGGAAGCGCCGTCGACATCGACCAGACGACGTGCCACGCAAATGGCTATCAGTCGACGGTCTTTACAGCGAATTTTGGTACAAGATGTTTCCGTACAAAGTCCAGACGGTGCATCAGCTGTTAGCTGCTGACCGCCAATCGCGTCTAACATACGCTCAAGCCATCCTGAATCACCACCAAGAGGAAGACGATTTTTCATCAAAAATAATCATGAGTAATGAGGCCCATTTCCATCTTAGCGGGTACGTAAATAAGCAAAATTTACGCTTCTGGGGCACTGAAAATCCGCGTGTAACCCACGAAGAGCCATTACACCCGCTCAAAGGTACTGTATGGTGTGCTGTTTTCGCTGGAGGAGTCATCGGACCTTTTTTCTTCGAAGACGTCGCGGGCCAAACGGTTACTGTGAATAGTGAGCGCTACAGAGCAATGATCAACGAGTTCTTTTTGCCGCAACTTGATGAATTGGGATTGGAAAACATGTGGTTCCACAACCAATATGCTGAAGGATCCATTTCCCGGGCGCCTAATCTCCCGTTTTAACGATTTGAACTGGCCAGCAATATCGCCTGATTTGACCGCTCCAGACTTCTTTTTGTGGGGCTTTTTGAAGTCGCGGGTTTATGTCAACAAGCCTCAGACTCTTGCAGCTCTTAAAGACAATATCCGTAAAGAATGTGAGGACCTATCGCCGGAAGTTTTGGCCAAAGTGATGGAAAATGCCATAAAAAGGGCTCAAATGACAATCAACTGTGGCGGCGGCCATTTACATGACATCATATTCTCGACTTGATGTAAAAAAAATCAAAAGACCAAATAAAAATACTCCACAAGAAGAATCAAAGTTTTTCATTTTTTTTTTTTTTAATTACAGCCAAAAAACATCTGAAGGTTATTTTTGCGCCACCTGTTACATTTTATTTTTGCGTTGTAGTATTTGTTGTAGAATTGCGATTACCTGATGAATAAATATGCCTTGATATAAAATAAATAAATAATAAAAAGGTTGGTAACACAAAAAAAAATATTACGTTTTTTTTGTAGCGGCTTTCAACAGCCGCCCTGTATAACTCTACATACGGTTTTTGATGGTAAGAATGTGTCGAAGAAAAAACTAGAAATTGTATCTTATTATAGTTCGACAACTGGTAAATTATTTTGTTGTTCGTCTAAAGACGTTAATGGTTCTTAAAAATACTGCTGACGAAATGATTAACTCCCGCAAAACAAATCGTATAAACTATATTCTTAGATCGACGGTTTTATGGGCAAAATATGAACAAAAACGTAGGAGGGCAGAGGGTTTGTGCGTCAGCTATCACTTTATTTTAGTGTTTAAAATTTATTGAGATAACAAGAACAGTTTTAGACCAAATGGTCCTAATCTAACAGCAGGGTTAACTTCGTTTTATGTGTCTGACTGTCTTTGTGTATTTATGGCAGCATACACTCAAAAAAAAGTTTACCAAATTTAAGTAAATTTTACTAAGATTAAAGAAATTCGGTAATGATTTGGCTCCAAGTAAAATAAAGCTTAAACGAAGTTTATAGTTTTCCTAAATTTTAGTATAAATAATTTTTTATAATTAACTAGAAATTAGTAAATTTTTACTACGATGAAGTTAAATTTTACTTTTAATTTATCCACAATTCTAAGGAATAAGTAAATTTTTTGCTACAACTAACCATTTTTTTACACAAACTTAATAAAATTTTCTAATATTAAGTATGGTGGCATTATATAGTTAATTTGTCTTGTTTTTAGGAACGCTTTTAACTTAAATAAAGTTGTTTTTATTATTTCTAAAAAATATTGCAAGTTAAATTTTTCTTAAATGAATTTTTATAATATATTATTCATTATAAATTTCTTTAACTTTAGTATGTGGTTGTACTCAATATTATGAAGTTTTATTTGAAACTGTCAAAAAATTCTTAAAATTTAGTACAAGACGTTAACTTAATTTGAGTATATTTTGTGTAATTTTTAAGAAAGAAGTATTCTATTTGAGTACAAATTTCAACTTAAAGAAAGCAAAACTACTTTAAATAAAAGAAGTTATTCCCATATTTAAGTAAAACTTTTCTTAAATGAAGAACTATTTTTTCTCAATGAAATAGCAGTGAACTAATTTTTAGTAAAATATAACTTTCTTTCAGTATATACATCTTAAATAAAGACTTTTAATTTTTGTTACTTTTTTATTTATTAACAGATTAAACAGATTTTCACAGTTTTTTAAATATACATATTTACATATCTTATTTTTTAGTTGGTAAAAGTAATTGTTTTATGTTAAAAGAGTGTTTTCGGTCTTAAATAGTAAAAATTATTTAATAGTATTAAATGTATAGGAGGATATTTTTTTATATTTTATATTTTCTTTATATTTTTTTAAATCTTAAGTACATGTTTTGATAAATGTTCTTCTTCGGGTACATTCAATATCTTTTCGGGAACTTGGCTTAACAAGACATAAAGTTTTTACAATTTTTCTTAAATCTGAAAAAATAAAAAATACTTTAAAATAAATGTTTATAGCTTTGAAAACGAAAAATAAACCGTATAGAATACATTTAAAGCTTTTAGAATTTAGCAAAATATTTTTTATTTGAGATAAAACTTTAGTGTTTGATAGAATGTTACAACTAATATTGACAATATTAAAATAAAAAGCTATTTATTTCAGCAACATGTATGTATATTTTTTATATTCCTTTATGAAGAATTAAAAACGATTTAACAATTGATAGTTTTCAAGTTTAAAATTTAAAATGATGTACTTAGAGGTTACTCTACATAAAAATAATTTGGGGTTATGAAAACCAGCTTTGCTATGGTCTGTTATATGCTACCATATATTTACCAATCACATTTGTGAAATTGGCTCATTGAAATAATCGAACGCATTTAACAAAATATTGATAAATGAAAACTGTACAATTATTCGTATTCGCTTATCCTCTTGAGAGATTATAAATGGGGATCGATAAGAGCAATTGTACTTTGACCTGCATCTACAATCCTTTAAACCAATAATTCAATGGCCTAATGTAAATTCTGAATCTTACAGCAAACAGATCCAATTAAAAGCAAACCAAAGTTATTTACTGAAGCTCAACTATTTTAATTTTTAAACTTGAAAAAATTAACAAATTTTCAAAATTTTACCTTTTAATAACTTTTAAAAGATCACATATTTGAAAAAAGGAGAAATAACATTTTTATATATAAAGGAGATTTATATGTAAATACAATTTTTTATTATAAACAAAGTTTTGATAATGATAAAATTTTTTATCAATAAAAAATTATGAAATTAAGAAAGTATTAATTATTTCAGAAAAGCACGTAGTGTGGCCTTTTGAAATTTTCTTGGCACTAGGTTTTAAATATGAAATTTTTTATCTATGACACTAATGTAGTTAAAAAGCGATATAACGAATTTGATGAAAATCGCTTACATTTACTATTTTTTTGAAAATTATTTTTAAAAGGAAATTAAATAAATTAATTTCTAAATGACTTTTTTTTTAAACTTTTTCTAAAAATTCTACATAAAACACACTTACAATTTTTGATAAATTAATTAAACTTTTAGCCGCCGCCACCCATTTTTTCTGTAAACGCCGTTGGCTCTTAAAATAATTGGCAGCGTCACCGGCTACTTTTTTACACCGACTGCGGTTTCTTTTTACAAACCTAGAAGAACTTTTAATAATTACACTAAATTAACTTAAAATAACACCTTTTAAATTCATTTTTTACTTACCTTCTTTAAATTCACTGTTTGCACTTTTTTTCACAATTTTTTATCTATTTTTTAGCTTTTTTTTGAATTTTTTCCGTTTTTTTACTATTTTTTATTTATGTACATATGTATGTATATCAAAAGTAAAATGCTTATATCGGGGCTGGAAAAGTAAATACCAATGTAATTGTTTTAATATGAATTAAATACATAGACGACGGCAGTCTACAGACCACAAATAGTAAAAATTAAAATTAATATATTTGTATGGCGACTATTATTTTTTTATAATTTAATTTGTGTAAAGTAGTCGTAAAGTAGTAAATTTAGCAAAAGATATATTTGTATCAGCGTTACAACTTTCCGGGTAATCATTCAAAAGGAAACATTTTGATAGTTTTAAAGTGATAAAAGTTTTGAATAATTTTTGGATAATTTACAGAAATTTCAACAAAATCCAAATTAAATCTGCAATTTATAATACAAAATACAAATTTGTATATCTGTCTTTCTGCCCCACTGAACTTTATTAACTCAAACAAAACTTGATTTTGATAAATTTTGGATGAAGGTACTTTGATACCTAAGTTTACCTATAGAATACTGCAAAATTACAATATTTAATCAATTTAAATTGTATAAGAAAGTTAGCAAGTAGAAAATTTATGTATGGACTCGAAAAAAATTTTGCTTTAAGAGCAATATAATATGCATTTGCATATTGCAGACTGGCTAAAGGCTTTGTAAGTCTTAACTTTCTGTGTAGTTACTAAATTTTATCTTCCTTACTTTGCAGGTAACATTACAAAAACACAGTCACGATTTATGTTTTTTTCAATAATATGTAATAATATCCTACATCGAATAAAATGCGATTGTGCCTAAACGCATTAGCGTAGAGCATAAAAATTTCAAAAGTATATTTCCTGAGTAAAAACAACATCTTTTTATGAACGTTTCTTAAATCTATACATCACGAAAGGAGTTATAGATCAAAATGTACAAAAATTATACCGCAGAGCGTATTTTACGGCATATTTAAAATTTATATTTTAAAATGTATTTTAATTTCGATGAATTTCTCTATGGATAAAGATTTTGGCAGTTGAAGTTGAGTTCATCAGCAGAAAGTACTTTGCACGTTTAATTCAACGTCTATTCTCATGTAATTTACTGCTAATGAAATTAAAAAGCTCACTCGTAATGTAGACTTACTTAAGATTCCATTGCAAGACTAAATTTAAGAAAATAAATTAATAGCAAATAGAAGTTGCACAAAGAAAGTAATATATATGTATTTTAGTTACAAAGATTATTCCATAGCGATTTCTGTTAATAATTATTAGTTTTTTTGACCTTTTATTAAAATATATAATAGTTTTTTAAGGTCTTTTTATATAAAAAAAAACAAAAAGATTTTTTATTATTGGAAAGACATTAAGCTTAAAAAACTATTATAGATTTCTGTCAATAACAAAATAAAATTTTTTGTGCTATAAAAGTACATAAAATTGGTGGTGGGCATCAAAAATTATGCATTAAGCATTTAATTTATTATACAAGTTTAAATTTTTTAGTAGCAATTAAAATTTTAAAAACATAAAAATTTTAACCATTTACATTAGTTTTGATTTGCACTTCCCATCCCTGATATACATTTTAAAGATTTTGTACTTAATAATAACATTTTGTTTTTAAAACAAGTACGAATTAAATAAAATTTAACTAACAACTATTGGCAGAAGTAAATACATATACATATTTATGTCTAAACATTAATACATACATACAATATATTTGCTCATATTTTTCATATTTACATATCGATGCCTTACTTCCTCAACCTTGTATCTTAAAAAATACGGTTTTGACTTTTTCATATCAAACGATTGTTTTATGCTTTAACTAAAATAGATTAGTATATTATTACTACTAATATACATAAAAACAATCAATTCCTCAATAATTCCATTTAAACTTTTAACCAAACACCGAAGTGTAAAAAGATTAACCGTTTTTCTTTTCTATCCTGAAAAATTTTAATTTTTAAGATACGAGGTTGAGGAAGTAAGGCATCGATATGTTATTTTTTAATCATACTATATCAATTAAATTTTTCTTAAATTCAAGTAAATTTTACCTAGTGTACGCTTTACTAGAATTAAGCAAATGGTAGTATAATCAAATATATTTTTCTTATTTGAAAGTGAACTTGTACGTAAAGTAAAGAATGAAAAATACTTATTTTAAGTTAATTAAAAAACATTAACTAGATTTAAGGAAGCAATGAACTAAATTTTTTACATTTAATACAAAAATCTTATTTCTTGTTTTAAGTATAGAAATACCTCAATATTAAGATATTTTTACTGTAGGTCTGAAAATTTTTAATTAATTTAAGAACTATTTACTTTATTTAAGTATGCACAATTAAGGAAATTTATGAACTGTTTTTAAGTTAGTCAGAATTTTGCGTAAACTTTTGTCAAGTACAATTTTTTTATATGAAATTAAATTTTTTATATTTAAGTTAATTTGGACTTATTTTAAGGAAATTCAATAAACTAAAATTAAGTTCACACCAAACTTAATTTTAGGTCAATCTTTTTTTTCGGTGTAGTAATGAAAAAAAGAACTTGAGTATTCAATAAATAGTAAGAACTGCGCTATCGAAGTAGCGGCTAATATGCTAGTAATATTGTAAACCAACACAAAAATAGAATCAATAGCACAATACAAGAGGATTGTGAATTGAACAATATTTTATTGTGCTCTCGTTTGCTAAACGGTGGGCCAATAAAGTCAGCACTGCTTAACAAATGAAAAAAAAACAAATAAATAAAAAAATGGTAGGCATAGGAATAATAATAACATATCTAGACTATGTCAGGAATAACTCTATTAAAGTACTTAGTTATGGTTTTTTTTGTTTGTTTGTCTGTCTGTCTGCCTGTCTTTGTATATTTATTGCCTTCAAATGTGTATGTGTGTAATTTTTTTCTTATTTTTCTTTCTAACAATCAAACATTGCTATTAAAGTTAAATAAATATTCAACAAAAAAAACATTATTTAAATATTTCAAGAAAAAAAATATAGATATATAGAAATATAAATAAATAGAAAAATAATTATTATTTACTTTCCTTGATCTAATTTAATCCACATATTCGAGCAAATAGAACTCAGTTGCTCGAAGCCATTGTAGTTTAAAAGACGAACTAGTTAACAGCTTTAAAATTTATTAAAAAACAATAAAAATAATAAATTAGTTGAAAATAAATTAAAGTAATTATTTAAAACATTTTGTTTTTAAAAAATATTTTAAAACGAAATATATTCATTGAATTATTAAAAGTGTTATTTTGTGACATTTATTTAACCTAAAACTGTAAATACTAAAACCATGCTGTTCCATTTCATTGCGTAGTGCATTTACATCTAAGTGAAATAGAGTACGTAGGAAATTTTGAGTAAAATCTAGTTAATTTTGTCAATAGATTTAGATAAATACAATCAAACATCTAGTGATGCAACTGTGGTTTTAATCATATTGTACTTAAAAATGCAATGCTGCACAAAGAAAAAATTTGACCATGATTTCTAGGGAGATTGAATATGTGCAAGTATACTGTTGTTTGAATTTTTTTATTTACGAAGTTTGACATTAAGGCCTGGAGAGTGTAGAGAGCTTTAAATATTACTTTAATGAAAATAAAGTCTTGGCAAGTGTCAAAAACAATAGTGTGGCACAAATGACGTCATGCGAACTCTGTTCCAATTGGCTAATAGTAAAAATTTGATTTTAATTTCAGCACGAATTTACTCGACAAGCCATATACTTGGGGCCACACAAGGGGTACTTGACAACCCTTACAAAAGACAGACTACGTTGCCTAACGAAAAAAACATGCGCAGAGCGTACTCTAAACTAACTAAAGAATGAGATCGATGAAACCTTAACGCGAATAAAACGCAATAACTTTGAAACGAATTAATCCATTTTAATGAAAATAGCGTGCTTTAACAATAAAATAACAGTTAATTAAAATATTAATGCTTTTTGTAAAAATTCAGCTTTTTTTGATGAACTGTTTCACCTTTTCCGGAATTGAGACCATGAGGGTTTTGATGGTATCCTTAGTAACTTTATTGCTGGAATAAGACCATTTCTGGGAAAAAATTTTAGTAGTATTAGCAACTTGTTTTGTATCCTTCAGCACTCTTTTGACTAAAGCCCAGTAACGTTCGATGGGCCTTAGTTCTGGACAATCCACCTAGATTTGCTTCTTTTGGCACTACCACTATATTATTTGTTTCATACCATTCTGCTGCAGATTTACTATAATGACACGACGCTAGGTCGGGCCAAAAATATGTTGAATTATTGTGTTTTCGTATGAATGGAAGCAACCTCTTCTGCAAGCACTCCTTGATGTAAATATCAGTGTTGATAGTCCCAGTAGTAATAAATTTACTGCTTCTTTCTCCGCACGTGCATATAGCTTGCCAAACTAAGTACTTCTTTGGAAACTTTGTCTTTTTTTGGAACTTAAATTGGTCATCGACATTACCTCTTCCATCGGCCACATAATAACTTCGCCCTGGGAGCTGAGAAAAGTCGGCAAGAACGTCGGAAGTCTCATCATCCATAATACAACACTCATATTTGTTGATAAAATTTCTAAGCAGTTCTTTGGCACGACTTTTTGCATCCAAGTTTTTCTTCGAATTTCTGTCTGGCACTTTCTGAATCTTGTAGGACTTAAGGCCTTCATATCTTTTAACCTTCCTTACAAAAAAATCGGAACAGTTTGCTTTTAAGGCGGCTTTACGGTTTGAAAGTTGGGATTTTGGTTTAGAAGACTAACAATCTTTGAAGCTAACTGTGGGTCAGTTATACCTTTTTTAGCTCCACTTCCAGCTTTCCTTTTAATACTACGACTTTCGTTATACACTTTTATCACACGCGAAACTGTTTGTCGTGACACCTTTATCTCATTTGCAATAGATTTGTAAGTACGACTGGGATTTTTTAAAAAAATTGTTATTATTTTTTCACGCACTTTTTCTTCGGAATCAATTTTCAAACAAACTAATAATCCGATTATGCTATTATTTTGTACACATAATTTGACAAGTTTTTAAATGCAAACTTGATCATAAACAGTTATATTTTTTGTGCATGAAGAAAGGTGGAATTAAAAATGTGTGTTAAGGTTTCACTGATCTCATTCTTTACATTAAAGCATATTAAACTCTAAATAAAACATTAAATAGAAAATAATTTTAACAAACTATTTAGAAATTTCTGTTCTGTAACAAGGTTAAGGCAAACAGTTAGGAACAGTTTTCCGCTCTATTTGTGAGCCGATTTAAAAACATGTAAGAGCACCGCCGAATCTTTTATGCCCACCACCAATTTGATGTACTTATAAGTATATAATTTATTCAGCAAGATCTAGGAATATGGCGTTTCTCGTTTGCGTACCCAGCAAACATATCGTCGGCTTAATATGCTAAATTTACTATTTAGATTTTGATGCCGTGTGGTTTTTCTTTAATAAAGAATTTTTAGAATTTGAATTTAGAATTTAGCAGGTTTGCATATTAAGCCGACGATATACTTCGTTGATATCAAATTGAAACCTCAACTGTTTCTACGAATAGTTTGATTTCGATAAGAGTTTAGTTGAAAGACGATAAAAATTAGTCAATTATAATTGTAAAAAAATCATCCTTTAAGTTTGTTGCTTCTAATATCAAAATCCACTTCTTTTTTGCTTCTGGGAAAGCTATTATTTCTGCATTCAATTTAATATGAAAACAAGCGAAACTGCCGAGTTCAATTATTAAAAAAAATTCAAGAAGTGCTTAAAAATGTTGTTACTTTTGTGATCAAATATATGCATGTTTGCATGTGTGTGTGCACTTCATATAAAATATTTTTAACTAATAATTCTTCACATTAATGTTTAGGAAAACCCATTCATTTCATAAGCACATGTTTAGTTCAACTTTATTTTCGAAACATTGTGATAACACGAAACTGTTGTTCTTTGTGTCTGTCATGTTCTTTTGTTTCTAAAATAACAAAAAAACAAAAAACTCTTATCGGATGTATTGGCAAAACAATTACTTTTTAACTTATTTTCTATTCATTTATCAAATTCGTGTTTATTTTATTTTAACTTTTTTCTTAAATATTTCAATCAATAAATTATTTATAGGATTTTCGAATTGAATAAAACATTTAGTAAAAAAATAATTCAGGTTGTTAAAAGTAGTTTCAATAATTATTTTTTATTTCCGACTCCATTTTTTTGAGTATTGTATGTTTTCAATTTGAAAACTTGTTAACAAATAAAAAAAGTATTTTCTTAATTCCATAATAATATTTTTTTTTTTAAAATATCAACACAGCCGCTGTCTCATGGACGACTAAAGGCTTCAGTAGTCTTTACTTTTTCTGTTGTCGTTCTGTGACGTGCCGTTCTGTTGTTTAATTTTTGTGGTTTCTTCTTCTGTAAAAACTCATCTGCCTTAATTTACAAACGAATCTTACAAAAACAAGCTTATTATATTTTTTGTTTATTTTTCTCGTCAAAGTTCATTTGTGGTGTCAGATTTCAGAGTCTCTCTGTTGCAGCCACCTTTAAAATATAGGCACCTAAATATCAGCTGTTTCCCTCTCAATGGCCGTCACTTAACGTTGAATTCTATTTTCTACAGGTTCGTTCGCAACGGCACGGAAAGTAACAGAACAACTAACGACTTGTACACATTTTCTATTTAACAGAATCAAGTTTGCTAATTCGGAACGGAACAGAAAGTAAAGACTAAAAAGTATTTTAGGTTTATTAAAGGCTTATTTGACAGATGTTGTAGAGAAATTTGTCAAATAAACCCTCAATAAACCTAAAATATTTTTTATGAATACGGCCCTAATTCTGCCTTAAATTAAAGACCATAAATATAAAAGAGATGGGGTTATAAACAACTGTTTGCTTTTTTACACCCAAAACAATTTCTTGGATTTAATTTTTATGGAAATTGTTACGCTTATTTCTTAGTTTTGCAATGAAAGTGGGCGTTAAAGAAGGCGTGTCAATATAGTTTCTGGTAATAAATTCAAGTTAGACATTTTAATATAGAGGGCTTTATTCTTCCAAAATCTCTTTTGATAGAGAAATTATATGAATAGAAATTTTATAAAGTTTCGTACATTTTGATCTATAACTCCTTTCCTAATGCAAGGATTTAAGCAATTTTCAGGGTAAGATATTTTTTTACTCAATAAATATACATTCAAGTTTCATGGCTCTACGTTTATGCGTTTGGACACAATTTAATTTTATTCGATGTTGGAAGGACATGGTTTTGTTTACCTTCTCTTGTATTACGAGCTATAACTCGCTTCCTAATATTCCGATTTAGCCCATTTTCAATACCAAACAAACCTTGTGTATAAGAAATATTCTGGCAAAATTTGAGCCACCCAGCTTTTTCCGTCCGACCTCTATCGTGCTTTCAACAGACGGACGGACGTAGCTAGTTTGTCATAAAATGAATGGATATTTCGATGTGTTACAAACGGAATGACAAAATTAATATATACCGCCACGAATTTTTTTTTGTGGCGGGTATGAAAACAATAAAAATTTCCTGGTGGGTGTAGCGAAGCGCACCGGGTTATGCTAGTATACAAAATGTTTGTAAAAAAAAAAAATAATAAATTTTCATATATTTTTCCATCAATATAAAAACTATGAAATATAATTTGCATTGAATTAAATTATATATACATTTTAGATTTTTTACTAAAAAAAAAATATAATAAATAGTTCTCTGCTTACCTCCGGGTATGTCTTTTATGTGGTTAAAGGGTTGCAAAAACTTTTGATAGACTTTTTCCAAAATAAAATTATTTAATATTGTTTTATTTTTTTTTTGATGTTAAAAAGCAATATTTTAAAAGCATATTTAAAATTTCAAGTTGATGTTGCGCCAGATAGTGAAATTATATCGAATTGAACCGTACCCCGCGGTAGGAGTGTGTAGACATGAGGGTTAATTTAAACTTGGCCTTAGTGACAAATCTCATCTAAATCCAAATTAAAGTTCATTTAGTTAAACAAATTATGGTCACAATTTATCTGTAAATCACATTTGAAAGTGATGACAATTCGAAATCACGAGAAACCAATTTTGAGTGAAAATAGTAACTCTGGAAAATTGCTTACGCAAATTTTAACCATCAAATACAAGGGCAACCAAACTTTTATTTCATTGATTAATATACACATTTATTAAAGTGTTCGAAATTTTACTAACGATGTTTAACTTTTCTTCGTCTTTTCAGAAAATGTGAGACTTCAGGAAGCCACCAAACTAAAACCCCAAAAGCAAATACCAAAGAATATAATTAATAAAAATTATATGAAGAAAAAATTAAATGTGATACCGTCAATATATGTTGAAAAATATTGACAAAAAAGAATTAAAACCAACAAACTAAAATCAAGAAATTAGACTTAAGAATTCATAAGACTTGAGAGCTGTTACTCTAAAATACTGACTTGCCAATTACATCTCTAACACTGCGAGCCAACTTTCTTTCAAAAGTTCCAAAGCAAAAGTCAACAAATGCCATCGAACGGTTTCCTAAATAGACCTCTAATAAATGAAGGTAACATTTAAAGAGAATAACAAGTTTAAACAAACCATTATTAAAAAGTCATTTAATTTTATAAAGCAGGTGTTCGTTCCAACAGACGTTCCTTGGTGTCTATGATATTCGGCCTTATAATGGGTTTCTGTTTGGCTGAACTGTTCGTTTTATCCACACCATCCAAGCCAGAGTGGTTGCTGTATGATGGCCATAAACATGGCGATATTAATGATCCGCATGCTAGTCATGACCTTATAGATGCTTCCGGACCCGAATCAGATGTGGGTTTCCATCAACACGATCACGAAAACAGTTCTGTGGCCCAAAAATTGTACAGCGAAGTGCGTGTATTGTGTTGGATCATGACAAATCCCAAAAATCACAAAACCAAAGCCCGCCACGTCAAACGGACATGGGGTAAACGCTGCAACAAATTGCTGTTCATGAGCTCAGAGGAAGATAAAGATTTGGGTACTGTAGCCTTGCCTGTGTCCGAGGGCCGTAATAATTTGTGGGCAAAAACCAAAGAGGCCTATAAATACATTTACGAACATCATTTAAACGATGCCGATTGGTTCTTCAAGGCTGATGATGACACTTATGCCATTGTTGAGAATTTACGTTACCTACTCTATCCCTATATGCCAGAAACTCCCATCTATTTCGGTTGTAAATTTAAGCCATATGTGAAGCAGGTAGACAGTTTTAAATTGCTGTTTTTAATTTTTTTTTTATCAAAATTGTTTTGTATTTTCTTAAGGGTTATATGTCGGGTGGCGCCGGCTATGTGTTGAGCAAAGAGGCTATGCGGCGTTTTGTGGAACAGGCCATACCAAATAAGAAATTATGTAGGGGCAGTAATGATGGCGCCGAAGATGTTGAAATTGGCATATGTTTGGAAAAGGTTAAAGTAATAGCTGGCGATTCACGTGACCATCAAGCCAGAGGACGTTTCTTTCCTTTTGTCCCAGAACATCATTTAATACCCCACCATACGGATAAAAAGTTCTGGTACTGGCAGTATATCTACTACAAAACAGATGAGGTAAATTACATTACTTTTATACTTAATAAAGCATTTTAATAATTTAAATGAATTTTTTTTAATCTCTTGAAGGGCCTCGATTGCTGTTCAGATTATGCCATTTCATTTCACTATGTAACGCCAAATCAAATGTATGTATATGATTATTTAATCTATCACCTGCGGCCCTATGGTCTTATCAATGGCCCCGAACCTCTACCCGAAAAATTAAAAATCGGCGAAACTGAACCACCACCTGTGGAACAGACAAATGCCGGACAAACTGTAGAGTCATAAAATTAAGTTATTTAAACAACAAGACACACAGACTTGAATACAATAAAATAAAATTAATGCCTAATTTCTTTAAAGTTTTTGTAAACAAAAATATCAGGAGACATCAGTTACTGTATATAGAAATATTTTTTTTAGTTTTAAAAACCAAAAAAAAAAATAAAAATTAATAATAATTCTTGCCATAAATGTTTATTACTTTCTTTCTTTCTTTCCTCTATTAGTTTTAATTTTATTTTTATTTATCATGTGAATGATCATTTATGCATCTAATATTACACAAATACATAATTTTTGTTTATGTAATTGTGTAGACATTAACTTAGTTATACAATATTTTCAAAACAAAATTAGTTAGATATTAAAATTTAAATCAAATTAGACGATAAGATATCTTTACACTTTTTAGCTGATATTGGAGAATTGTTGTTAATGTTTTTAGGCCATCACTGAATGGATTTTACCTCGATTATTAAACACATAACTGTAATAAAAAAGATATTCTCTAGGGCTGTTGGAATACGATCAAGATTCACTTAATTTTAAATTTACTCTGTGCGTACGCCTTAACGTAGAGAAAATATAAAAACTAATTTGTTCAACACAAAAATGTGTGAATAATGCTGCTGTCAAATATTAATTTTCCTTTTTTCCTTAAATTTAGAAGGATTTTTATTAAACTATTACGATTGCACAAAATTGTCACAAATTGTATTTTTTGTCAAACTGCCACGGTGGACTACTAGTCAATAGTGTACTGGTCTGCTAGTCAGGGGGTTGCGGGTTCGATTTCCTCCAGAAACTCTGGATTGGTCTGCTTTGCTTCTTTCTTTTCTATCTATTCTATTCAGGTATCCCAAAGGGATCAATATGATGGACCCAAATGAGTTGTACAACAGCTGCCTGTTCTACCTTACCTTAATCTAAACTTTTATATGAAAAGATTGTAGAAAAATTGTTTCATTACAACGGTGTATATACACAACGATCGATAATACGAACCACCACTTTTAAGAATTTGTGTCTGTCTGTCTTTCTGTTTGACTTCATGATCTCGTTTAGCTCAAAAACTAACGGATTGATTTTAATAAAATTTGCTATGGAGGTGATTTGATAATTGGGCTGACATATAATAGAAACAGAAAAATAGCAGATAAAATGGTATTTTATAAAAAAAAGACACGGCAGAAGGAGCAATAAATAATCAACTATTACTAGTAACGTTATTGGAATCCTGAAATTAAGGGTACGTTCGTAAATGCTGCAAATTTGTGCATCGCTGCGGCAGTAATGCCAAATGTAGTTAGTTGCTGATGCGCGATCAGCTGTTGCAGATGCATTGTAGCTGCTTAACAACTACGCAGAGTTTGCTTTTTTGAACGTTCGGCAAAAAATATAAAATGTTATCCAAAATAGTAATAGCAAATATTATTGAAAATGTTGATGTTAAAATCGACAACCTTTTCTTAAATTATAATAAAAAAAAAAATAATTAGGAACAAGATGAAACGACTTCTGATTATAAAAAATAAACTAAAAGTTAAAGGAAGGTTGATTCCTAAAACAAAAATATAATAATAATAATAATAATAATAAAATATAATAAAAAACTAGGTGCCGCATTCATAAAAAATATTTTAGGCTTTTGAAAGGCTTATTTGACAGATGTTGCACAGAAATTTGTCAAATAAGCTTTCAATAAACCTAAAATATTTTTTATGAATACGGCAGTAAAAATATAAACGAATTTAATTTAAAGAAGTAATTGTTGTTTAATGCTACTTACTTCTCCATTGTATGTATACTCGATCACTTTTGCATCAGAAACTCTACTATTGTCATATTTGCAGAAATTTGCGACAGCCAACTGTCTTTTGACGCTTAAAAGTGCTGCCAAAAGGTGCATTAAGGAACGTTTTACTTTTGCTATGCTGCAGTGATGCGCAACTGTTGCATTTACGAACGAACCCTAATGCAATAAATAAATATTGCTGGGATCAGCACTGTGGCTCAAGTGTAATTAGTTTAATAATTATCAGGCCTGTCACACATTCCCGTTGGGAATGGTTTTAATTTCGTACTTGCAATTGCGAACGTTTGTGTTTAACATTCTTCAGATTCGGTTAAGTTTGTAAAATTATAAATAAAATGTTTGGTTTCATATCAAAAGCTTATGGAGCAAATATTTATATGACGTGACTAAAAGGATGCACATTGAGAGGAGTTCTATAGAAATTGTACTTGAGAAACTAAAAGTGTTTTAGATGTTCGTTTAGCTTTTTCTAAAGAAGCAAAATGATCATTTAATTTCACTTTCGTGGCATGCCCGTATATGTGTGAATGTTGTTTTGCATTTCATTTTATCTATCCATCTGATGTGAATGCAGAAAAGCGCTCATAGCAAACAACAACAATTACTAACATTTTAGAGTTGAAGTGTGAGTGGCGCTCAATTTTGAGACTTCTTTTTAATACATTTTTTTTCTTTTCAAAAGCGACAGAAATTCGTTAATGTTTTAATGCTTTTGAATTTTACACTCTTCCAAACAATATCACAACGACTCACAATTAGGCTGATTATTTTCATTTTCATTGCTCAAATAAGAATACTTTTTTGAATTCTTACATACAACAGGGGGGGCTACTCAGTAATTCAAATTCAAAACTAAAGTTTTTAAAATCTGTATGCCTGGCACATTGGAATTCCAAAATGTTTTCTTTCCAATCGAAATACGGAGTTACCCCCCAGGTATTTCGAAATTCATGTCGATAAGTGCAATTTTGTTGTTTTCAAATACAATTTGTTTAGCAACCAGGAGGAAAATCTAGCAAACAAACGCTATCGTCATTTTAAAATTCGTTTAGAAAATCTATACTAAACGCAAAGCAAACTTGAAAGTTCGAGTTGAATTATGATCGAGTTGGTATGTCGCGATTTGGCCCCAGATTGTTATGGACTGTTCAAAAAAATGTAAGACCAACTTCTTTTTCTTTTGTGTTGAGTGTGCCACTTCCCCTGTTCCGAACCATAAATCGGAATAGAAAAATTAAAGTGACTCATGCCTAGTTTAATGGCTGTAGTAATGAAAGTTATTTTAATGTACTGTAAGCCACTACACCAGTGTCTTCTAAATACTGGCTGTACCAGTATGACTTCAACGCACTTTTTTTTTATCTAAAATCGGCCATTTTGTGTTGCTAATGAAAATAAAATGTTCTGAATTTTCAACAAATTTGATTTTACTCATAATGTTAATCGCTTGCCACTACTTTTTTAGAAGAACGAATTATTATAGACTTCACAAATCAAACCAATTGATATAAAGTTCTGTTAAGACTAGTGCCATTGATCACATCCAATCATGTGTTTTTAATAATTGAGAAATATTTCTCGCAAGGCAATTTAATATTAAACAGCGTAGTAACGCTTTTTTAAATGCAACGGAAACAGTTAACGCAATTTTAATGGATTTTATCCATCATCATCATGAAAAACACAGTGATGGCTTATAAAGTCATAACATAAAATTTAAGTCATTTATTTTAAATACGATCTTAATTAAATTAAGTATGAATTTGTTTATTTGATTTTTTTCATTTTTTTTAAGAACTTTTGTACAAATATCTCTTACCTCCTTTTATACGAATACGAGTTAGAGCTCGTAGCATGAACATTACAAATACAATTTTTAAAATCAAAAATAATTTTAAGTTACACATTTGTTATACATCCATACATCCATACATGCATACATACATCTTTTTTATTGTTAATCATTATTATTATTATTATTATTATTTTTTTTTTACCTAAAACCGTTAACGTAAAAATTTTAGTTGTTTCTTCATTTCCAAGCACAAAAGATTTGAAATTTTTAATTTGTTACAAAACAACCACAACTCTCGCTCGCATTTATCACAATTTAATTAGTACTACTACTACTTATTATAACGTTTAATGTGAATATTATAACAATAATAAAAGAAAAACAATAATAATTAAAAACTTTTAAAAGTGTTTTCTTTTTAATATGAACTAGCCAAGCCCGGACCGCGTTGCTATGCCCCTTAATGAATAAAAATGCATTCTGAATTATTTAAATATCAAGTGCAAGAAGCTAAAAATTATAACTTTTTTTATGGGCGTGGCACTGCCCACTTTTCTAATCACGAAATTGTATGATGTGCAGTTTCAGAAAAATCGGTCATGTGCAAGTAGCTAAAAATTATCACTTATTTTTTATGGGCGTAGTTCCGCCCACTTTTTGCCACCCATAAACACTCCCTGGAATGTGTACAACAACTTGCAAAAGTTTGAGTCCGATCGGCTTTACGGTTTCGGAGTCTAGCTAACACACACACACAGTTTTATTTTTATATATGTGACAGCGCATAGAGAGAGGGACCTAAGGGTAAAAACAGATTTTGTTCAGGAGAGCCATTTTAAAGATAAAACGATTTTTCTATTTTTTTTTAAATTGTTCATAAGGAAACAAATAAATTTTTGTAGTTTCGTTAAATTAAGTTATTTTGTTAATTTAGTAGGGGAAAAAATGTAAATAAATAAATAAATTTTACCGTTAGGTCCCATTCTATTTTCGCTTAGAATCGTCGACTTCACTTTTATAAAACGCGCATATCTCTGGGAGGGAACACTTTTGGGGCATGGGATCGGTCTCATTCGATGCTCAGATGTGAAAATTGTTTTTTTTTACCCTTAGGTCCCTTTCTCTATGCGCTGTCACATATACACTCACTGTGAAGGGTAAAACAAAATGGCGTACATTCTTTTTCTTAAGCCCATCAATATGGGTATCAAATAAAAGGGCTTGACTAGTAGAATACAGTTAACTATTTAAAAATTTTAAATCAAAGGTGGAGTTGGAAATAATAAAAGAAAAATGGCATATAATATGAAATCTAAAATCTAGGCTTAGATACAACGTAGTCATTAAACCTACATAAGTATATAAATTAGAACGTATCGGCACCAAAAAAAAGTTCGCCGTACACCACCGCACATAACGTACTGTTTCAAGGCAGTTTCGAAATTTTTTTTTGCCGAACGTAGGGGTAGCCAAAACAATTTTTATACCCGCCACCAAAAAAATGGTGGGGGTATATTCATTTTGTCATTCCGTTTGTAACACATCGAAATATCCATTTTAGACCCCATAAAGTATATATATTCTGAATCAGGGTTTGATTTGATGACGATCTAGCTATGTCCGTCCGTCTGTCCGTCTGTTATATATATATATATGTATGTACGTATGCATATACATGTATAACCATGGTACAATCATCAGGTAGCCTCAGTTCTGCAACAACAAAATTCTACATGTATTTTGTTGTTGGAAAAAGACGACTTAAATGTCAAAAAGCAAATGTGTGTGCGTGTTTTTTTGGCGGTAGAATATATACAAAAGTACACAATATATACACATACATAAACAAAATTTGACATCTTAGTTAAACCTTAAGGTAGAGAAAAAAATAATCAGCTGTTTTAATGAGGCTACCTGATAATTGTACAATGATCAATAACTATTAACACACTTGTTTAAAAGTGTTTATGTGTTTTATTCGTTCAAAATCTATTTGACTATTTTTCCTTCTACAGTGGTAGACATGTGTTTGCTTGCACCATGTTTTTTACACCCTTCATAGTGAGTATAAGGTTTGTCATTCCATGTGAAATTTCTACAATATTTATTTTTGATCCCATAAAGTATTTATTTTCTGTTAGCTTATGAAAAGAGGGGACGATTAAGCGTTATCCGTGTGTCCGTGTGTATGTTGAAATCAACTGTTTGAAGCTCCCCGACACCTGCAGGACCCGTGTAAGGCATCAAAATATCAGAAATATTTGGGAGCAGATCGGTATTGGAATAAGCATAATCGCCACACAATGTTTTGAGGATGAGCAAATAAACACAACTGCCTCTGTTTTTTCGCTTATTTTTACTATAAAAATTTCTGTAATGTATAGACACGGTTGTTACTAAATATTTATATATTTGTTATGTCTCTGGAGATATTCATGGCAAATTTTGGACAAATTGGTCACTAATCGGCAAAGTTATAGGCAAACATTATTTGCAAAAATAGATATTTTTAAATACAGTGCACTCGCGCTTACATAAACTAATTAAAGCTAAAGCGAAATTATTCACGTCAGCAATTGTCGAGTTTTACGAGAGAAATATACGTTTTTACGATATTAACCTGTGTTTTACACGCTTGAATGTGAATTTGTTTTATTATTTGTATTATTAAAATGTAAAACTAAAATTATTATTTATAATTCATTACAAGGTCACGAGATTTCTTTTTGCAAACTATTTATATAGAATTAATAATTTATTATAACAACTAAATGAATTGATGCATTTTTTAAAGTATTGTCCATCGTCAGCCACCACCTTTTTCCATCTTTCTGACAGCATATAGTCTCCGTGCCAAAAAAACTGCTTCGGTTTCGAGGTATAGAATGAAACAAGCAAATTTTTGATATCCTGTTCTAAAGTGAAGCGTGTTGCAGTTAGGGCGTTCTGCATCGTCCGAAACAAATGGTAGTCAGAAGGGGCAAGGTTTGGGCTAAAAGGTGGGAGAGCCAGAACTTCACATCCACTGTTCTCCTAATAGTTTTTGACCGGTATTGCAACATGTGGCCAAACGTTTTCATGATGGAAGATTATGGCTTTATGTCTGGTCGAATATTCTAGTCGTTTTTCGTTGATTGCTCTCTTCAATCGAATCAATTGTGTTTGGTATAGGTCCCCTGTGATAGCTTAGCGTCATGGTTATTTGGCTTTGGCGTTGATTGGCCGCGCTTAATATGACTTTTTTGCTTGGGGTTATCGTAATATATATGCATTCTTCATCACCAGTAACAATTCTTTTTGCAGCGTTTAAGCATTATTTCCGACATGAAAATCGTCTTTCAACGTCACTCGGCTTCAATTCATATGGGACCGAAATTCCCTGCTTTTAAACGTTGGGAAATGGCTTGTTGTTTGATTCCGAATGATAATGTAAGTTCCTCCTGCGTTTGACAACAATCTTCGTGGAATAATGCTTCCAATTCTTCATCTTCAAACTTTTTACCCTGACCAGGTCCTTGTCTTCTGTGTCGAAATCATCACTTTTGAATCTCGCAAGCCTTCGTTAACAAGTTTTTTAAGTTGGTGCAATACTGAATTATAATCACACATGTTTACCCTCCAAAATACCATGTTTGTTATAATTGACACAAACCGACTGTGTTAGTTATGCCTGTTGTTGTCAAAATCGCCATTATTAACTTGTATACCCAATACGTGAAGGAGTAACGTGACTGGTTGATTCATCATCGAATAGCCCAAACGCAAAAAGCTAGAGACATGAAATTTGGACAGTGTGTTCCTCTTCTGACGAAATGCTTAAACGAAGAAGTTATTAAATTTGTAAACCCCAATTGCACAAATGAAGAAATGATGTGGCAAAAGGCATTGCAATAATTTGTTATAAATGAACCAATTCGTATATTGTACTTATTATTTATATAACTTTGTCAGTCAGGCTCCTTTCTGGTTACCAAGAATACATTTTTAATAACTATATTTGACCACTACATGCGCCGTTCTGCTTTGGATGCTTCATGGCTATGTGACAAGTTGCCCCATTTTGTTGAAACCACACATAGTTGAAAGTGATTCTCTTTCGGCGTAGTTTTGGTGAGAAAAACTCTTTCAATATTTTTTAGGAACAGAGTATTTCTTCGAAAAAGTAAAGCCCGACAAAAGACCTTGGTAAAACTGCACACCACACTGTGACGCGAAGTGGATGCAATTGCATCTCATTGAGTATCTGTGGGTTAGAATTACTCTATATTCGACAATTTTTTTGTTAACATTGCCGTTAAGGTCAATCATAAAAATTCAGTGCAAAATGCTTTCATCCTCAGCCGCCATTTGAATGATCTTCTTGCAAAATCCCTAGTAATTCAGGAAGTCTGTTGTGCTCAGTTTGCTTGTTAGTGGCATATAATATAGAAATAAGTTTAAGTCTTTTTTTTTTTTTATTTATTTATTTATTTATTTAATTCAATCAACATAATAATATTTACAGTTGAGCAACACTTTTAATTAAATTACAAAAATAAAGAAAAATAAAAACAACATTAAACGTATGCATTTGAGTTTAGAAATCTTATCAGCTTTCCACTTGCTACAGCAACATTATCAGAAAAGTCAATGTGAACATAGAACTTATTTACCTCAGCACAAATTCTTCTAATTGGATCAAAGTTAATGTAGTTTGATCTATGAAATGGTACATATAACGGTTCATAAAATCTAAGCTGCCTATTAGGAACATTGATGCATATTTTATGTCGAAGATATGTAGAATCAATTTTGCCTTGAATTAGATTTATGACAAATGCAATATTGGAAACAATTCTTCGGCTTTGTAACGTTGGGAGCGCAATGAGTAGTAAACGACTACGGTATGACGGTAAGTTTGTATTAGGATTCCAACGAAGGTTACGAAGGCAGAACAGCAAAAATTGTTTTTGGACTGATTCAAGTTTTTGAATATAAACATCATATTGGGAATCCCAAATTACTGATCCATATTCCAGTAAAGGTCTTACCAATGACGTGAATAAATTTTTTGTTACATAAGGATCATTAAATTCCTTAGCCCAACGCTTTATGAAACTTAATACCCCATAAGCTTTATTTACTGTCATTATTACATGTGAGTTAAATTAATTTTTACATCAAAGAGAATTCCAAGATCCAAAAACGAATCAACAACATTCAAATTAGAGCCATTTAGAGAGTAAACATTCGAAATCGGTGAATATCTGCAGAAAGTCATAGATTTGCATTTTGTTAAATTCAATTCCATAAGAGTTACCGTACACCTATTAAAAAAATTATTTAAATCAGCTTGGAGATAAAAACTGTCGTCAACAGTTCTAATCCATGAATAAAGTTTAACATCATCAGCAAACATTAAAATATTGCTGTATTGAATAGCCTTTAGAAGATCATTTATAAGCAATAAAAATAGGATGGGGCCGAGGTGACTTCCCTGAGGAACTCCGGAAGTTACTTCAATATGTTTTGATAAACAATCATTATAAAAAACACATTGTCTCCGATCCTTTAAATAAGAACTAATCCATTTTAAAAGGTTAACTGGAAACCCTAATTTTTTGAGCTTCACTAACAATAAATCATGGTTAACCTTATCGAAGGCTTTACTGAAATCAGTATAGACTACATCAGTTTGGTTACCATTACAAAATCCTGTATTGATGAAGGACGTCAGTTCCATTAGGTTTGTGGATGTAGATCTGCCTTTACAAAAACCATGTTGTGCTGGAGAAAGAATTGTTGATATTTGGGCAGTTAGGATGTCCGTTAATATTTTCTCAAACAGTTTAGGAATGGAGTTAAGTTTAGCTATTGCTCTATAATTAGTAACATCACTACGGCTACCAGATTTATGAAGGGGGATGATAAATGAATCTTTCCAACATTTAGGAAATATACCAAATTTCAAAGAACTGTTAAATAGATGAGTGATAGGAATAGCCAAAACGTCGGCACAATTTTTTAATATGCAGCTAGGAATACCATCAGGACCAGGTTTATAACAATTTTTTATACTTCTCAGGCTTTTTAAGACAGTATCGACATCTAAAGATGATATATTAATTGATGAAGACGAAGTAATATCATAAGGATAAATTGAACTATGGAACGTTTTTGCAGAAAAAGTAGAGGCGAAGAAATCAGCAAAAGAATTGGCAATATCTGCATTATTAGAATAAACAACATTATTCATTTTCATAGTAGTTGGATACGTTGAAACTTTACGTTTGGAGTTGACAAAATTATAAAACATTTTCGGATTCTTTTTAAAGTAAAATTTCATTTTGTTTATATACGATGCATAACATTTTTTGTTCTCAAAAATATAACGGCTTTGAGCTATTAGATAATAGCTACGATCAATAAGGGTTTTGCTCTTCATGAACTTTTTTTATAAACGGTTTTTACGATTTTTTAACCAGGTTAAAGTACGGGAATACCATGGAGGACGATTTGATGTTACCTTTTTTAACAATGGAGTGCTTGCTGATAAACAACTGAAGAGAACTGAGTAAAATTTCAACACGATTTGATCAAAATTACTACCATTATAAGAAAAAGCAAGAATTTTAAACCAGTTAATATTATGTAACAAGTTATTTAACATATGGTAGTTCGTACGTTTAAAACAGAGCGACTCAGATACAGTGTGAACAGTTTCCTTTTGAGGCAATGGTGTAGAAATTAACAATGTAGGATGGTGTCGGTCCTCAGGAATAAATAAGGGGTTAGTCCTAGATACGTCGAATAGAGAGGGATTATTTACAAATACAAGATCCAATAAGCGGTTGTTGTTATTAAAAATTTTATTTATTTGAAAGACACTTAAATTAGTCAGACTATTGAAAAAATCTTGACTCCAATCATGTGATGTAATCGGTACAAAGAAATCGGTATCATCTGATGTAATCCAGGATGCAGCCGGAATATTAAAATCACCAAAAATCATCAAAAAATCAGCTGACTTTAGTTTATCTGCAACGGATTTTATTAACAAAACATGTTCACCATAAAGTTGTGGATCAGAGTTTGGAGGTATATATGAGCAGGTAATAAAGAGCGATATATTTTGAATTTGTATTACAACAGCGATAAATTCAATGTCAGATGAATTTACAAATAATAACTGTTCAGCAGGATACAAACAGGAAACAGCAATTAAAACACCACCACCACGTTTGCCAATTCTATCACGTCTAAAAACTTGATATTTACTACAAAAAATTTCAGAGTTATTAGTATTATTAGTAAGCCAGGTTTCAGTAAATGCAGCAACATGAAATTCGCAGTCAAAGCTGTTAAGGAACATATCAGTAAGCTTAGTATTCATTCCATTTGCATTTTGATAAATAATGTTAAGGGTAGAATTTTGCATTAGTTTTTTGAAGTTTGATTAGATGTTGGAATACGAGCTAAGTTTTCATCAGGATAAATAAATTCACGTACTAGAGTATGGTTTGGCCAAAAATTTACATTTACGATTTGTTCAAAATATTCGAGTGGGACAATTATTTTGAACGAGGCTCTATTTCTTGAATTAATTTTAAAAATATTTATGTTAGCAGGTAGATTATTATTAAATTTAGATAATAGGTAGTTTTTAACATCATCAACAGTTGTTTCAAGAAGAAAACGAGTAGCAAATATAGTTTTTCTTGGCGGAATTGTACGAAGTTCTCTGACGGCTTTAGTTGGTACAGTATTATCAGAAATTAAAGATGCAGCTGATGAAAAAGATGTAGTAGGTGAATTACTATTTAATTCAAGGGGTATAGTATTTAACGGAGTGATAACTTCAGATACAATCAAGTTGTTTTGCTCCATGCAAGGTGAAGGAGACAAATCATCGTATTCTACTGAATTATGGGAAGCCGCTTTTGATATTGTTATTGAAGGGATTGGATTTCTTGTAGATTTTTTCCTCTTAGGTGAAGAATTTTGTTGAACGTCAGCAAATTTATCTAAATTCGGAAAATTTGTGAAGAGTTCACCAAATTTTAAAAATTTAGATTGAACAGATAAGAAGTCCTTATTTAGTTGATCGAACTGTTCTTTATAACTTTTGAAGAATTTGTAAAATTCAACATTTATATTTTTACAATGAGGACAATTCCATTGTAGGGATTTAGTAGGATCAGCAAGCGCATCTGCATCACGCGCTTTCAGTCCACTACATTTTAAGTGATAGGTTCCAAGACACAACCAACATGATATCAAGCGGTCATTACCCGAAACGTTACAATTCTTGTTCTGGCAATCCATAATTTAATAATGAAATGTAATTTTTTAAAATGTAATTTATCTAATAAAATTTAACGTTTTGGTTATTTGGGTAACTGGGTAGTAAAAATCAACTACTAAACAGTAGATGGCGCCAATATAGTACAAACAGATGTACTGAATAGTTGTTGTATTTGATCATTTTATAAACAATACTGATAAAATATAAAACTTTACCATTTACAATCAGCACAAGCCTTTAAGAATAGTGCCGCAGTAATTCGTAGACAATCAAAGCGGGTAAACGTATTATGACCAGGTTAAATCCACTAAAAATATAAATCCAAATGGAGCAGCGAACAAAACACATCCGAACAGTACAGTGATGCCAACTTAATGTGATACAAAATGGTCTGCAGTGACTGCCAGCAGATAAGCTCCTTGTCGAAACTCTAGGATCGGATTGTATGGCACCAGCTACAGCAGCGATAGTTCCTTGCATCCTAACTGAGGGATCTCAATGATAATGCCTTCTTGCGATTGTGCCACGTTCGGCAAAATTATTCACGAGCCTTGTTATAGTCCATCAGCTAAGAGGAGTGATGCCAAACGTGCGTATAAAATCTCTTTGGGCGAAAAGTACGGACTCTATGGAGTGAAAGCGGCGCTCTATCCGAATTCTTTTTTAATTGTCCCAATTCTCCATTTTCGTTATATCTAAGATCAATCTATAAAATCAAGACAAATGTATTCATCAGGTACTCCTATTTGAACATCTGACTATTTTCCTTCACTTATTTTAAATTTAGGATGTCAAGTTTATTTACGTTTTTGTTTGTAAATTCATAATAAATAAATGTGACATAAAATTTTATAATTTATTTTATTATTTTTTTATATTTTTCTTTATTTAAAAAAAAAATCAATCAAATCTGTATAAATAAGAATAATTCAGTTATACAATTTGTAAATGAGTTTGCAGATTTTTTTCCTGTTCAGAAATACATAATTGCTTCCCGATATTTACTGTTTAAATACTAACACTTAACGGCCGGAGAATGCCATCCAGATATTTACTGACGGATCGATATCACATGCTGTAGCTGGATGTGGTATCTTTTCGATCCAGTTGGGTTTGGAATTGTCCCTTAGGCTACTGGATTACTGTAGCGCGATACAGGCCGAACAAATGGCTATTAGGACAGCCGCGGAACAGATTCAGTATAATGAAATATCTGGCAGGGATATTTATATATTTACTGACAGCAAGGCGGCTATTAGGTCCCTTGAGAGTGTGTACAGCACATCGAAAATTGCCCAGGAATGCCGGGTGTCTCTTGAGGAGATAGCAAGACATTCGACGGTTACCCTTGTGTGGGTTCCAGGACATGGGGATATTGATGGTAATAATAGAGCTGATGCACTTGCAAAAGCCGGTACCACCTTAGATTCCGTTGAATCCAGTTATGCTTTGGGTATTCCCTTATCGAAGGGTAAGCAGCTAATCTCGCATCAATTCTATTCGGATGCCAAGGAAAGATGGGTGAGAGAACCCACTTGTTTGGAAACCAGAAAGATCTGGCCTGACATGGATGTGCATAGGACGCAATATGCAGTGAATATGCCCCGAATCCACCTTAGGAACCTCATAGCGGTCATTACCGGACACTGGCTTATAGGCACACATGCGAAAAGGCTGAATATCCCTTACAACGACTTCTGCAGAAGTTGCGATAACGAGGAAGAGGAGGAAACGACTGGACATCTTCTCTGCAATTGTCCTGCATTCGGGGACCTGAGACGTCAGATTCTGGGTCAACGAATACTTGTAAGTAAGACTTGTCTTTCCGCAGTTGATCTGGGAAAGATCCATACCTTGGTGAACAGGACAGGATGGCTGAGGAACGTCGGCCAGGGGACATAGACAAACAGGCGATGGTGCCTACGGTATCACAACGGGACCCTCGGAGCACCCAAGTGAGCTATGCCTTCAGGCGGCTGCCGGATCTAACCTAACCTAACACTTAACGGCAGTTCCAAAAGATAGAAGTTCCGCCGCTAGCTAAGCATTTTATATTCTAAACGTTTACTTCCTTAATGCAAAGATGGAAGAACATAGATCAAGAAGTAAAAGATATGATACTCTTTGGCTCTAATAAATTTCAAGGTTTGATCAGTATCTTGGAGAACCAGATGGATTATGATGAAACACTTGTTGAGCGATGTTGCTCTGTCACTCATTGCAGAGAATGTACTGGCTTTAGATTGAAAAAAGAAGCGCTTACAGTAAAAATTGATAGCAAACATAAAGGGGAAATATCAGGGCTCAGCATCAATAAATCCCTTAAATGGTTTGAAAATTTGCCAGACAAGCTCACAGAACAATAGAAGCAAATCTCAAGTAAAATAATTAATGAAATAATCAAGAGACTAGCATTTTTAAAGAATGTAGAGTTGAATTACCTAACACTTGATCGAGAATCTAGCACTCTCTCTGGCGGTGAGAGTCAGAGGATCAGACTTGCTTTTACAAATTGGCTCTGGTTTAACAGGAGTGCTGTACGTGCTCGATGAATTTGCGAACAGGACCCTGTTCTATATTCTTGGCAGTGGAGATGTTTTATTATTTTTATTTTCCAGCTCTAGCTAATTTACCAACTAATAAAGTTTTTTATGTCAACGTTAGCGATTTTGCACTTTTTAACATTGTTGTAATTTTGGCTTAACAATACCTTGGCTTGCCATTTAAAACCTCTTAAAAGCAAAGATAAACATAGATTAAAAAAAATATAAATTTTTTTTATGCATCATTAAAAAAAGTTACCAATGGCCAAACAACCACGAATCCATGTCTTCCAAGTCCAATGAGTTTTTCAATTCTCACACCTATTATTAAGCCGAAACAGTTAAGATAATTTAAAATTGCTTTAAAATATTTATTTTTTCATCTGCCTAAAATTATTAATAATTAGTTTTGTTTTCCTTCCTTTTATTTTTTTGTTTATTTTATACAGCTGACTATGACATCTGAAATAAAAATTCTAGCAACAAAATACAAGGTGGCGCAAAAGAAATCCTCCTATCAGAAAATGCTACAAATTTTGCAATTGGCCCCTAATGTCAGTTCTGTTTTGACATTTGTGTAGTAAACACATGCAAAATACACGTTAATAAACAATGTTACGCTGCACTGCTCCAGAACGCGGAATATTGGTGACTATTTATTTGACCAATAATCGGTCGGTGACTTTGGCACAAAGTGAATTTCGTCGCAGATTTCCTAGCCGTCCAACGCCTACTGGTGAAACACTGCGACGTTTAGCCGCTCGCCTCGAAGAGACTGGCACAACACGAGATGCTGCCAGGAGTGGCAGACCCCGGAGTAGCCGTTCTGCAGATAATATTGCTGCTGTAGCCGAGGATGTCATGGAAGCGCCGTCGACATCGACCAGACGACGTGCCACGCAAATGGCTATCAGTCGACGGTCTTTACAGCGAATTTTGGTACAAGATTTGAAGATGTTTCCGTACAAAGTCCAGACGTGCATCAGCTGTTAGCTGCTGACCGCCAATCGCGTCTAACATACGCTCAAGCCATCCTGAATCACCACCAAGAGGAAGATGATTTTTCATCAAAAATAATCATGAGTAATGAGGCCCATTTCCATCTTAGCGGGTACGTAAATAAGCAAAATTTACGCTTCTGGGGCACTGAAAATCCGCGTGTAACCCACGAAGAGCCATTACACCCGCTCAAAGGTACTGTATGGTGTGCTGTTTTCGCTGGAGGAGTCATCGGACCTTTTTTCTTCGAAGACGTCGCGGGCCAAACGGTTACTGTGAATGGTGAGCGCTACAGAGCAATGATCAACGAGTTCTTTTTGCCGCAACTTGATGAATTGGGATTGGAAAACATGTGGTTCCACAACCAATATGCTGAAGGATGCATTTCCCGGGCGCCTAATCTCCCGTTTTGGCGATTTGAACTGGCCAGCAATATCGCCTGATTTGACCGCTCCAGACTTCTTTTTGTGGGGCTTTTTGAAGTCGCGGGTTTATGTCAACAAGCCTCAGACTCTTGCAGCTCTTAAAGACAATATCCGTAAAGAATGTGAGGACCTATCGCCGGAAGTTTTGGCCAAAGTGATGGAAAATGCCATAAAAAGGGCTCAAATGACAATCAACTGTGGCGGCGGCCATTTACATGACATCATATTCTCGACTTGATGTAAAAAAAATCAAAAGACCAAATAAAAATACTCCACAAGAAGAATCAAAGTTTTTCATTTTTTTTTTTTTTAATTACAGCCAAAAAACATCTGAAGGTTATTTTTGCGCCACCTGTTACATTTTATTTTTGCGTTGTAGTATTTGTTGTAGAATTGCGATTACCTGATGAATAAATATGCCTTGATATAAAATAAATAAATAATAAAAAGGTTGGTAACACAAAAAAAAATATTACGTTTTTTTTGTAGCGGCTTTCAACAGCCGCCCTGTATAACTCTACATACGGTTTTTGATGGTAAGAATGTGTCGAAGAAAAAACTAGAAATTGTATCTTATTATAGTTCGACAACTGGTAAATTATTTTGTTGTTCGTCTAAAGACGTTAATGGTTCTTAAAAATACTGCTGACGAAATGATTAACTCCCGCAAAACAAATCGTATAAACTATATTCTTAGATCGACGGTTTTATGGGCAAAATATGAACAAAAACGTAGGAGGGCAGAGGGTTTGTGCGTCAGCTATCACTTTATTTTAGTGTTTAAAATTTATTGAGATAACAAGAACAGTTTTAGACCAAATGGTCCTAATCTAACAGCAGGGTTAACTTCGTTTTATGTGTCTGACTGTCTTTGTGTATTTATGGCAGCATACACTCAAAAAAAAGTTTACCAAATTTAAGTAAATTTTACTAAGATTAAAGAAATTCGGTAATGATTTGGCTCCAAGTAAAATAAAGCTTAAACGAAGTTTATAGTTTTCCTAAATTTTAGTATAAATAATTTTTTATAATTAACTAGAAATTAGTAAATTTTTACTACGATGAAGTTAAATTTTACTTTTAATTTATCCACAATTCTAAGGAATAAGTAAATTTTTTGCTACAACTAACCATTTTTTTACACAAACTTAATAAAATTTTCTAATATTAAGTATGGTGGCATTATATAGTTAATTTGTCTTGTTTTTAGGAACGCTTTTAACTTAAATAAAGTTGTTTTTATTATTTCTAAAAAATATTGCAAGTTAAATTTTTCTTAAATGAATTTTTATAATATATTATTCATTATAAATTTCTTTAACTTTAGTATGTGGTTGTACTCAATATTATGAAGTTTTATTTGAAACTGTCAAAAAATTCTTAAAATTTAGTACAAGACGTTAACTTAATTTGAGTATATTTTGTGTAATTTTTAAGAAAGAAGTATTCTATTTGAGTACAAATTTCAACTTAAAGAAAGCAAAACTACTTTAAATAAAAGAAGTTATTCCCATATTTAAGTAAAACTTTTCTTAAATGAAGAACTATTTTTTCTCAATGAAATAGCAGTGAACTAATTTTTAGTAAAATATAACTTTCTTTCAGTATATACATCTTAAATAAAGACTTTTAATTTTTGTTACTTTTTTATTTATTAACAGATTAAACAGATTTTCACAGTTTTTTAAATATACATATTTACATATCTTATTTTTTAGTTGGTAAAAGTAATTGTTTTATGTTAAAAGAGTGTTTTCGGTCTTAAATAGTAAAAATTATTTAATAGTATTAAATGTATAGGAGGATATTTTTTTATATTTTATATTTTCTTTATATTTTTTTAAATCTTAAGTACATGTTTTGATAAATGTTCTTCTTCGGGTACATTCAATATCTTTTCGGGAACTTGGCTTAACAAGACATAAAGTTTTTACAATTTTTCTTAAATCTGAAAAAATAAAAAATACTTTAAAATAAATGTTTATAGCTTTGAAAACGAAAAATAAACCGTATAGAATACATTTAAAGCTTTTAGAATTTAGCAAAATATTTTTTATTTGAGATAAAACTTTAGTGTTTGATAGAATGTTACAACTAATATTGACAATATTAAAATAAAAAGCTATTTATTTCAGCAACATGTATGTATATTTTTTATATTCCTTTATGAAGAATTAAAAACGATTTAACAATTGATAGTTTTCAAGTTTAAAATTTAAAATGATGTACTTAGAGGTTACTCTACAGAAAAATAATTTGGGGTTATGAAAACCAGCTTTGCTATGGTCTGTTATATGCTACCATATATTTACCAATCACATTTGTGAAATTGGCTCATTGAAATAATCGAACGCATTTAACAAAATATTGATAAATGAAAACTGTACAATTATTCGTATTCGCTTATCCTCTTGAGAGATTATAAATGGGGATCGATAAGAGCAATTGTACTTTGACCTGCATCTACAATCCTTTAAACCAATAATTCAATGGCCTAATGTAAATTCTGAATCTTACAGCAAACAGATCCAATTAAAAGCAAACCAAAGTTATTTACTGAAGCTCAACTATTTTAATTTTTAAACTTGAAAAAATTAACAAATTTTCAAAATTTTACCTTTTAATAACTTTTAAAAGATCACATATTTGAAAAAAGGAGAAATAACATTTTTATATATAAAGGAGATTTATATGTAAATACAATTTTTTATTATAAACAAAGTTTTGATAATGATAAAATTTTTTATCAATAAAAAATTATGAAATTAAGAAAGTATTAATTATTTCAGAAAAGCACGTAGTGTGGCCTTTTGAAATTTTCTTGGCACTAGGTTTTAAATATGAAATTTTTTATCTATGACACTAATGTAGTTAAAAAGCGATATAACGAATTTGATGAAAATCGCTTACATTTACTATTTTTTTGAAAATTATTTTTAAAAGGAAATTAAATAAATTAACTTTTTCTAAAAATTCTACATAAAACACACTTACAATTTTTGATAAATTAATTAAACTTTTAGCCGCCGCCACCCATTTTTTCTGTAAACGCCGTTGGCTCTTAAAATAATTGGCAGCGTCACCGGCTACTTTTTTACACCGACTACGGTTTCTTTTTACAAACCTAGAAGAACTTTTAATAATTACACTAAATTAACTTAAAATAACACCTTTTAAATTCATTTTTTACTTACCTTCTTTAAATTCACTGTTTGCACTTTTTTTCACAATTTTTTATCTATTTTTTAGCTTTTTTTTGAATTTTTTCCGTTTTTTTACTATTTTTTATTTATGTACATATGTATGTATATCAAAAGTAAAATGCTTATATCGGGGCTGGAAAAGTAAATACCAATGTAATTGTTTTAATATGAATTAAATACATAGACGACGGCAGTCTACAGACCACAAATAGTAAAAATTAAAATTAATATATTTGTATGGCGACTATTATTTTTTTATAATTTAATTTGTGTAAAGTAGTCGTAAAGTAGTAAATTTAGCAAAAGATATATTTGTATCAGCGTTACAACTTTCCGGGTAATCATTCAAAAGGAAACATTTTGATAGTTTTAAAGTGATAAAAGTTTTGAATAATTTTTGGATAATTTACAGAAATTTCAACAAAATCCAAATTAAATCTGCAATTTATAATACAAAATACAAATTTGTATATCTGTCTTTCTGCCCCACTGAACTTTATTAACTCAAACAAAACTTGATTTTGATAAATTTTGGATGAAGGTACTTTGATACCTAAGTTTACCTATAGAATACTGCAAAATTACAATATTTAATCAATTTAAATTGTATAAGAAAGTTAGCAAGTAGAAAATTTATGTATGGACTCGAAAAAAATTTTGCTTTAAGAGCAATATAATATGCATTTGCATATTGCAGACTGGCTAAAGGCTTTGTAAGTCTTAACTTTCTGTGTAGTTACTAAATTTTATCTTCCTTACTTTGCAGGTAACATTACAAAAACACAGTCACGATTTATGTTTTTTTCAATAATATGTAATAATATCCTACATCGAATAAAATGCGATTGTGCCTAAACGCATTAGCGTAGAGCATAAAAATTTCAAAAGTATATTTCCTGAGTAAAAACAACATCTTTTTATGAACGTTTCTTAAATCTATACATCACGAAAGGAGTTATAGATCAAAATGTACAAAAATTATACCGCAGAGCGTATTTTACGGCATATTTAAAATTTATATTTTAAAATGTATTTTAATTTCGATGAATTTCTCTATGGATAAAGATTTTGGCAGTTGAAGTTGAGTTCATCAGCAGAAAGTACTTTGCACGTCTAATTCAACGTCTATTCTCATGTAATTTACTGCTAATGAAATTAAAAAGCTCACTCGTAATGTAGACTTACTTAAGATTCCATTGCAAGACTAAATTTAAGAAAATAAATTAATAGCAAATAGAAGTTGCACAAAGAAAGTAATATATATGTATTTTAGTTACAAAGATTATTCCATAGCGATTTCTGTTAATAATTATTAGTTTTTTTGACCTTTTATTAAAATATATAATAGTTTTTTAAGGTCTTTTTATATAAAAAAAAACAAAAAGATTTTTTATTATTGGAAAGACATTAAGCTTAAAAAACTATTATAGATTTCTGTCAATAACAAAATAAAATTTTTTGTGCTATAAAAGTACATAAAATTGGTGGTGGGCATCAAAAATTATGCATTAAGCATTTAATTTATTATACAAGTTTAAATTTTTTAGTAGCAATTAAAATTTTAAAAACATAAAAATTTTAACCATTTACATTAGTTTTGATTTGCACTTCCCATCCCTGATATACATTTTAAAGATTTTGTACTTAATAATAACATTTTGTTTTTAAAACAAGTACGAATTAACTAAAATTTAACTAACAACTATTGGCAGAAGTAAATACATATACATATTTATGTCTAAACATTAATACATACATACAATATATTTGCTCATATTTTTCATATTTACATATCGATGCCTTACTTCCTCAACCTTGTATCTTAAAAAATACGGTTTTGACTTTTTCATATCAAACGATTGTTTTATGCTTTAACTAAAATAGATTAGTATATTATTACTACTAATATACATAAAAACAATCAATTCCTCAATAATTCCATTTAAACTTTTAACCAAACACCGAAGTGTAAAAAGATTAACCGTTTTTCTTTTCTATCCTGAAAAATTTTAATTTTTAAGATACGAGGTTGAGGAAGTAAGGCATCGATATGTTATTTTTTAATCATACTATATCAATTAAATTTTTCTTAAATTCAAGTAAATTTTACCTAGTGTACGCTTTACTAGAATTAAGCAAATGGTAGTATAATCAAATATATTTTTCTTATTTGAAAGTGAACTTGTACGTAAAGTAAAGAATGAAAAATACTTATTTTAAGTTAATTAAAAAACATTAACTAGATTTAAGGAAGCAATGAACTAAATTTTTTACATTTAATACAAAAATCTTATTTCTTGTTTTAAGTATAGAAATACCTCAATATTAAGATATTTTTACTGTAGGTCTGAAAATTTTTAATTAATTTAAGAACTATTTACTTTATTTAAGTATGCACAATTAAGGAAATTTATGAACTGTTTTTAAGTTAGTCAGAATTTTGCGTAAACTTTTGTCAAGTACAATTTTTTTATATGAAATTAAATTTTTTATATTTAAGTTAGTTTGGACTTATTTTAAGGAAATTCAATAAACTAAAATTAAGTTCACACCAAACTTAATTTTAGGTCAATCTTTTTTTTCGGTGTAGTAATGAAAAAAAGAACTTGAGTATTCAATAAATAGTAAGAACTGCGCTATCGAAGTAGCGGCTAATATGCTAGTAATATTGTAAACCAACACAAAAATAGAATCAATAGCACAATACAAGAGGATTGTGAATTGAACAATATTTTATTGTGCTCTCGTTTGCTAAACGGTGGGCCAATAAAGTCAGCACTGCTTAACAAATGAAAAAAAAAACAAATAAATAAAAAAATGGTAGGCATAGGAATAATAATAACATATCTAGACTATGGCAGGAATAACTCTATTAAAGTACTTAGTTATGGTTTTTTTTGTTTGTTTGTCTGTCTGTCTGCCTGTCTTTGTATATTTATTGCCTTCAAATGTGTATGTGTGTAATTTTTTTCTTATTTTTCTTTCTAACAATCAAACATTGCTATTAAAGTTAAATAAATATTCAACTAAAAAAAAAACATTATTTAAATATTTCAAGAAAAAAAATATAGATATATAGAAATATAAATAAATAGAAAAATAATTATTATTTACTTTCCTTGATCTAATTTAATCCACATATTCGAGCAAATAGAACTCAGTTGCTCGAAGCCATTGTAGTTTAAAAGACGAACTAGTTAACAGCTTTAAAATTTATTAAAAAACAATAAAAATAATAAATTAGTTGAAAATAAATTAAAGTAATTATTTAAAACATTTTGTTTTTAAAAAATATTTTAAAACGAAATATATTCATTGAATTATTAAAAGTGTTATTTTGTGACATTTATTTAACCTAAAACTGTAAATACTAAAACCATGCTGTTCCATTTCATTGCGTAGTGCATTTACATCTAAGTGAAATAGAGTACGTAGGAAATTTTGAGTAAAATCTAGTTAATTTTGTCAATAGATTTAGATAAATACAATCAAACATCTAGTGATGCAACTGTGGTTTTAATCATATTGTACTTAAAAATGCAATGCTGCACAAAGAAAAAATTTGACCATGATTTCTAGGGAGATTGAATATGTGCAAGTATACTGTTGTTTGAATTTTTTTATTTACGAAGTTTGACATTAAGGCCTGGAGAGTGTAGAGAGCTTTAAATATTACTTTAATGAAAATAAAGTCTTGGCAAGTGTCAAAAACAATAGAGTGGCACAAATGACGTCATGCGAACTCTGTTCCAATTGGCTAATAGTAAAAATTTGATTTTAATTTCAGCACGAATTTACTCGACAAGCCATATACTTGGGGCCACACAAGGGGTACTTGACAACCCTTACAAAAGACAGACTACGTTGCCTAACGAAAAAACATGCGCAGAGCGTACTCTAAACTAACTAAATACATTAAAGCATATTAAACTCTAAATAAAACATTAAATAGAAAATAATTTTAACAAACTATTTAGAAATTTCTGTTCTGTAACAAGGTTAAGGCAAACAGTTAGGAACAGTTTTCCGCTCTATTTGTGAGCCGATTTAAAAACATGTAAGAGCACCGCCGAATCTTTTATGCCCACCACCAATTTGATGTACTTATAAGTATATAATTTATTCAGCAAGATCTAGGAATATGGCGTTTCTCGTTTGCGTACCCAGCAAACATATCGTCGGCTTAATATGCTAAATTTACTATTTAGATTTTGATGCCGTGTGGTAGAGAAAGATACGCCTCGTCGTCGACCAGCATGTAGTTTTTCTTTAATAAAGAATTTTTAGAATTTGAATTTAGAATTTAGCAGGTTTGCATATTAAGCCGACGATATACTTCGTTGATATCAAATTGAAACCTCAACTGTTTCTACGAATAGTTTGATTTCGATAAGAGTTTAGTTGAAAGACGATAAAAATTAGTCAATTATAATTGTAAAAAAAACATCCTTTAAGTTTGTTGCTTCTAATATCAAAATCCACTTCTTTTTTGCTTCTGGGAAAGCTATTATTTCTGCATTCAATTTAATATGAAAACAGGCGAAACTGCCGAGTTCAATTATTAAAAAAAATTCAAGAAGTGCTTAAAAATGTTGTTACTTTTGTGATCAAATATATGCATGTTTGCATGTGTGTGTGCACTTCATATAAAATATTTTTAACTAATAATTCTTCACATTAATGTTCAGGAAAACCCATTCATTTCATAAGCACATGTTTAGTTCAACTTTATTTTCGAAACATTGTGATAACACGAAACTGTTGTTCTTTGTGTCTGTCATGTTCTTTTGTTTCTAAAATAACAAAAAAACAAAAAACTCTTATCGGATGTATTGGCAAAACAATTACTTTTTAACTTATTTTCTATTCATTTATCAAATTCGTGTTTATTTTATTTTAACTTTTTTCTTAAATATTTCAATCAATAAATTATTTATAGGATTTTCGAATTGAATAAAACATTTAGTAAAAAAATAATTCAGGTTGTTAAAAGTAGTTTCAATAATTATTTTTTATTTCCGACTCCATTTTTTTGAGTATTGTATGTTTTCAATTTGAAAACTTGTTAACAAATAAAAAAAGTATTTTCTTAATTCCATAATAATATTTTTTTTTTTAAAATATCAACACAGCCGCTGTCTCATGGACGACTAAAGGCTTCAGTAGTCTTTACTTTTTCTGTTGTCGTTCTGTGACGTGCCGTTCTGTTGTTTAATTTTTGTGGTTTCTTCTTCTGTAAAAACTCATCTGCCTTAATTTACAAACGAATCTTACAAAAACAAGCTTATTATATTTTTTGTTTATTTTTCTCGTCAAAGTTCATTTGTGGTGTCAGATTTCAGAGTCTCTCTGTTGCAGCCACCTTTAAAATATAGGCACCTAAATATCAGCTGTTTCCCTCTCAATGGCCGTCACTTAACGTTGAATTCTATTTTCTACAGGTTCGTTCGCAACGGCACGGAAAGTAACAGAACAACTAACGACTTGTACACATTTTCTATTTAACAGAATCAAGTTTGCTAATTCGGAACGGCCTTAAATTAAAGACCATAAATATAAAAGAGATGGGGTTATAAACAACTGTTTGCTTTTTTACACCCAAAACAATTTCTTGGATTTAATTTTTATGGAAATTGTTACGCTTATTTCTTAGTTTTGCAATGAAAGTGGGCGTTAAAGAAGGCGTGTCAATATAGTTTCTGGTAATAAATTCAAGTTAGACATTTTAATATAGAGGGCTATATTCTTCCAAAATCTTTATTGATAGAGAAATTATATGAATAGAAATTTTATAAAGTTTCGTACATTTTGATCTATAACTCCTTTCCTAATGCAAGGATTTAAGCAATTTTCAGGGTAAGATATTTTTTTACTCAATAAATATACATTCAAGTTTCATGGCTCTACGTTTATGCGTTTGGACACAATTTAATTTTATTCGATGTTGGAAGGACATGGTTTTGTTTACCTTCTCTTGTATTACGAGCTATAACTCGCTTCCTAATATTCCGATTTAGCCCATTTTCAATACCAAACAAACCTTGTGTATAAGAAATATTCTGGCAAAATTTGAGCCACCCAGCTTTTTCCGTCCGACCTCTATCGTGCTTTCAACAGACGGACGGACGTAGCTAGTTTGTCATAAAATGAATGGATATTTCGATGTGTTACAAACGGAATGACAAAATTAATATATACCGCCACGAATTTTTTTTTGTGGCGGGTATGAAAACAATAAAAATTTCCTGGTGGGTGTAGCGAAGCGCACCGGGTTATGCTAGTATACAAAATGTTTGTAAAAAAAAAAAATAATAAATTTTCATATATTTTTCCATCAATATAAAAACTATGAAATATAATTTGCATTGAATTAAATTATATATACATTTTAGATTTTTTACTAAAAAAAAAATATAATAAATAGTTCTCTGCTTACCTCCGGGTATGTCTTTTATGTGGTTAAAGGGTTGCAAAAACTTTTGATAGACTTTTTCCAAAATAAAATTATTTAATATTGTTTTATTTTTTTTTTGATGTTAAAAAGCAATATTTTAAAAGCATATTTAAAATTTCAAGTTGATGTTGCGCCAGATAGTGAAATTATATCGAATTGAACCGTACCCCGCGGTAGGAGTGTGTAGACATGAGGGTTAATTTAAACTTGGCCTTAGTGACAAATCTCATCTAAATCCAAATTAAAGTTCATTTAGTTAAACAAATTATGGTCACAATTTATCTGTAAATCACATTTGAAAGTGATGACAATTCGAAATCACGAGAAACCAATTTTGAGTGAAAATAGTAACTCTGGAAAATTGCTTACGCAAATTTTAACCATCAAATACAAGGGCAACCAAACTTTTATTTCATTGATTAATATACACATTTATTAAAGTGTTCGAAATTTTACTAACGATGTTTAACTTTTCTTCGTCTTTTCAGAAAATGTGAGACTTCAGGAAGCCACCAAACTAAAACCCCAAAAGCAAATACCAAAGAATATAATTAATAAAAATTATATGAAGAAAAAATTAAATGTGATACCGTCAATATATGTTGAAAAATATTGACAAAAAAGAATTAAAACCAACAAACTAAAATCAAGAAATTAGACTTAAGAATTCATAAGACTTGAGAGCTGTTACTCTAAAATACTGACTTGCCAATTACATCTCTAACACTGCGAGCCAACTTTCTTTCAAAAGTTCCAAAGCAAAAGTCAACAAATGCCATCGAACGGTTTCCTAAATAGACCTCTAATAAATGAAGGTAACATTTAAAGAGAATAACAAGTTTAAACAAACCATTATTAAAAAGTCATTTAATAAAGCAGGTGTTCGTTCCAACAGACGTTCCTTGGTGTCTATGATATTCGGCCTTATAATGGGTTTCTGTTTGGCTGAACTGTTCGTTTTATCCACACCATCCAAGCCAGAGTGGTTGCTGTATGATGGCCATAAACATGGCGATATTAATGATCCGCATGCTAGTCATGACCTTATAGATGCTTCCGGACCCGAATCAGATGTGGGTTTCCATCAACACGATCACGAAAACAGTTCTGTGGCCCAAAAATTGTACAGCGAAGTGCGTGTATTGTGTTGGATCATGACAAATCCCAAAAATCACAAAACCAAAGCCCGCCACGTCAAACGGACATGGGGTAAACGCTGCAACAAATTGCTGTTCATGAGCTCAGAGGAAGATAAAGATTTGGGTACTGTAGCCTTGCCTGTGTCCGAGGGCCGTAATAATTTGTGGGCAAAAACCAAAGAGGCCTATAAATACATTTACGAACATCATTTAAACGATGCCGATTGGTTCTTCAAGGCTGATGATGACACTTATGCCATTGTTGAAAATTTACGTTATCTACTCTATCCTTACATGCCAGAAACTCCCATCTATTTCGGTTGTAAATTTAAGCCATATGTGAAGCAGGTAGACAGTTTTAAATTGCTGTTTTTAATTTTTTTTTTATCAAAATTGTTTTGTATTTTCTTAAGGGTTATATGTCGGGTGGCGCCGGCTATGTGTTGAGCAAAGAGGCTATGCGGCGTTTTGTGGAACAGGCCATACCAAATAAGAAATTATGTAGGGGCAGTAATGATGGCGCCGAAGATGTTGAAATTGGCATATGTTTGGAAAAGGTTAAAGTAATAGCTGGCGATTCACGTGACCATCAAGCCAGAGGACGTTTCTTTCCTTTTGTCCCAGAACATCATTTAATACCCCACCATACGGATAAAAAGTTCTGGTACTGGCAGTATATCTACTACAAAACAGATGAGGTAAATTACATTACTTTTATACTTAATAAAGCATTTTAATAATTTAAATGAATTTTTTTTAATCTCTTGAAGGGCCTCGATTGCTGTTCAGATTATGCCATTTCATTTCACTATGTAACGCCAAATCAAATGTATGTATATGATTATTTAATCTATCACCTGCGGCCCTATGGTCTTATCAATGGCCCCGAACCTCTACCCGAAAAATTAAAAATCGGCGAAACTGAACCACCACCTGTGGAACAGACAAATGCCGGACAAACTGTAGAGTCATAAAATTAAGTTATTTAAACAACAAGACACACAGACTTGAATACAATAAAATAAAATTAATGCCTAATTTCTTTAAAGTTTTTGTAAACAAAAATATCAGGAGACATCAGTTACTGTATATAGAAATATTTTTTTTAGTTTTAAAAACCAAAAAAAAAAATAAAAACTAATAATAATTCTTGCCATAAATGTTTATTACTTTCTTTCTTTCTTTCCACTATTAGTTTTAATTTTATTTTTATTTATCATGTGAATGATCATTTATGCATCATATATTACACAAATACATAATTTTTGTTTATGTAATTGTGTAGACATTAACTTAGTTATACAATATTTTTAAAACAAAATTAGTTAGATATTAAAATTTAAATCAAATTAGACGATAAGATATCTTTACACTTTTTAGCTGATATTGGAGAATTGTTGTTAATGTTTTTAGGCCATCACTGAATGGATTTTACCTCGATTATTAAACACATAACTGTAATAAAAACAAGTAACAGTGCTATATTCGGCCGTGCCGAATCTTATATACCCTTCACAACGTGTAGTCATGCAATAACAATTGTTTGTATCACCATTCATCCCATATAAACTACGTGCATACGTACACGTTAGAATAAATGTGGCATCGAATCCCAGCTGAGCCAAAAAAATTTTATTTTATTTTATTTAATATATTATTTATATTTTATTATTTTTTTTTATATTTTTTTTAAATTTTTTTAAAAAATTTTTTTAGAAAAATTTTTAAAAAATTTTTTTAAATTTTTTTTTAAATTTTTTTAAAATTTTTTTTTTTTAGTTTTTTTTATTATTTTTTTCTTATTTTTAATATTTTTTTTTTTTGTAATTTTTTTTTGTTTGGTATGTTTTTTACATGTATCTATGTATGTATGTTGTTGTTGTAATTGTGAAAAAAAACGAGGTGGTCGTGGTTTTTTGCTCATATCTCAGAAAGTTATGGGGCGATTGTGCTGAATTTCAATAGCGATTCATTCCTGGATATTTCCAAGAGATTGATACCATATACAGATCTGAGGAACATATAGTTGCTTCTAAAAGTTGATTTCAACCAACACACGGACAGACGGGCAGACGGACAGACGGACAGACGGTCAGGGCTTAATCGACTACTCTATTCATAAGCTTTCAGAAAATATATACTTTATGGGGTCGGAAATGAAAATTGTAGAAATTACAAACGGAATGACAAAGCTATATATACCCTTGTGCACCACAGGTGAAGGGTATAAAGATATTCTCTAGGGCTGTTGGAATACGATCAAGATTCACTTAATTTTAAATTTACTCAGTGCGTACGCCTTAACGTAGAGAAAATATAAAAACTAATTTGTTTAACACAAAAATGTGTGAATAATGCTGCTGTCAAATATTAATTTTCCTTTTTTTCCTGAAATTTAGAAGGATTTTTATTAAACTATTACGATTGCACAAAATTGTCACAAATTGTATTTTTTGTCAAACTGCCACGGTGGACTACTAGTCAATAGTGTACTGGTCTGCTAGTCAGGGGGTTGCGGGTTCGATTCCCGCCAGAAACTCTTCTTCTCTCTGCTTCTCTTTTCTATTCTATTCAGGTATCACAAAGGGATCAATATGATGGACCCAAGTGAGCTGTACAACAGCTGCCTGTTCTACCTTACCTTAATCTAAACTTTTCTATGGCAAGATTGTAGAAAAACTGTTTCATTACATTAAATAATTTTTTCTTTAACATTTTGATAACGCTGTGTGTAGACAACGTTCGATAATACGAACCACCACTTTTAAGAATTTGGGTCTGTCTGTCTTTCTGTTTGACTTTATGATCTCGTTTATCTCAAAAACTAACGGATTGATTTTAATAAAATTTGCTATGGAGGTGATTTGATAATTGGGCTGACATATAATAGAAACAGAAAATAGAAAAATAGCAGATAAAATGGTATTTTATAAAAAAAAGACACGGCAGAAGGAGCAATAAATAATCAACTATTACTAGTAACGTTATTGGAATCCTGAAATTAAGGGTACGTTCGTAAATGCTGCAAATTTGTGCATCACTGCGGCAGTAATGCCAAATGTAGTTAGTTGCTGATGCGCGATCAGCTGTTGCAGATGCATTGTAGCTGCTTAACAACTACGTAGAGTTTGCTTTTTTTAACGTTCGGGAAAAAATATAAAATGTTATCCAAAATAGTAATAGCAAATATTATTGAAAATGTTGATGTTAAAATCGACAACTTTTTCTTAAATTATAATAAAAAAAAAAATAATTAGGAACAAGATGAAACGACTTCTGATTATAAAAAATAAACTAAAAGTTAAAGGAAGGTTGATTCCTAAAACAAAAATATAATAATAATAATAATAATAAAATATAATAAAAAACTAGGTGCCGCATTCATAAAAAATATTTTAGGCTTTTGAAAGGCTTATTTGACAGATGTTGCACAGAAATTTGTCAAATAAGCCTCCAATAAACCTAAAATATTTTTTATGAATACGGCAGTAAAAATATAAACGAATTTAATTTAAAGAAGTAATTGTTGTTTAATGCTACTTACTTCTCCATTGTATGTATACTCGATCACTTTTGCATCAGAAACTCTACTGTTGTCATATTTGCAGAAATTTGCGGCAGCCAACTGTTTGCAAAAAATAACTTTTGACGCTTAAAAGTGCTGCCAAAGGGTGCATTAATGAACGTTTTACTTTTGCTATGCTGCAGTGATGCGCAACTGTTGCATTTACGAACGAACCCTAATGCAATAAATAAATATTGCTGGGATCAGCACTGTGGCTCAAGTGTAATTAGTTTAATAATTATCAGGCCTGTCACACATTCCCGTTGGGAATGGTTTTAATTTCGTACTTGCAATTGCGAACGTTTGTGTTTAACATTCTTCAGATTCGGTTAAGTTTGTAAAATTATAAATAAAATGTTTGGTTTCATATCAAAAGCTTATGGAGCAAATATTTATATGACGTGACTAAAAGGATGCACATTGAGAGGAGTTCTATAGAAATTGTACTTGAGAAACTAAAAGTGTTTTAGATGTTCGTTTAGCTTTTTCTAAAGAAGCAAAATGATCATTTAATTTCACTTTCGTGGCATGCCCGTATATGTGTGAATGTTGTTTTGCATTTCATTTTATCTATCCATCTGATGTGAATGCAGAAAAGCGCTCATAGCAAACAACAACAATTACTAACATTTTAGAGTTGAAGTGTGAGTGGCGCTCAATTTTGAGACTTCTTTTTAATACATTTTTTTTCTTTTCAAAAGCGACAGAAATTCGTTAATGTTTTAATGCTTTTGAATTTTACACTCTTCCAAACAATATCACAACGACTCACAATTAGGCTGATTATTTTCATTTTCATTGCTCAAATAAGAATACTTTTTTGAATTCTTACATACAACAGGGGGGGCTACTCAGTAATTCAAATTCAAAACTAAAGTTTTTAAAATCTGTATGCCTGGCACATTGGAATTCCAAAATGTTTTCTTTCCAATCGAAATACGGAGTTACCCCCCAGGTATTTCGAAATTCATGTCGATAAGTGCAATTTTGTTGTTTTCAAATACAATTTGTTTAGCAACCAGGAGGAAAATCTAGCAAACAAACGCTATCGTCATTTTAAAATTCGTTTAGAAAATCTATACTAAACGCAAAGCAAACTTGAAAGTTCGAGTTGAATTATGATCGAGTTGGTATGTCGCGATTTGGCCCCAGATTGTTATGGACTGTTCAAAAAAATGTAAGACCAACTTCTTTTTCTTTTGTGTTGAGTGTGCCACTTCCCCTGTTCCGAACCATAAATCGGAATAGAAAAATTAAAGTGACTCATGCCTAGTTTAATGGCTGTAGTAATGAAAGTTATTTTAATGTACTGTAAGCCACTACACCAGTGTCTTCTAAATACTGGCTGTACCAGTATGACTTCAACGCACTTTTTTTTTATCTAAAATCGGCCATTTTGTGTTGCTAATGAAAATAAAATGTTCTGAATTTTCAACAAATTTGATTTTACTCATAATGTTAATCGCTTGCCACTACTTTTTTAGAAGAACGAATTATTATAGACTTCACAAATCAAACCAATTGATATAAAGTTCTGTTAAGACTAGTGCCATTGATCACATCCAATCATGTGTTTTTAATAATTGAGAAATATTTCTCGCAAGGCAATTTAATATTAAACAGCGTAGTAACGCTTTTTTAAATGCAACGGAAACAGTTAACGCAATTTTAATGGATTTTATCCATCATCATCATGAAAAACACAGTGATGGCTTATAAAGTCATAACATAAAATTTAAGTCATTTATTTTAAATACGATCTTAATTAAATTAAGTATGAATTTGTTTATTTGATTTTTTTCATTTTTTTTAAGAACTTTTGTACAAATATCTCTTACCTCCTTTTATACGAATACGAGTTAGAGCTCGTAGCATGAACATTACAAATACAATTTTTAAAATCAAAAATAATTTTAAGTTACACATTTGTTATACATCCATACATCCATACATGCATACATACATCTTTTTTATTGTTAATCATTATTATTATTATTATTATTATTATTTTTTTACCAAAAACCGTTAACGTAAAAATTTTAGTTGTTTCTTCATTTCCAAGCACAAAAGATTTGAAATTTTTAATTTGTTACAAAACAACCACAACTCTCGCTCGCATTTATCACAATTTAATTAGTACTACTACTACTTATTATAACGTTTAATGTGAATATTATAACAATAATAAAAGAAAAACAATAATAATTAAAAACTTTTAAAAGTGTTTTCTTTTTAATATGAACTAGCCAAGCCCGGACCGCGTTGCTATGCCCCTTAATGAATAAAAATGCATTCTGAATTATTTAAATATCAAGTGCAAGAAGCTAAAAATTATAACTTTTTTTATGGGCGTGGCACTGCCCACTTTTCTAATCACGAAATTGTATGATGTGCAGTTTCAGAAAAATCGGTCATGTGCAAGTAGCTAAAAATTATCACTTATTTTTTATGGGCGTAGTTCCGCCCACTTTTTGCCACCCATAAACACTCCCTGGAATGTGTACAACAACTTGCAAAAGTTTGAGTCCGATCGGCTTTACGGTTTCGGAGTCTAGCTAACACACACACACAGTTTTATTTTTATATATGTGACAGCGCATAGAGAAAGGGACCTAAGGGTAAAAACAGATTTTGTTCAGGAGAGCCATTTTGAAGATAAAACGATTTTTCTATTTTTTTAAATTGTTCATAAGGAAACAAATAAATTTTTGTAGTTTCGTAAAATTAAGTCATTTTGTTAATTTAGTAGGGGAAAAAATGTAAATACATAAATAAATTTTACCGTTAGGTCCCATTCTATTTTCGCTTAGAATCGTCGACTTCACTTTTATAAAACGCGCATATCTCTGGGAGGGAACACTTTTGGGGCATGGGATCGGTCTCATTCGATGCTCAGATGTGAAAATTGTTTTTTTTTACCCTTAGGTCCCTTTCTCTATGCGCTGTCACATATACACTCACTGTGAAGGGTAAAACAAAATGGCGTACATTCTTTTTCTTAAGCCCATCAATATGGGTATCAAATAAAAGGGCTTGACTAGTAGAATACAGTTAACTATTTAAAAATTTTAAATCAAAGGTGGAGTTGGAAATAATAAAAGAAAAATGGCATATAATATGAAATCTAAAATCTAGGCTTAGATACAACGTAGTCATTAAACCTACATAAGTATATAAATTAGAACGTATCGGCACCAAAAAAAAGTTCGCCGTACACCACCGCACATAACGTACTGTTTCAAGGCAGTTTCGAAATTTTTTTTTGCCGAACGTAGGGGTAGCCAAAACAATTTTTATACCCGCCACCAAAAAAATGGTGGGGGTATATTCATTTTGTCATTCCGTTTGTAACACATCGAAATATCCATTTTAGACCCCATAAAGTATATATATTCTGAATCAGGGTTTGATTTGATGACGATCTAGCTATGTCCGTCCGTCTGTCCGTCTGTTATATATATATATATGTATGTACGTATGCATATACATGTATAACCATGGTACAATCATCAGGTAGCCTCAGTTCTGCAACAACAAAATTCTACATGTATTTTGTTGTTGGAAAAAGACGACTTAAATGTCAAAAAGCAAATGTGTGTGCGTGTTTTTTTGGCGGTAGAATATATACAAAAGTACACAATATATACACATACATAAACAAAATTTGACATCTTAGTTAAACCTTAAGGTAGAGAAAAAAATAATCAGCTGTTTTAATGAGGCTACCTGATAATTGTACCATGATCAATAACTATTAACACACTTGTTTAAAAGTGTTTATGTGTTTTATTCGTTCAAAATCTATTTGACTATTTTTCCTTCTACAGTGGTAGACATGTGTTTGCTTGCACCATGTTTTTTACACCCTTCATAGTGTAAGGGTTGATTTTCATTTACATAGCTACTTGTCGTCTACCTGTTAGATTTTGTTTAAAACTATTTTTTTTTATTATGATTTAGTTACCTATTGTTTTTGAAAGAATTATTGGAAAAATTTTTGTTTAGGTATATTGATTTTAAAGTTCAAAAATAGTGAATATGTTTTAAATTAACTTGTATAGAAAAATTTTCGTATCTAGTAACCAAATTTTTTTTTGTGTTTTTTTGGAAAGAAAATTTTATGAATTGAGGGAGAGTTGAAAAAGTTTTTTTTAGAATTTTGAATTTTGAAACAAAGAATATTAATGTGTCCGGAAAAAAAAAACAAGTTACGTTATTGATAGCAATTGATATATATGATATGGAAATAAACTGGTGATTTTTAAAGGAAAAAACAGAAAGAAATGTCGAATAAAAAGTATCAATTAGATTTGAAAATTTTCGGATTTTAAATAGAAAATAAAAATTATTTGTTGCAATGAAAGGATATAAAAACATAATTAATCTAATTGAAAAATAATGAACACAAATCAAAAAGAATAATAAGAAAATAATTAAAATCTAATAATCAAAGAACCTTAAAAAAATTGATTTACTTGTGAGGAAAAAGGATGCCATGAAATTATTAAAGAAATGCTATGCGAAGATTATTAACATGATGAAATGAATTAATAAATAATGTAAAAACGTCCTATTAACTTTTAAATATGCATTGTGCAAACTATTAAATAATAATTATCATTTGTGTTAAACTTTGCTAAATATCAACTTTATAAACTGTGTTTTGTTTATTTACTTACAATATTGTTTTATTTGTTGTAAACTATTGTTAATTGTAGCTTTAAATCATCATTATTAGATTTAGTGCAAGAAAATAAAACAAAGTACCCATTTACAACGCTGATATGTACATATCATCGGTGGAATTTATGTAAGTCATTTTATAAAAACGTTATTTAAAAAAAAAATTTATAATTTTGTTATGTTAATCATTTATGTAAAAATCAATCATAATATGAACACAATATTGAATTTTTGTTATTTGATTTTTGTTAGATTCTTATATAGTAAATAAATAACTTTTGTTAAATTTCAATTTAATACTAAAAACAATATGCATTGTTAATTTATTTTTGTTTTGAGTTGTGGAGTTACAGTTAGATAAATGGAATAGATTTATAGCAACATAGATTGACTTAGGGATTATATTAATAATTTTACAAAATATAATCATGGTGGTATATATATATGTGTATATATATGTATATACCAAGAGGGTGGGATAACTTTGGGGTAGTTTACATCTTGACCCCATCAAATATTCATATCAAATAAAAGAAATCTAAAGCAACTCACTGATCAGAGCCCATGCTTAATAAGAGAAGAATATTTGTGTAGTCTTGAATTCAGTGACGTTACAATAGTGAGTATAAGGTTTGTCATTCCATGTGAAATTTCTACAATATTTATTTTCGATCCCATAAAGTATTTATTTTCTGTTAGCTTATGAAAAGAGGGGACGATTAAGCGTTATCCGTGTGTCCGTGTGTATGTTGAAATCAACTGTTTGAAGCTCCCCCCCCGACACCTGCAGGACCCGTGTAAGGCATCAAAATATCAGAAATATTTGGGAGCAGATCGGTATTGGATATAAGCATAATCGCCACACAATGTTTTGAGGATGAGCAAATAAACACAACTGCCTCTGTTTTTTCGCTTATTTTTACTATAAAAATTTCTGTAATGTATAGACACGGTTGTTACTAAATATTTATATATTTGTTATGTCTCTGGAGATATTCATGGCAAATTTAGGACAAATTGGTCACTAATCGGCAAAGTTATAGGCAAACATTATTTGCAAAAATAGATATTTTTAAATACAGTGCACTCGCGCTTACATAAACTAATTAAAGCTAAAGCGAAATTATTCACGTCAGCAATTGTCGAGTTTTACGAGAGAAATATACGTTTTTACGATATTAACCTGTGTTTTACACGCTTGAATGTGAATTTGTTTTATTATTTGTATTATTAAAATGTAAAACTAAAATTATTATTTATAATTCATTACAAGGTCACGAGATTTCTTTTTGCAAACTATTTATATAGAATTAATAATTTATTATAACAACTAAATGAATTGATGCATTTTTTAAAGTATTGTCCATCGTCAGCCACCACCTTTTTCCATCTTTCTGACAGCATATAGTCTCCGTGCCAAAAAAACTGCTTCGGTTTCGAGGTATAGAATGAAACAAGCAAATTTTTGATATCCTGTTCTAAAGTGAAGCGTGTTGCAGTTAGGGCGTTCTGCATCGTCCGAAACAAATGGTAGTCAGAAGGGGCAAGGCTTGGGCTAAAAGGTGGGAGAGCCAGAACTTCACATCCACTGTTCTCCTAATAGTTTTTGACCGGTATTGCAACATGTGGCCAAACGTTTTCATGATGGAAGATTATGGCTTTATGTCTGGTCGAATATTCTAGTCGTTTTTCGTTGATTGCTCTCTTCAATCGAATCAATTGTGTTTGGTATAGGTCCCCTGTGATAGCTTAGCGTCATGGTTATTTGGCTTTGGCGTTGATTGGCCGCGCTTAATATGACTTTTTTGCTTGGGGTTATCGTAATATATATGCATTCTTCATCACCAGTAACAATTCTTTTTGCAGCGTTTAAGCATTATTTCCGACATGAAAATCGTCTTTCAACGTCACTCGGCTTCAATTCATATGGGACCGAAATTCCCTGCTTTTAAACGTTGGGAAATGGCTTGTTGTTTGATTCCGAATGATAATGTAAGTTCCTCCTGCGTTTGACAACAATCTTCGTGGAATAATGCTTCCAATTCTTCATCTTCAAACTTTTTACCCTGACCAGGTCCTTGTCTTCTGTGTCGAAATCATCACTTTTGAATCTCGCAAGCCTTCGTTAACAAGTTTTTTAAGTTGGTGCAATACCGAACTATAATCACACATGTTTACCCTCCAAAATACCATGTTTGTTATAATTGACACAAACCGACTGTGTTAGTTATGCCTGTTGTTGTCAAAATCGCCATTATTAACTTGTATACCCAATACGTGAAGGAGTAACGTGACTGGTTGATTCATCATCGAATAGCCCAAACGCAAAAAGCTAGAGACATGAAATTTGGACAGTGTGTTCCTCTTCTGACGAAATGCTTAAACGAAGAAGTTATTAAATTTGTAAACCCCAATTGCACAAATGAAGTCGGTTGAAGAAATGATGTGGCAAAAGGCATTGCAATAATTTGTTATAAATGAACCAATTCGTATATTGTACTTATTATTTATATAACTTTGTCAGTCAGGCTCCTTTCTGGTTACCAAGAATACATTTTTAATAACTATATTTGACCACTACATGCGCCGTTCTGCTTTGGATGCTTCATGGCTATGTGACAAGTTGCCCCATTTTGTTGAAACCACACATAGTTGAAAGTGATTCTCTTTCGGCGTAGTTTTGGTGAGAAAAACTCTTTCAATATTTTTTAGGAACAGAGTATTTCTTCGAAAAAGTTAAGCCCGACAAAAGATCTTGGTAACACTGCACACCACACTGTGACGCGAAGTGGATGCAATTGCATCTCATGGAGTATCTGTGGGTTAGAATTACTCCATATTCGACAATTTTTTTTGTTAACATTGCCGTTAAGGTCAATCATAAAAATTCAGTGCAAAATGCTTTCATCCTCAGCCGCCATTTGAATGATCTTCTTGCAAAATCCCTAGTAATTCAGGAAGTCTGTTGTGCTCAGTTTGCTTGTTAGTGGCATATAATATAGAAATAAGTTTAAGTCTTTTTTTTTTTTTATTTATTTATTTATTTAATTCAATCAACATAATAATATTTACAGTTGAGCAACACTTTTAATTAAATTACAAAAATAAAGAAAAATAAAAACAACATTAAACGTATGCATTTTAGTTTAGAAATCTTATCAGCTTTCCACTTGTTACAGCAACATTATCAGAAAAGTCAATGTGAACATAGAACTTATTTACCTCAGCACAAATTCTTCTAATTGGATCAAAGTTAATGTATGTAGTTTGATCTATGAAATGGTACATATAACGGTTCATAAAATCTAAGCTGCCTATTAGGAACATTGATGCATATTTTATGTCGAAGATATGTAGAATCAATTTTGCCTTGAATTAGATTTATGACAAATGCAATATTGGAAACAATTCTTCGGCTTTGTAACGTTGGGAGCGCAATGAGTAGTAAACGACTACGGTATGACGGTAAGTTTGTATTAGGATTCCAACGAAGGTTACGAAGGCAGAACAGCAAAAATTGTTTTTGGACTGATTCAAGTTTTTGAATATAAACATCATATTGGGAATCCCAAATTACTGATCCATATTCCAGTAAAGGTCTTACCAATGACGTGAATAAATTTTTTGTTACATAAGGATCATTAAATTCCTTAGCCCAACGCTTTATGAAACTTAATACCCCATAAGCTTTATTTACTGTCATTATTACATGTGAGTTGAAATTAATTTTTACATCAAAGAGAATTCCAAGATCCAAAAACGAGTCAACAACATTCAAATTAGAGCCATTTAGAGAGTAAACATTCGAAATCGGTGAATATCTGCAGAAAGTCATAGATTTGCATTTTGTTAAATTCAATTCCATAAGATTTACCGTACACCAATTAAAAAAATTATTTAAATCAGCTTGGAGATAAAAACTGTCGTCAACAGTTCTAATCCATGAATAAAGTTTAACATCATCAGCAAACATTAAAATATTGCTGTATTGAACAGCCTTTAGAAGATCATTTATAAGCAATAAAAATAGGATGGGGCCGAGGTGACTTCCCTGAGGAACTCCGGAAGTTACTTCAATATGTTTTGATAAACAATCATTATAAAAAACACATTGTCTCCGATCCTTTAAATAAGAACTAAACCATTTTAAAAGGTTAACTGGAAACCCTAATTTTTTGAGCTTCACTAACAATAAATCATGGTTAACCTTATCGAAGGCTTTACTGAAATCAGTATAGACTACATCAGTTTGGTTACCATTACAAAATCCTGTATTGATGAAGGACGTCAGTTCCATTAGGTTTGTGGATGTAGATCTGCCTTTACAAAAACCATGTTGTGCTGGAGAAAGAATTGTTGATATTTGGGCAGTTAGGATGTCCGTTAATATTTTCTCAAACAGTTTAGGAATGGAGTTAAGTTTAGCTATTGCTCTATAATGAGTAACATCACTACGGCTACCAGATTTATGAAGCGGGATGATAAATGAATCTTTCCAACATTTAGGAAATATACCAAATTTCAAAGAACTGTTAAATAGATGAGTGATAGGAATAGCCAAAACGTCGGCACAATTTTTTAATATGCAGCTAGGAATACCATCAGGACCAGGTTTATAACAATTTTTTATACTTCTCAGGCTTTTTAAGACAGTATCGACATCTAAAGATGATATATTAATTGATGAAGACGAAGTAATATCATAAGGATAAATTGAACTATGGAACGTTTTTGCAGAAAAAGTAGAGGCGAAGAAATCAGCAAAAGAATTGGCAATATCTGCATTATTAGAATAAACAACATTATTCATTTTCATAGTAGTTGGATACGTTGAAACTTTACGTTTGGAGTTGACAAAATTATAAAACATTTTCGGATTCTTTTTAAAGTAAAATTTCATTTTGTTTACATACGATGCATAACATTTTTTGTTCTCAAAAATATAACGGCTTTGAGCTATTAGATAATAGCTACGATCAATAAGGGTTTTGCTCTTCATGAACTTTTTTTATAAACGGTTTTTACGATTTTTTAACCAGGTTAAAGTACGGGAATACCATGGAGGACGATTTGATGTTACCTTTTTTAACAATGGAGTGCTTGCTGATAAACAACTGAAGAGAACTGAGTAAAATTTCAACACGATTTGATCAAAATTACTACCATTATAAGAAAAAGCAAGAATTTTAAACCAGTTAATATTATGTAACAAGTTATTTAACATATGGTAGTTCGTACGTTTAAAACAGAGCGACTCAGATACAGTGTGAACAGTTTCCTTTTGAGGCAATGGTGTAGAAATTAACAATGTAGGATGGTGTCGGTCCTCAGGAATAAATAAGGGGTTAGTCCTAGATACGTCGAATAGAGAGGGATTATTTACAAATACAAGATCCAATAAGCGGTTGTTGTTATTAAAAATTTTATTTATTTGAAAGACACTTAAATTAGTCAGACTATTGAAAAAATCTTGACTCCAATCATGTGATGTAATCGGTACAAAGAAATCGGTATCATCTGATGTAATCCAGGATGCAGCCGGAATATTAAAATCACCAAAAATCATCAAAAAATCAGCTGACTTTAGTTTATCTGCAACGGATTTTATTAACAAAACATGTTCACCATAAAGTTGTGGATCAGAGTTTGGAGGTATATATGAGCAGGTAATAAAGAGCGATATATTTTGAATTTGTATTACAACAGCGATAAATTCAATGTCAGATGAATTTACAAATAATAACTGTTCAGCAGGATACAAACAGGAAACAGCAATTAAAACACCACCACCACGTTTGCCAATTCTATCACGTCTAAAAACTTGATATTTACTACAAAAAATTTCAGAGTTATTAGTATTATTAGTAAGCCAGGTTTCAGTAAATGCAGCAACATGAAATTCGCAGTCAAAGCTGTTAAGGAACATATCAGTAAGCTTAGTATTCATTCCATTTGCATTTTGATAAATAATGTTAAGGGTAGAATTTTGCATTAGTTTTTTGAAGTTTGATTAGATGTTGGAATACGAGCTAAGTTTTCATCAGGATAAATAAATTCACGTACTAGAGTATGGTTTGGCCAAAAATTTACATTTACGATTTGTTCAAAATATTCGAGTGGGACAATTATTTTGAACGAGGCTCTATTTCTTGAATTAATTTTAAAAATATTTATGTTAGCAGGTAGATTATTATTAAATTTAGATAATAGGTAGTTTTTAACATCATCAACAGTTGTTTCAAGAAGAAAACGAGTAGCAAATATAGTTTTTCTTGGCGGAATTGTACGAAGTTCTCTGACGGCTTTAGTTGGTACAGTATTATCAGAAATTAAAGATGCAGCTGATGAAAAAGATGTAGTAGGTGAATTACTATTTAATTCAAGGGGTATAGTATTTAACGGAGTGATAACTTCAGATACAATCAAGTTGTTTTGCTCCATGCAAGGTGAAGGAGACAAATCATCGTATTCTACTGAATTATGGGAAGCCGCTTTTGATATTGTTATTGAAGGGATTGGATTTCTTGTAGATTTTTTCCTCTTAGGTGAAGAATTTTGTTGAACGTCAGCAAATTTATCTAAATTCGGAAAATTTGTGAAGAGTTCACCAAATTTTAAAAATTTAGATTGAACAGATAAGAAGTCCTTATTTAGTTGATCGAACTGTTCTTTATAACTTTTGAAGAATTTGTAAAATTCAACATTTATATTTTTACAATGAGGACAATTCCATTGTAGGGATTTAGTAGGATCAGCAAGCGCATCTGCATCACGCGCTTTCAGTCCACTACATTTTAAGTGATAGGTTCCAAGACACAACCAACATGATATCAAGCGGTCATTACCCGAAACGTTACAATTCTTGTTCTGGCAATCCATAATTTAATAATGAAATGTAATTTTTTAAAATGTAATTTATCTAATAAAATTTAACGTTTTGGTTATTTGGGTAACTGGGTAGTAAAAATCAACTACTAAACAGTAGATGGCGCCAATATAGTACAAACAGATGTACTGAATAGTTGTTGTATTTGATCATTTTATAAACAATACTGATAAAATATAAAACTTTACCATTTACAATCAGCACAAGCCTTTAAGAATAGTGCCGCAGTAATTCGTAGACAATCAAAGCGGGTAAACGTATTATGACCAGGTTAAATCCACTAAAAATATAAATCCAAATGGAGCAGCGAACAAAACACATCCAAACAGTACAGTGATGCCAACTTAATGTGATACAATATGGTCTGCAGTGACTGCCAGCAGATAAGCTCCTTGTCGAAACTCTAGGATCGGATTGTATGGCACCAGCTACAGCAGCGATAGTTCCTTGCATCCTAACTGAGGGATCTCAATGATAATGCCTTCTTGCGATTGTGCCACGTTCGGCAAAATTATTCACGAGCCTTGTTATAGTCCATCAGCTAAGAGGAGTGATGCCAAACGTGCGTATAAAATCTCTTTGGGCGAAAAGTACGGACTCTATGGAGTGAAAGCGGCGCTCTATCCGAATTCTTTTTTAATTGTCCCAATTCTCCATTTTCGTTATATCTAAGATCAATCTATAAAATCAAGACAAATGTATTCATCAGGTACTCCTATTTGAACAGCTGACTATTTTTCTTCACTTATTTTAAATTTAGGATGTCAAGTTTATTTACGTTTTTGTTTGTAAATTCATAATAAATAAATGTGACATAAAATTTTATAATTTATTTTATTATTTTTTTATATTTTTCTTTATTTAAAAAAAAAATCAATCAAATCTGTATAAATAAGAATAATTCAGTTATACAATTTGTAAATGAGTTTGCAGATTTTTTTCCTGTTCAGAAATACATAATTGCTTCCCGATATTTACTGTTTAAATACTAACACTTAACGGCCGGAGAATGCCATCCAGATATTTACTGACGGATCGATATCACATGCTGTAGCTGGATGTGGTATCTTTTCGATCCAGTTGGGTTTGGAATTGTCCCTTAGACTACTGGAATATGCCCCGAATCCACCTTAGGAACCTCATAGCGGTCATTACCGGACACTGGCCTATAGGCACACATGCGAAAAGGCTGAATATCCCTTACAACGACTTCTGCAGAAGTTGCGATAACGAGGAAGAGGAGGAAACGACTGGACATCTTCTCTGCAATTGTCCTGCATTCGGGGACCTGAGACGTCAGATTCTGGGTCAACGAATACTTGTAAGTAAGACTTGTCTTTCCGCAGTTGATCTGGGAAAGATCCATACCTTGGTGAACAGGACAGGATGGCTGAGGAACGTCGGCCAGGGGACATAGACAAACAGGCGATGGTGCCTACGGTATCACAACGGGACCCTCGGAGCACCCAAGTGAGCTATGCCTTCAGGCGGCTGCCGGATCTAACCTAACCTAACACTTAACGGCAGTTCCAAAAGATAGAAGCTCCGCCGCTAGCTAAGCATTTTATATTCTAAACGTTTACTTCCTTAATGCAAAGATGGAAGAACATAGATCAAGAAGTAAAAGATATGATACTCTTTGGCTCTAATAAATTTCAAGGTTTGATCAGTATCTTGGAGAACCAGATGGATTATGATGAAACACTTGTTGAGCGATGTTGCTCTGTCACTCATTGCAGAGAATGTACTGGCTTTAGATTGAAAAAAGAAGCGCTTACAGTAAAAATTGATAGCAAACATAAAGGGGAAATATCAGGGCTCAGCATCAATAAATCCCTTAAATGGTTTGAAAATTTGCCAGACAAGCTCACAGAACAATAGAAGCAAATCTCAAGTAAAATAATTAATGAAATAATCAAGAGACTAGCATTTTTAAAGAATGTAGAGTTGAATTACCTAACACTTGATCGAGAATCTAGCACTCTCTTTGGCGGTGAGAGTCAGAGGATCAGACTTGCTTTTACAAATTGGCTCTGGTTTAACAGGAGTGCTGTACGTGCTCGATGAATTTGCGAACAGGACCCTGTTCTATATTCTTGGCAGTGGAGATATTTTATTATTTTTATTTTCCAGCTCTAGCTAATTTACCAACTAATAAAGTTTTTTATGTCAACGTTAGCGATTTTGCACTTTTTAACATTGTTGTAATTTTGGCTTAACAATACCTTGGCTTGCCATTTAAAACCTCTTAAAAGCAAAGATAAACATAGATTAAAAAAAATATAAATTTTTTTTATGCATCATTAAAAAAAGTTACCAATGGCCAAACAACCACGAATCCATGTCTTCCAAGTCCAATGAGTTTTTCAATTCTCACACCTATTATTAAGCCGAAACAGTTAAGATAATTTAAAATTGCTTTAAAATATTTATTTTTTCATCTGCCTAAAATTATTAATAATTAGTTTTGTTTTCCTTCCTTTTATTTTTTTATTTATTTTATACAGCTGACTATGACATCTGAAATAAAAATTCTAGCAACAAAATACAAGGTGGCGCAAAAGAAATCCTCCTATCAGAAAATGCTACAAATTTTGCAATTGGCCCCTAATGTCAGTTCTGTTTTGACATTTGTGTAGTAAACACATGCAAAATACACGTTAATAAACAATGTTACGCTGCACTGCTCCAGAACGCGGAATATTGGTGACTATTTATTTGACCAATAATCGGTCGGTGACTTTGGCACAAAGTGAATTTCGTCGCAGATTTCCTAGCCGTCCAACGCCTACTGGTGAAACACTGCGACGTTTAGCCGCTCGCCTCGAAGAGACTGGCACAACACGAGATGCTGCCAGGAGTGGCAGACCCCGGAGTAGCCGTTCTGCAGAGAATATTGCTGCTGTAGCCGAGGATGTCATGGAAGCGCCGTCGACATCGACCAGACGACGTGCCACGTAAATGGCTATCAGTCGACGGTCTTTACAGCGAATTTTGGTACAAGATGTTTCCGTACAAAGTCCAGACGGTGCATACGCTCAAGCCATCCTGAATCACCACCAAGAGGAAGATGATTTTTCATCAAAAATAATCATGAGTAATGAGGCCCATTTCCATCTTAGCGGGTACGTAAATAAGCAAAATTTACGCTTCTGGGGCACTGAAAATCCGCGTGTAACCCACGAAGAGCCATTACACCCGCTCAAAGGTACTGTATGGTGTGCTGTTTTCGCTGGAGGAGTCATCGGACCTTTTTTCTTCGAAGACGTCGCGGGCCAAACGGTTACTGTGAATAGTGAGCGCTACAGAGCAATGATCAACGAGTTCTTTTTGCCGCAACTTGATGAATTGGGATTGGAAAACATGTGGTTCCACAACCAATATGCTGAAGGATGCATTTCCCGGGCGCCTAATCTCCCGTTTTGGCGATTTGAACTGGCCAGCAATATCGCCTGATTTGACCGCTCCAGACTTCTTTTTGTGGGGCTTTTTGAAGTCGCGGGTTTATGTCAACAAGCCTCAGACTCTTGCAGCTCTTAAAGACAATATCCGTAAAGAATGTGAGGACCTATCGCCGGAAGTTTTGGCCAAAGTGATGGAAAATGCCATAAAAAGGGCTCAAATGACAATCAACTGTGGCGGCGGCCATTTACATGACATCATATTCTCGACTTGATGTAAAAAAATCAAAAGACCAAATAAAAATACTCCACAAGAAGAATCAAAGTTTTTCATTTTTTTTTTAAATTACAGCCAAAAAACATCAGAAGGTTATTTTCGCGCCACCTGTTACATTTTATTTTTGCGTTGTAGTATTTGTTGTAGAATTGCGATTACCTGATGAATAAATATGCCTTGATATAAAATAAATAAATAATAAAAAGGTTGGTAACACAAAAAAAAAATATTACGTTTTTTTTGTAGCGGCTTTCAACAGCCGCCCTGTATAACTCTACATACGGTTTTTGATGGTAAGAATGTGTCGAAGAAAAAACTAGAAATTGTATCTTATTATAGTTCGACAACTGGTAAATTATTTTGTTGTTCGTCTAAAGACGTTAATGGTTCTTAAAAATACTGCTGACGAAATGATTAACTCCCGCAAAACAAATCGTATAAACTATATTCTTAGATCGACGGTTTTATGGGCAAAATATGAACAAAAACGTAGGAGGGCAGAGGGTTTGTGCGTCAGCTATCACTTTATTTTAGTGTTTAAAATTTATTGAGATAACAAGAACAGTTTTAGACCAAATGGTCCTAATCTAACAGCAGGGTTAACTTCGTTTTATGTGTCTGACTGTCTTTGTGTATTTATGGCAGCATACACTCAAAAAAAAGCTTACTAAATTTAAGTAAATTTTACTAAGATTAAAGAAATTCGGTAATGATTTGGCTCCAAGTAAAATAAAGCTTAAACGAAGTTTATAGTTTTCCTAAATTTTAGTATAAATAATTTTTTATAATTAACTAGAAATTAGTAAATTTTTACTACGATGAAGTTAAATTTTACTTTTAATTTATCCACAATTCTAAGGAATAAGTAAATTTTTTGCTACAACTAACCATTTTTTTACACAAACTTAATAAAATTTTCTAATATTAAGTATGGTGGCATTATATAGTTAATTTTTCTTGTTTTTAGGAACGCTTTTAACTTAAATAAAGTTGTTTTTATTATTTCTAAAAAATATTGCAAGTTAAATTTTTCTTAAATGAATTTTTATAATATATTATTCATTATAAATTTCTTTAACTTTAGTATGTGGTTGTACTCAATATTATGAAGTTTTATTTGAAACTGTCAAAAAATTCTTAAAATTTAGTACAAGACGTTAACTTAATTTGAGTATATTTTGTGTAATTTTTAAGAAAGAAGTATTCTATTTGAGTACAAATTTCAACTTAAAGAAAGCAAAACTACTTTAAATAAAAGAAGTTATTCCCATATTTAAGTAAAACTTTTCTTAAATGAAGAACTATTTTTTCTCAATGAAATAGCAGTGAACTAATTTTTAGTAAAATATAACTTTCTTTCAGTATATACATCTTAAATAAAGACTTTTAATTTTTGTTACTTTTTTATTTATTAACAGATTAAACAGATTTTCACAGTTTTTTAAATATACATATTTACATATCTTATTTTTTAGTTGGTAAAAGTAATTGTTTTATGTTAAAAGAGTGTTTTCGGTCTTAAATAGTAAAAATTATTTAATAGTATTAAATGTATAGGAGGATATTTTTTTATATTTTATATTTTCTTTATATTTTTTTAAATCTTAAGTACATGTTTTGATAAATGTTCTTCTTCGGGTACATTCAATATCTTTTCGGGAACTTGGCTTAACAAGACATAAAGTTTTTACAATTTTTCTTAAATCTGCAAAAATAAAAAATACTTTAAAATAAATGTTTATAGCTTTGAAAACGAAAAATAAACCGTATAGAATACATTTAAAGCTTTTAGAATTTAGCAAAATATTTTTTATTTGAGATAAAACTTTAGTGTTTGATAGAATGTTACAACTAATATTGACAATATTAAAATAAAAATCTATTTATTTCAGCAACATGTATGTATATTTTTTATATTCCTTTATGAAGAATTAAAAACGATTTAACAATTGATAGTTTTCAAGTTTAAAATTTAAAATGATGTACTTAGAGGTTACTCTACAGAAAAATAATTTGGGGTTATGAAAACCAGCTTTGCTATGGTCTGTTATATGCTACCATATATTTACCAATCACATTTGTGAAATTGGCTCATTGAAATAATCGAACGCATTTAACAAAATATTGATAAATGAAAACTGTACAATTATTCGTATTCGCTTATCCTCTTGAGAGATTATAAATGGGGATCGATAAGAGCAATTGTACTTTGACCTGCATCTACAATCCTTTAAACCAATAATTCAATGGCCTAATGTAAATTCTGAATCTTACAGCAAACAGATCCAATTAAAAGCAAACCAAAGTTATTTACTGAAGCTCAACTATTTTAATTTTTAAACTTGAAAAAATTAACAAATTTTCAAAATTTTACCTTTTAATAACTTTTAAAAGATCACATATTTGAAAAAAGGAGAAATAACATTTTTATATATAAAGGAGATTTATATGTAAATACAATTTTTTATTATAAACAAAGTTTTGATAATGATAAAATTTTTTATCAATAAAAAATTATGAAATTAAGAAAGTATTAATTATTTCAGAAAAGCACGTAGTGTGGCCTTTTGAAATTTTCTTGGCACTAGGTTTTAAATATGAAATTTTTTATCTATGACACTAATGTAGTTAAAAAGCGATATAACGAATTTGATGAAAATCGCTTACATTTACTATTTTTTTGAAAATTATTTTTAAAAGGAAATTAAATAAATTAACTTTTTCTAAAAATTCTACATAAAACACACTTACAATTTTTGATAAATTAATTAAACTTTTAGCCGCCGCCACCCATTTTTTCTGTAAACGCCGTTGGCTCTTAAAATAATTGGCAGCGTCACCGGCTACTTTTTTACACCGACTGCGGTTTCTTTTTACAAACCTAGAAGAATTTTTAATAATTACACTAAATTAACTTAAAATAACACCTTTTAAATTCATTTTTTACTTACCTTCTTTAAATTCACTGTTTGCACTTTTTTTCACAATTTTTTATCTATTTTTTAGCTTTTTTTTGAATTTTTTCCGTTTTTTTACTATTTTTTATTTATGTACATATGTATGTATATCAAAAGTAAAATGCTTATATCGGGGCTGGAAAAGTAAATACCAATGTAATTGTTTTAATATGAATTAAATACATAGACGACGGCAGTCTACAGACCACAAATAGTAAAAATTAAAATTAATATATTTGTATGGCGACTATTATTTTTTTATAATTTAATTTGTGTAAAGTAGTCGTAAAGTAGTAAATTTAGCAAAAGATATATTTGTATCAGCGTTACAACTTTCCGGGTAATCATTCAAAAGGAAACATTTTGATAGTTTTAAAGTGATAAAAGTTTTGAATAATTTTTGGATAATTTACAGAAATTTCAACAAAATCCAAATTAAATCTGCAATTTATAATACAAAATACAAATTTGTATATCTGTCTTTCTGCCCCACTGAACTTTATTAACTCAAACAAAACTTGATTTTGATAAATTTTGGATGAAGGTACTTTGATACCTAAGTTTACCTATAGAATACTGCAAAATTACAATATTTAATCAATTTAAATTGTATAAGAAAGTTAGCAAGTAGAAAATTTATGTATGGACTCGAAAAAAATTTTGCTTTAAGAGCAATATAATATGCATTTGCATATTGCAGACTGGCTAAAGGCTTTGTAAGTCTTAACTTTCTGTGTAGTTACTAAATTTTATCTTCCTTACTTTGCAGGTAACATTACAAAAACACAGTCACGATTTATGTTTTTTTCAATAATATGTAATAATATCCTACATCGAATAAAATGCGATTGTGCCTAAACGCATTAGCGTAGAGCATAAAAATTTCAAAAGTATATTTCCTGAGTAAAAACAACATCTTTTTATGAACGTTTCTTAAATCTATACATCACGAAAGGAGTTATAGATCAAAATGTACAAAAATTATACCGCAGAGCGTATTTTACGGCATATTTAAAATTTATATTTTAAAATGTATTTTAATTTCGATGAATTTCTCTATGGATAAAGATTTTGGCAGTTGAAGTTGAGTTCATCAGCAGAAAGTACTTTGCACGTCTAATTCAACGTCTATTCTCATGTAATTTACTGCTAATGAAATTAAAAAGCTCACTCGTAATGTAGACTTACTTAAGATTCCATTGCAAGACTAAATTTAAGAAAATAAATTAATAGCAAATAGAAGTTGCACAAAGAAAGTAATATATATGTATTTTAGTTACAAAGATTATTCCATAGCGATTTCTGTTAATAATTATTAGTTTTTTTGACCTTTTATTATAATATATAATAGTTTTTTAAGGTCTTTTTATATAAAAAAAAAAAAAAAAAAAATTTTTTATTATTGGAAAGACATTAAGCTTAAAAAACTATTCTAGATTTCGGTCAATAACAAAATAAAATTTTTTGTGCTATAAAAGTACATAAAATTGGTGGTGGGCATCAAAAATTATGCATTAAGCATTTAATTTATTATACAAGTTTAAATTTTTTAGTTGCAATTAAAATTTTAAAAACATAAAAATTTTAACCATTTACATTAGTTTTGATTTGCACTTCCCATCCCTGATATACATTTTAAAGATTTTGTACTTAATAATAACAATTTGTTTTTAAAACAAGTACGAATTAACTAAAATTTAACTAACAACTATTGGCAGAAGTAAATACATATACATATTTATGTCTAAACATTAATACATACATACAATATATTTGCTCATATTTTTCATATTTACATATGTTATTTTTTAATCATACTATATCAATTAAATTTTTCTTAAATTCAAGTAAATTTTACCTAGTGTACGCTTTACTAGAATTAAGCAAATGGTAGTATAATCAAATATATTTTCTTTATTTGAAAGTGAACTTGTACGTAAAGTAAAGAATGAAAAATACTTATTTTAAGTTAATTAAAAAACATTAACTAGATTTAAGGAAGCAATGAACTAAATTTTTTACATTTAATACAAAAATCTTATTTCTTGTTTTAAGTATAGAAATACCTCAATATTAAGATATTTTTACTGTAGGTCTGAAAATTTTTAATTAATTTAAGAACTATTTACTTTATTTAAGTATGCACAATTAAGGAAATTTATGAACTGTTTTTAAGTTAGTCAGAATTTTGCGTAAACTTTTGTCAAGTACAATTTTTTTATATGAAATTAAATTTTTTATATTTAAGTTAGTTTGGACTTATTTTAAGGAAATTCAATAAACTAAAATTAAGTTCACACCAAACTTAATTTTAGGTCAATCTTTTTTTTCGGTGTAGTAATGAAAAAAAGAACTTGAGTATTCAATAAATAGTAAGAACTGCGCTATCGAAGTAGCGGCTAATATGCTAGTAATATTGTAAACCAACACAAAAATAGAATCAATAGCACAATACAAGAGGATTGTGAATTGAACAATATTTTATTGTGCTCTCGTTTGCTAAACGGTGGGCCAATAAAGTCAGCACTGCTTAACAAATGAAAAAAAAAACAAATAAATAAAAAAATGGTAGGCATAGGAATAATAATAACATATCTAGACTATGGCAGGAATAACTCTATTAAAGTACTTAGTTATGGTTTTTTTTGTTTGTTTGTCTGTCTGTCTGCCTGTCTTTGTATATTTATTGCCTTCAAATGTGTATGTGTGTAATTTTTTTCTTATTTTTCTTTCTAACAATCAAACATTGCTATTAAAGTTAAATAAATATTCAACTAAAAAAAAAACATTATTTAAATATTTCAAGAAAAAAAATATAGATATATAGAAATATAAATAAATAGAAAAATAATTATTATTTACTTTCCTTGATCTAATTTAATCCACATATTCGAGCAAATAGAACTCAGTTGCTCGAAGCCATTGTAGTTTAAAAGACGAACTAGTTAACAGCTTTAAAATTTATTAAAAAACAATAAAAATAATAAATTAGTTGAAAATAAATTAAAGTAATTATTTAAAACATTTTGTTTTTAAAAAATATTTTAAAACGAAATATATTCATTGAATTATTAAAAGTGTTATTTTGTGACATTTATTTAACCTAAAACTGTAAATACTAAAACCATGCTGTTCCATTTCATTGCGTAGTGCATTTACATCTAAGTGAAATAGAGTACGTAGGAAATTTTGAGTAAAATCTAGTTAATTTTGTCAATAGATTTAGATAAATACAATCAAACATCTAGTGATGCAACTGTGGTTTTAATCATATTGTACTTAAAAATGCAATGCTGCACAAAGAAAAAATTTGACCATGATTTCTAGGGAGATTGAATATGTGCAAGTATACTGTTGTTTGAATTTTTTTATTTACGAAGTTTGACATTAAGGCCTGGAGAGTGTAGAGAGCTTTAAATATTACTTTAATGAAAATAAAGTCTTGGCAAGTGTCAAAAACAATAGTGTGGCACAAATGACGTCATGCGAACTCTGTTCCAATTGGCTAATAGTAAAAATTTGATTTTAATTTCAGCACGAATTTACTCGACAAGCCATATACTTGGGGCCACACAAGGGGTACTTGACAACCCTTACAAAAGACAGACTACGTTGCCTAACGAAAAAACATGCGCAGAGCGTACTCTAAACTAACTAAATACATTAAAGCATATTAAACTCTAAATAAAACATTAAATAGAAAATAATTTTAACAAACTATTTAGAAATTTCTGTTCTGTAACAAGGTTAAGGCAAACAGTTAGGAACAGTTTTCCGCTCTATTTGTGAGCCGATTTAAAAACATCTAAGAGCACCGCCGAATCTTTTATGCCCACCACCAATTTGATGTACTTATAAGTATATAATTTATTCAGCAAGATCTAGGAATATGGCGTTTCTCGTTTGCATACCCAGCAAACATATCGTCGGCTTAATATGCTAAATTTACTATTTAGATTTTGATGCCGTGTGGTAGAGAAAGATACGCCTCGTCGTCGACCAGCATGTAGTTTTTCTTTAATAAAGAATTTTTAGAATTTGAATTTAGAATTTAGCAGGTTTGCATATTAAGCCGACGATATACTTCGTTGATATCAAATTGAAACCTCAACTGTTTCTACGAATAGTTTGATTTCGATAAGAGTTTAGTTGAAAGACGATAAAAATTAGTCAATTATAATTGTAAAAAAAACATCCTTTAAGTTTGTTGCTTCTAATATCAAAATCCACTTCTTTTTTGCTTCTGGGAAAGCTATTATTTCTGCATTCAATTTAATATGAAAACAGGCGAAACTGCCGAGTTCAATTATTAAAAAAAATTCAAGAAGTGCTTAAAAATGTTGTTACTTTTGTGATCAAATATATGCATGTTTGCATGTGTGTGTGCACTTCATATAAAATATTTTTAACTAATAATTCTTCACATTAATGTTCAGGAAAACCCATTCATTTCATAAGCACATGTTTAGTTCAACTTTATTTTCGAAACATTGTGATAACACGAAACTGTTGTTCTTTGTGTCTGTCATGTTCTTTTGTTTCTAAAATAACAAAAAAACAAAAAACTCTTATCGGATGTATTGGCAAAACAATTACTTTTTAACTTATTTTCTATTCATTTATCAAATTCGTGTTTATTTTATTTTAACTTTTTTCTTAAATATTTCAATCAATAAATTATTTATAGGATTTTCGAATTGAATAAAACATTTAGTATAAAAATAATTCAGGTTGTTAAAAGTAGTTTCAATAATTATTTTTTATTTCCGACTCCATTTTTTTGAGTATTGTATGTTTTCAATTTGAAAACTTGTTAACAAATAAAAAAAATATTTTCTTAATTCCATAATAATATTTTTATTTAAAAAATATCAACACAGCCGCTGTCTCATGGACGACTAAAGGCTTCAGTAGTCTTTACTTTTTCTGTTGTCGTTCTGTGACGTGCCGTTCTATTGTTTAATTTTTGTGGTTTCTTCTTCTGTAAAAACTCATCTGCCTTAATTTACAAACGAATCTTACAAAAACAAGCTTATTATATTTTTTGTTTATTTTTCTCGTCAAAGTTCATTTGTGGTGTCAGATTTCAGAGTCTCTCTGTTGCAGCCACCTTTAAAATATAGGCACCTAAATATCAGCTGTTTCCCTCTCAATGGCCGTCACTTAACGTTGAATTCTATTTTCTACAGGTTCGTTCGCAACGGCACGGAAAGTAACAGAACAACTAACGACTTGTACACATTTTCTATTTAACAGAATCAAGTTTGCTAATTCGGAACGGAACAGAAAGTAAAGACTAAAGACTAAAAAGTATTTTAGGTTTATTAAAGGCTTATTTGACAGATGTTGTAGAGAAATTTGTCAAATAAACCCTCAATAAACCTAAAATATTTTTTATGAATACGGCCCTAATTCTGCCTTAAATTAAAGACCATAAATATAAAAGAGATGGGGTTATAAACAACTGTTTGCTTTTTTACACCCAAAACAATTTCTTGGATTTAATTTTTATGGAAATTGTTACGCTTATTTCTTAGTTTTGCAATGAAAGTGGGCGTTAAAGAAGGCGTGTCAATATAGTTTCTGGTAATAAATTCAAGTTAGACATTTTAATATAGAGGGCTTTATTCTTCCAAAATCTTTTTTGATAGAGAAATTATATGAATAGAAATTTTATAAAGTTTCGTACATTTTGATCTATAACTCCTTTCCTAATGCAAGGATTTAAGCAATTTTCAGGGTAAGATATTTTTTTACTCAATAAATATACATTCAAGTTTCATGGCTCTACGTTTATGCGTTTGGACACAATTTAATTTTATTCGATGTTGGAAGGACATGGTTTTGTTTACCTTCTCTTGTATTACGAGCTATAACTCGCTTCCTAATATTCCGATTTAGCCCATTTTCAATACCAAACAAACCTTGTGTATAAGAAATATTCTGGCAAAATTTGAGCCACCCAGCTTTTTCCGTCCGACCTCTATCGTGCTTTCAACAGACGGACGGACGTAGCTAGTTTGTCATAAAATGAATGGATATTTCGATGTGTTACAAACGGAATGACAAAATTAATATATACCGCCACGAATTTTTTTTTGTGGCGGGTATGAAAACAATAAAAATTTCCTGGTGGGTGTAGCGAAGCGCACCGGGTTATGCTAGTATACAAAATGTTTGTAAAAAAAAAAAATAATAAATTTTCATATATTTTTCCATCAATATAAAAACTATGAAATATAATTTGCATTGAATTAAATTATATATACATTTTAGATTTTTTACTAAAAAAAAAATATAATAAATAGTTCTCTGCTTACCCCCGGGTATGTCTTTTATGTGGTTAAAGGGTTGCAAAAACTTTTGATAGACTTTTTCCAAAATAAAATTATTTAATATTGTTTTATTTTTTTTTTATGTTAAAAAGCAATATTTTAAAAGCATATTTAAAATTTCAAGTTGATGTTGCGCCAGATAGTGAAATTATATCGAATTGAACCGTACCCCGCGGTAGGAGGGTGTAGACATGAGGGTTAATTTAAACTTGGTCTTAGTGACAAATCTCATCTAAATCCAAATTAAAGTTCATCTAGTTAAACAAATTATGGTCACAATTCATCTGTAAATCACATTTGAAAGTGATGACAATTCGAAATCACGAGAAACCGATTTTGAGTGAAAATAGTAACTCTGGAAAATTGGTTACGCAAATTTTAACAATCAAATACAAGGGCAACCAAACTTTTATTCCATTGTTTAATGTACACATTTATTAAAGTGTTAAAAGTGTTAGAAATTTTACTAACGATGTTTAACTTTTCTTCGTCTTTTCAGAAAATGTGAGACTTCAGGAAGCCACCAAACTAAAACCCCAAAAGCAAATACCAAAGAATATAATTAATAAAAATTATATGAAGAAAAAATTAAATGTGATACCGTCAATATATGTTGAAAAATATTGACAAAAAAGAATTAAAACCAACAAACTAAAATCAAGAAATTAGACTTAAGAATTCATAAGACTTGAGAGCTGTTACTCTAAAATACTGACTTGCCAATTACATCTCTACCACTGCGAGCCAACTTTCTTTCAAAAGTTCCAAAGCAAAAGTCAACAAATGCCATCGAACGGTTTCCTAAATAGACCTCTAATAAATGAAGGTAACGTTTAAAGAGAATAACAAGTTTAAAAAAAACATTATTAAAAAGTCATTTAATAAAGCAGGTGTTCGTTCCAACAGACGTTCCTTGGTGTCTATGATATTCGGCCTTATAATGGGTTTCTGTTTGGCTGAACTGTTCGTTTTATCCACACCATCCAAGCCAGAGTGGTTGCTGTATGATGGCCATAAACATGGCGATATTAATGATCCGCATGCTAGTCATGACCTTATAGATGCTTCCGGACCCGAATCAGATGTGGGTTTCCATCAACACGATCACGAAAACAGTTCTGTGGCCCAAAAATTGTACAGCGAAGTGCGTGTATTGTGTTGGATCATGACAAATCCCAAAAATCACAAAACCAAAGCCCGCCACGTCAAACGGACATGGGGTAAACGCTGCAACAAATTGCTGTTCATGAGCTCAGAGGAAGATAAAGATTTGGGTACTGTAGCCTTGCCTGTGTCCGAGGGCCGTAATAATTTGTGGGCAAAAACCAAAGAGGCCTATAAATACATATACGAACATCATTTAAACGATGCCGATTGGTTCTTCAAGGCTGATGATGACACTTATGCCATTGTTGAAAATTTACGTTATCTACTCTATCCTTATATGCCAGAAACTCCCATCTATTTCGGTTGTAAATTTAAGCCATATGTGAAGCAGGTAGACAGTTTTAAATTGCTGTTTTTAATTTTTTTTTATCAAAATTGTTTTGTATTTTCTTAAGGGTTATATGTCGGGTGGCGCCGGCTATGTGTTGAGCAAAGAGGCTGTGCGGCGTTTTGTGGAACAGGCCATACCAAATAAGAAATTATGTAGGGGCAGTAATGATGGCGCCGAAGATGTTGAAATTGGCAAATGTTTGGAAAAGGTTAAAGTAATAGCTGGCGATTCACGTGACCATCAAGCCAGAGGACGTTTCTTTCCTTTTGTCCCAGAACATCATTTAATACCCCACCATACGGATAAAAAGTTCTGGTACTGGCAGTATATCTACTACAAAACAGATGAGGTAAATTACATTACTTTTATACTTAATAAAGCATTTTAATAATTTAAATGAATTTTTTTTAATCTCTTGAAGGGCCTCGATTGCTGTTCAGATTATGCCATTTCATTTCACTATGTAACGCCAAATCAAATGTATGTATATGATTATTTAATCTATCACCTGCGGCCCTATGGTCTTATCAATGGCCCCGAACCTCTACCCGAAAAATTAAAAATCGGCGAAACTGAACCACCACCTGTGGAACAGACAAATGCCGGACAAACTGTAGAGTCATAAAATTAAGTTATTTAAACAACAAGACACACAGACTTGAATACAATAAAATAAAATTAATGCCTAATTTCTTTAAAGTTTTTGTAAACAAAAATATCAGGAGACATCAGTTACTGTATATAGAAATATTTTTTTTAGTTTTAAAAACCAAAAAAAAAAATAAAAATTAATAATAATTCTTGCCATAAATGTTTATTACTTTCTTTCTTTCTTTCCTCTATTAGTTTTAATTTTATTTTTATTTATCATGTGAATGATCATTTATGCATCTAATATTACACAAATACATAATTTTTGTTTATGTAATTGTGTAGACATTAACTTAGTTATACAATATTTTCAAAACAAAATTAGTTAGATATTAAAATTTAAATCAAATTAGACGATAAGATATCTTTACACTTTTTAGCTGATATTGGAGAATTGTTGTTAATGTTTTTAGGCCATCACTGAATGGATTTTACCTCGATTATTAAACACATAACTGTAATAAAAAAGATATTCTCTAGGGCTGTTGGAATACGATCAAGATTCACTTAATTTTAAATTTACTCTGTGCGTACGCCTTAACGTAGAGAAAATATAAAAACTAATTTGTTCAACACAAAAATGTGTGAATAATGCTGCTGTCAAATATTAATTTTCCTTTTTTCCTTAAATTTAGAAGGATTTTTATTAAACTATTACGATTGCACAAAATTGTCACAAATTGTATTTTTTGTCAAACTGCCACGGTGGACTACTAGTCAATAGTGTACTGGTCTGCTAGTCAGGGGGTTGCGGGTTCGATTTCCTCCAGAAACTCTGGATTGGTCTGCTTTGCTTCTTTCTTTTCTATCTATTCTATTCAGGTATCCCAAAGGGATCAATATGATGGACCCAAATGAGTTGTACAACAGCTGCCTGTTCTACCTTACCTTAATCTAAACTTTTATATGAAAAGATTGTAGAAAAATTGTTTCATTACAACGGTGTATATACACAACGATCGATAATACGAACCACCACTTTTAAGAATTTGTGTCTGTCTGTCTTTCTGTTTGACTTCATGATCTCGTTTAGCTCAAAAACTAACGGATTGATTTTAATAAAATTTGCTATGGAGGTGCTTTAATAATTGGGCTAACATATAACAGAAGCAGAAAATAAAAAATTTGCAAATAAAATGGTATTTTATAAAAAAAAGACACGGCAGAAGGAGCAATAAATAATCAACTATTACTAGTAACGTTATTGGAATCCTGAAATTAAGGGTACGTTCGTAAATGCTGCAAATTTGTGCATCGCTGCGGCAGTAATGCCAAATGTAGTTAGTTGCTGATGCGCGATCAGCTGTTGCAGATGCATTGTAGCTGCTTAACAACTACGCAGAGTTTGCTTTTTTGAACGTTCGGCAAAAAATATAAAATGTTATCCAAAATAGTAATAGCAAATATTATTGAAAATGTTGATGTTAAAATCGACAACCTTTTCTTAAATTATAATAAAAAAAAAAATAATTAGGAACAAGATGAAACGACTTCTGATTATAAAAAATAAACTAAAAGTTAAAGGAAGGTTGATTCCTAAAACAAAAATATAATAATAATAATAATAATAATAAAATATAATAAAAAACTAGGTGCCGCATTCATAAAAAATATTTTAGGCTTTTGAAAGGCTTATTTGACAGATGTTGCACAGAAATTTGTCAAATAAGCTTTCAATAAACCTAAAATATTTTTTATGAATACGGCAGTAAAAATATAAACGAATTTAATTTAAAGAAGTAATTGTTGTTTAATGCTACTTACTTCTCCATTGTATGTATACTCGATCACTTTTGCATCAGAAACTCTACTATTGTCATATTTGCAGAAATTTGCGACAGCCAACTGTCTTTTGACGCTTAAAAGTGCTGCCAAAAGGTGCATTAAGGAACGTTTTACTTTTACTATGCTGCAGTGATGCGCAACTGTTGCATTTACGAACGAACCCTAATGCAATAAATAAATATTGCTGGGATCAGCACTGTGGCTCAAGTGTAATTAGTTTAATAATTATCAGGCCTGTCACACATTCCCGTTGGGAATGGTTTTAATTTCGTACTTGCAATTGCGAACGTTTGTGTTTAACATTCTTCAGATTCGGTTAAGTTTGTAAAATTATAAATAAAATGTTTGGTTTCATATCAAAAGCTTATGGAGCAAATATTTATATGACGTGACTAAAAGGATGCACATTGAGAGGAGTTCTATAGAAATTGCACTTGAGAAACTTGAGAATGATAATTTAATTTCACTTTCGTGGCATGCCCGTATATGTGTGAATGTTGTTTTACATTTCATTTTATCTATCCATCTGATGTGAATGCAGAAAAGTGCTCATAGCAAACAACAACAATTACTAACATTTTAGAGTTGAAGTGTGAGTGGCGCTCAATTTTGAAACTTCTTTTTAATAAATTTTTTTCTTTTCAAAAGCGACAGAAATTCGTTAATGTTTTAATGCTTTTGAATTTTACACTCTTCCAAACAATATCACAACGACTCACAATTAGGCTGATTATTTTCATTTTCATTGCTCAAATAAGAATACTTCTTTGAATTCTTACATACAACAGGGGGGGCTACTCAGTAATTCAAATTCAAAACTAAAGTTTTTAAAATCTGTATGCCTGGCACATTGGAATTCCAAAATGTTTTCTTTCCAATCGAAATACGGAGTTACCCCCCAGGTATTTCGAAATTCATGTCGATAAGTGCAATTTTGTTGTTTTCAAATACAATTTGTTTAGCAACCAGGAGGAAAATCTAGCAAACAAACGCTATCGTCATTTTAAAATTCGTTTAGAAAATCTATACTAAACGCAAAGCAAACTTGAAAGTTCGAGTTGAATTATGATCGAGTTGGTATGTCGCGATTTGGCCCCAGATTGTTATGGACTGTTCAAAAAAATGTAAGACCAACTTCTTTTTCTTTTGTGTTGAGTGTGCCACTTCCCCTGTTCCGAACCATAAATCGGAATAGAAAAATTAAAGTGACTCATGCCTAGTTTAATGGCTGTAGTAATGAAAGTTATTTTAATGTACTGTAAGCCACTACACCAGTGTCTTCTAAATACTGGCTGTACCAGTATGACTTCAACGCACTTTTTTTTTATCTAAAATCGGCCATTTTGTGTTGCTAATGAAAATAAAATGTTCTGAATTTTCAACAAATTTGATTTTACTCATAATGTTAATCGCTTGCCACTACTTTTTTAGAAGAACGAATTTATATAGACTTCACAAATCAAACCAATTGATATAAAGTTCTGTTAGGACTTGTGCCATTGATCACATCCAATCATGTGTTTTTAATAATTGAGAAATATTTCTCGCAAGGCAATTTAATATTAAACAGCGTAGTAACGCTTTTTTAAATGCAACGGAAACAGTTAACGCAATTTTAATGGATTTTATCCATCATCATCATGAAAAACACAGTGATGGCTTATAAAGTCATAACATAAAATTTAAGTCATTTATTTTAAATACGATCTTAATTAAATTAAGTATGAATTTGTTTATTTGATTTTTTTCATTTTTTTTAAGAACTTTTGTACAAATATCTCTTACCTCCTTTTATACGAATACGAGTTAGAGCTCGTAGCATGAACATTACAAATACAATTTTTAAAATCAAAAATAATTTTAAGTTACACATTTGTTATACATCCATACATGCATACATACATCTTTTTTATTGTTAATCATTATTATTATTATTATTATCATTTTTTTTTTACCTAAAACCGTTAACGTAAAAATTTTAGTTGTTTCTTCATTTCCAAGCACAAAAGATTTGAAATTTTTAATTTGTTACAAAACAACCACAACTCTCGCTCGCATTTATCACAATTTAATTAGTACTACTACTACTTATTATAACGTTTAATGTGAATATTATAACAATAATAAAAGAAAAACAATAATAATTAAAAACTTTTAAAAGTGTTTTCTTTTTAATATGAACTAGCCAAGCCCGGACCGCGTTGCTATGCCCCTTAATGAATAAAAATGCATTCTGAATTATTTAAATATCAAGTGCAAGAAGCTAAAAATTATAACTTTTTTTATGGGCGTGGCACTGCCCACTTTTCTAATCACGAAATTGTATGATGTGCAGTTTCAGAAAAATCGGTCATGTGCAAGTAGCTAAAAATTATCACTTATTTTTTATGGGCGTAGTTCCGCCCACTTTTTGCCACCCATAAACACTCCCTGGAATGTGTACAACAACTTGCAAAAGTTTGAGTCCGATCGGCTTTACGGTTTCGGAGTCTAGCTAACACACACACACAGTTTTATTTTTATATATGTGACAGCGCATAGAGAAAGGGACCTAAGGGTAAAAACAGATTTTGTTCAGGAGAGCCATTTTGAAGATAAAACGATTTTTCTATTTTTTTAAATTGTTCATAAGGAAACAAATAAATTTTTGTAGTTTCGTAAAATTAAGTCATTTTGTTAATTTAGTAGGGGAAAAAATGTAAATACATAAATAAATTTTACCGTTAGGTCCCATTCTATTTTCGCTTAGAATCGTCGACTTCACTTTTATAAAACGCGCATATCTCTGGGAGGGAACACTTTTGGGGCATGGGATCGGTCTCATTCGATGCTCAGATGTGAAAATTGTTTTTTTTTACCCTTAGGTCCCTTTCTCTATGCGCTGTCACATATACACTCACTGTGAAGGGTAAAACAAAATGGCGTACATTCTTTTTCTTAAGCCCATCAATATGGGTATCAAATAAAAGGGCTTGACTAGTAGAATACAGTTAACTATTTAAAAATTTTAAATCAAAGGTGGAGTTGGAAATAATAAAAGAAAAATGGCATATAATATGAAATCTAAAATCTAGGCTTAGATACAACGTAGTCATTAAACCTACATAAGTATATAAATTAGAACGTATCGGCACCAAAAAAAAGTTCGCCGTACACCACCGCACATAACGTACTGTTTCAAGGCAGTTTCGAAATTTTTTTTTGCCGAACGTAGGGGTAGCCAAAACAATTTTTATACCCGCCACCAAAAAAATGGTGGGGGTATATTCATTTTGTCATTCCGTTTGTAACACATCGAAATATCCATTTTAGACCCCATAAAGTATATATATTCTGAATCAGGGTTTGATTTGATGACGATCTAGCTATGTCCGTCCGTCTGTCCGTCTGTCCGTCTGTTATATATATATATATGTATGTACGTATGCATATACATGTATAACCATGGTACAATCATCAGGTAGCCTCAGTTCTGCAACAACAAAATTCTACATGTATTTTGTTGTTGGAAAAAGACGACTTAAATGTCAAAAAGCAAATGTGTGTGCGTGTTTTTTTGGCGGTAGAATATATACAAAAGTACACAATATATACACATACATAAACAAAATTTGACATCTTAGTTAAACCTTAAGGTAGAGAAAAAAATAATCAGCTGTTTTAATGAGGCTACCTGATAATTGTACCATGATCAATAACTATTAACACACTTGTTTAAAAGTGTTTATGTGTTTTATTCGTTCAAAATCTATTTGACTATTTTTCCTTCTACAGTGGTAGACATGTGTTTGCTTGCACCATGTTTTTTACACCCTTCATAGTGTAAGGGTTGATTTTCATTTACATAGCTACTTGTCGTCTACCTGTTAGATTTTGTTTAAAACTATTTTTTTTTATTATGATTTAGTTACCTATTGTTTTTGAAAGAATTATTGGAAAAATTTTTGTTTGGGTATATTGATTTTAAAGTTCAAAAATAGTGAATATGTTTTAAATTAACTTGTATAGAAAAATTTTCGTATCTAGTAACCAAATTTTTTTTTGTGTTTTTTTGGAAAGAAAATTTTATGAATTGAGGGAGAGTTGAAAAAGTTTTTTTTAGAATTTTGAATTTTGAAACAAAGAATATTAATGTGTCCGGAAAAAAAAAACAAGTTACGTTATTGATAGCAATTGATATATATGATATGGAAATAAACTGGTGATTTTTAAAGGAAAAAACAGAAAGAAATGTCGAATAAAAAGTATCAATTAGATTTGAAAATTTTCGGATTTTAAATAGAAAATAAAAATTATTTGTTGCAATGAAAGGATATAAAAACATAATTAATCTAATTGAAAAATAATGAACACAAATCAAAAAGAATAATAAGAAAATAATTAAAATCTAATAATCAAAGAACCTTAAAAAAATTGATTTACTTGTGAGGAAAAAGGATGCCATGAAATTATTAAAGAAATGCTATGCGAAGATTATTAACATGATGAAATGAATTAATAAATAATGTAAAAACGTCCTATTAACTTTTAAATATGCATTGTGCAAACTATTAAATAATAATTATCATTTGTGTTAAACTTTGCTAAATATCAACTTTATAAACTGTGTTTTGTTTATTTACTTACAATATTGTTTTATTTGTTGTAAACTATTGTTAATTGTAGCTTTAAATCATCATTATTAGATTTAGTGCAAGAAAATAAAACAAAGTACCCATTTACAACGCTGATATGTACATATCATCGGTGGAATTTATGTAAGTCATTTTATAAAAACGTTATTTAAAAAAAAAATTTATAATTTTGTTATGTTAATCATTTATGTAAAAATCAATCATAATATGAACACAATATTGAATTTTTGTTATTTGATTTTTGTTAGATTCTTATATAGTAAATAAATAACTTTTGTTAAATTTCAATTTAATACTAAAAACAATATGCATTGTTAATTTATTTTTGTTTTGAGTTGTGGAGTTACAGTTAGATAAATGGAATAGATTTATAGCAACATAGATTGACTTAGGGATTATATTAATAATTTTACAAAATATAATCATGGTGGTATATATATATGTGTATATATATGTATATACCAAGAGGGTGGGATAACTTTGGGGTAGTTTACATCTTGACCCCATCAAATATTCATATCAAATAAAAGAAATCTAAAGCAACTCACTGATCAGAGCCCATGCTTAATAAGAGAAGAATATTTGTGTAGTCTTGAATTCAGTGACGTTACAATAGTGAGTATAAGGTTTGTCATTCCATGTGAAATTTCTACAATATTTATTTTCGATCCCATAAAGTATTTATTTTCTGTTAGCTTATGAAAAGAGGGGACGATTAAGCGTTATCCGTGTGTCCGTGTGTATGTTGAAATCAACTGTTTGAAGCTCCCCGACACCTGCAGGACCCGTGTAAGGCATCAAAATATCAGAAATATTTGGGAGCAGATCGGTATTGGATATAAGCATAATCGCCACACAATGTTTTGAGGATGAGCAAATAAACACAACTGCCTCTGTTTTTTCGCTTATTTTTACTATAAAAATTTCTGTAATGTATAGACACGGTTGTTACTAAATATTTATATATTTGTTATGTCTCTGGAGATATTCATGGCAAATTTAGGACAAATTGGTCACTAATCGGCAAAGTTATAGGCAAACATTATTTGCAAAAATAGATATTTTTAAATACAGTGCACTCGCGCTTACATAAACTAATTAAAGCTAAAGCGAAATTATTCACGTCAGCAATTGTCGAGTTTTACGAGAGAAATATACGTTTTTACGATATTAACCTGTGTTTTACACGCTTGAATGTGAATTTGTTTTATTATTTGTATTATTAAAATGTAAAACTAAAATTATTATTTATAATTCATTACAAGGTCACGAGATTTCTTTTTGCAAACTATTTATATAGAATTAATAATTTATTATAACAACTAAATGAATTGATGCATTTTTTAAAGTATTGTCCATCGTCAGCCACCACCTTTTTCCATCTTTCTGACAGCATATAGTCTCCGTGCCAAAAAAACTGCTTCGGTTTCGAGGTATAGAATGAAACAAGCAAATTTTTGATATCCTGTTCTAAAGTGAAGCGTGTTGCAGTTAGGGCGTTCTGCATCGTCCGAAACAAATGGTAGTCAGAAGGGGCAAGGCTTGGGCTAAAAGGTGGGAGAGCCAGAACTTCACATCCACTGTTCTCCTAATAGTTTTTGACCGGTATTGCAACATGTGGCCAAACGTTTTCATGATGGAAGATTATGGCTTTATGTCTGGTCGAATATTCTAGTCGTTTTTCGTTGATTGCTCTCTTCAATCGAATCAATTGTGTTTGGTATAGGTCCCCTGTGATAGCTTAGCGTCATGGTTATTTGGCTTTGGCGTTGATTGGCCGCGCTTAATATGACTTTTTTGCTTGGGGTTATCGTAATATATATGCATTCTTCATCACCAGTAACAATTCTTTTTGCAGCGTTTAAGCATTATTTCCGACATGAAAATCGTCTTTCAACGTCACTCGGCTTCAATTCATATGGGACCGAAATTCCCTGCTTTTAAACGTTGGGAAATGGCTTGTTGTTTGATTCCGAATGATAATGTAAGTTCCTCCTGCGTTTGACAACAATCTTCGTGGAATAATGCTTCCAATTCTTCATCTTCAAACTTTTTACCCTGACCAGGTCCTTGTCTTCTGTGTCGAAATCATCACTTTTGAATCTCGCAAGCCTTCGTTAACAAGTTTTTTAAGTTGGTGCAATACCGAACTATAATCACACATGTTTACCCTCCAAAATACCATGTTTGTTATAATTGACACAAACCGACTGTGTTAGTTATGCCTGTTGTTGTCAAAATCGCCATTATTAACTTGTATACCCAATACGTGAAGGAGTAACGTGACTGGTTGATTCATCATCGAATAGCCCAAACGCAAAAAGCTAGAGACATGAAATTTGGACAGTGTGTTCCTCTTCTGACGAAATGCTTAAACGAAGAAGTTATTAAATTTGTAAACCCCAATTGCACAAATGAAGTCGGTTGAAGAAATGATGTGGCAAAAGGCATTGCAATAATTTGTTATAAATGAACCAATTCGTATATTGTACTTATTATTTATATAACTTTGTCAGTCAGGCTCCTTTCTGGTTACCAAGAATACATTTTTAATAACTATATTTGACCACTACATGCGCCGTTCTGCTTTGGATGCTTCATGGCTATGTGACAAGTTGCCCCATTTTGTTGAAACCACACATAGTTGAAAGTGATTCTCTTTCGGCGTAGTTTTGGTGAGAAAAACTCTTTCAATATTTTTTAGGAACAGAGTATTTCTTCGAAAAAGTTAAGCCCGACAAAAGATCTTGGTAACACTGCACACCACACTGTGACGCGAAGTGGATGCAATTGCATCTCATGGAGTATCTGTGGGTTAGAATTACTCCATATTCGACAATTTTTTTTGTTAACATTGCCGTTAAGGTCAATCATAAAAATTCAGTGCAAAATGCTTTCATCCTCAGCCGCCATTTGAATGATCTTCTTGCAAAATCCCTAGTAATTCAGGAAGTCTGTTGTGCTCAGTTTGCTTGTTAGTGGCATATAATATAGAAATAAGTTTAAGTCTTTTTTTTTTTTTATTTATTTATTTATTTAATTCAATCAACATAATAATATTTACAGTTGAGCAACACTTTTAATTAAATTACAAAAATAAAGAAAAATAAAAACAACATTAAACGTATGCATTTTAGTTTAGAAATCTTATCAGCTTTCCACTTGTTACAGCAACATTATCAGAAAAGTCAATGTGAACATAGAACTTATTTACCTCAGCACAAATTCTTCTAATTGGATCAAAGTTAATGTATGTAGTTTGATCTATGAAATGGTACATATAACGGTTCATAAAATCTAAGCTGCCTATTAGGAACATTGATGCATATTTTATGTCGAAGATATGTAGAATCAATTTTGCCTTGAATTAGATTTATGACAAATGCAATATTGGAAACAATTCTTCGGCTTTGTAACGTTGGGAGCGCAATGAGTAGTAAACGACTACGGTATGACGGTAAGTTTGTATTAGGATTCCAACGAAGGTTACGAAGGCAGAACAGCAAAAATTGTTTTTGGACTGATTCAAGTTTTTGAATATAAACATCATATTGGGAATCCCAAATTACTGATCCATATTCCAGTAAAGGTCTTACCAATGACGTGAATAAATTTTTTGTTACATAAGGATCATTAAATTCCTTAGCCCAACGCTTTATGAAACTTAATACCCCATAAGCTTTATTTACTGTCATTATTACATGTGAGTTGAAATTAATTTTTACATCAAAGAGAATTCCAAGATCCAAAAACGAGTCAACAACATTCAAATTAGAGCCATTTAGAGAGTAAACATTCGAAATCGGTGAATATCTGCAGAAAGTCATAGATTTGCATTTTGTTAAATTCAATTCCATAAGATTTACCGTACACCAATTAAAAAAATTATTTAAATCAGCTTGGAGATAAAAACTGTCGTCAACAGTTCTAATCCATGAATAAAGTTTAACATCATCAGCAAACATTAAAATATTGCTGTATTGAACAGCCTTTAGAAGATCATTTATAAGCAATAAAAATAGGATGGGGCCGAGGTGACTTCCCTGAGGAACTCCGGAAGTTACTTCAATATGTTTTGATAAACAATCATTATAAAAAACACATTGTCTCCGATCCTTTAAATAAGAACTAAACCATTTTAAAAGGTTAACTGGAAACCCTAATTTTTTGAGCTTCACTAACAATAAATCATGGTTAACCTTATCGAAGGCTTTACTGAAATCAGTATAGACTACATCAGTTTGGTTACCATTACAAAATCCTGTATTGATGAAGGACGTCAGTTCCATTAGGTTTGTGGATGTAGATCTGCCTTTACAAAAACCATGTTGTGCTGGAGAAAGAATTGTTGATATTTGGGCAGTTAGGATGTCCGTTAATATTTTCTCAAACAGTTTAGGAATGGAGTTAAGTTTAGCTATTGCTCTATAATGAGTAACATCACTACGGCTACCAGATTTATGAAGCGGGATGATAAATGAATCTTTCCAACATTTAGGAAATATACCAAATTTCAAAGAACTGTTAAATAGATGAGTGATAGGAATAGCCAAAACGTCGGCACAATTTTTTAATATGCAGCTAGGAATACCATCAGGACCAGGTTTATAACAATTTTTTATACTTCTCAGGCTTTTTAAGACAGTATCGACATCTAAAGATGATATATTAATTGATGAAGACGAAGTAATATCATAAGGATAAATTGAACTATGGAACGTTTTTGCAGAAAAAGTAGAGGCGAAGAAATCAGCAAAAGAATTGGCAATATCTGCATTATTAGAATAAACAACATTATTCATTTTCATAGTAGTTGGATACGTTGAAACTTTACGTTTGGAGTTGACAAAATTATAAAACATTTTCGGATTCTTTTTAAAGTAAAATTTCATTTTGTTTACATACGATGCATAACATTTTTTGTTCTCAAAAATATAACGGCTTTGAGCTATTAGATAATAGCTACGATCAATAAGGGTTTTGCTCTTCATGAACTTTTTTTATAAACGGTTTTTACGATTTTTTAACCAGGTTAAAGTACGGGAATACCATGGAGGACGATTTGATGTTACCTTTTTTAACAATGGAGTGCTTGCTGATAAACAACTGAAGAGAACTGAGTAAAATTTCAACACGATTTGATCAAAATTACTACCATTATAAGAAAAAGCAAGAATTTTAAACCAGTTAATATTATGTAACAAGTTATTTAACATATGGTAGTTCGTACGTTTAAAACAGAGCGACTCAGATACAGTGTGAACAGTTTCCTTTTGAGGCAATGGTGTAGAAATTAACAATGTAGGATGGTGTCGGTCCTCAGGAATAAATAAGGGGTTAGTCCTAGATACGTCGAATAGAGAGGGATTATTTACAAATACAAGATCCAATAAGCGGTTGTTGTTATTAAAAATTTTATTTATTTGAAAGACACTTAAATTAGTCAGACTATTGAAAAAATCTTGACTCCAATCATGTGATGTAATCGGTACAAAGAAATCGGTATCATCTGATGTAATCCAGGATGCAGCCGGAATATTAAAATCACCAAAAATCATCAAAAAATCAGCTGACTTTAGTTTATCTGCAACGGATTTTATTAACAAAACATGTTCACCATAAAGTTGTGGATCAGAGTTTGGAGGTATATATGAGCAGGTAATAAAGAGCGATATATTTTGAATTTGTATTACAACAGCGATAAATTCAATGTCAGATGAATTTACAAATAATAACTGTTCAGCAGGATACAAACAGGAAACAGCAATTAAAACACCACCACCACGTTTGCCAATTCTATCACGTCTAAAAACTTGATATTTACTACAAAAAATTTCAGAGTTATTAGTATTATTAGTAAGCCAGGTTTCAGTAAATGCAGCAACATGAAATTCGCAGTCAAAGCTGTTAAGGAACATATCAGTAAGCTTAGTATTCATTCCATTTGCATTTTGATAAATAATGTTAAGGGTAGAATTTTGCATTAGTTTTTTGAAGTTTGATTAGATGTTGGAATACGAGCTAAGTTTTCATCAGGATAAATAAATTCACGTACTAGAGTATGGTTTGGCCAAAAATTTACATTTACGATTTGTTCAAAATATTCGAGTGGGACAATTATTTTGAACGAGGCTCTATTTCTTGAATTAATTTTAAAAATATTTATGTTAGCAGGTAGATTATTATTAAATTTAGATAATAGGTAGTTTTTAACATCATCAACAGTTGTTTCAAGAAGAAAACGAGTAGCAAATATAGTTTTTCTTGGCGGAATTGTACGAAGTTCTCTGACGGCTTTAGTTGGTACAGTATTATCAGAAATTAAAGATGCAGCTGATGAAAAAGATGTAGTAGGTGAATTACTATTTAATTCAAGGGGTATAGTATTTAACGGAGTGATAACTTCAGATACAATCAAGTTGTTTTGCTCCATGCAAGGTGAAGGAGACAAATCATCGTATTCTACTGAATTATGGGAAGCCGCTTTTGATATTGTTATTGAAGGGATTGGATTTCTTGTAGATTTTTTCCTCTTAGGTGAAGAATTTTGTTGAACGTCAGCAAATTTATCTAAATTCGGAAAATTTGTGAAGAGTTCACCAAATTTTAAAAATTTAGATTGAACAGATAAGAAGTCCTTATTTAGTTGATCGAACTGTTCTTTATAACTTTTGAAGAATTTGTAAAATTCAACATTTATATTTTTACAATGAGGACAATTCCATTGTAGGGATTTAGTAGGATCAGCAAGCGCATCTGCATCACGCGCTTTCAGTCCACTACATTTTAAGTGATAGGTTCCAAGACACAACCAACATGATATCAAGCGGTCATTACCCGAAACGTTACAATTCTTGTTCTGGCAATCCATAATTTAATAATGAAATGTAATTTTTTAAAATGTAATTTATCTAATAAAATTTAACGTTTTGGTTATTTGGGTAACTGGGTAGTAAAAATCAACTACTAAACAGTAGATGGCGCCAATATAGTACAAACAGATGTACTGAATAGTTGTTGTATTTGATCATTTTATAAACAATACTGATAAAATATAAAACTTTACCATTTACAATCAGCACAAGCCTTTAAGAATAGTGCCGCAGTAATTCGTAGACAATCAAAGCGGGTAAACGTATTATGACCAGGTTAAATCCACTAAAAATATAAATCCAAATGGAGCAGCGAACAAAACACATCCGAACAGTACAGTGATGCCAACTTAATGTGATACAATATGGTCTGCAGTGACTGCCAGCAGATAAGCTCCTTGTCGAAACTCTAGGATCGGATTGTATGGCACCAGCTACAGCAGCGATAGTTCCTTGCATCCTAACTGAGGGATCTCAATGATAATGCCTTCTTGCGATTGTGCCACGTTCGGCAAAATTATTCACGAGCCTTGTTATAGTCCATCAGCTAAGAGGAGTGATGCCAAACGTGCGTATAAAATCTCTTTGGGCGAAAAGTACGGACTCTATGGAGTGAAAGCGGCGCTCTATCCGAATTCTTTTTTAATTGTCCCAATTCTCCATTTTCGTTATATCTAAGATCAATCTATAAAATCAAGACAAATGTATTCATCAGGTACTCCTATTTGAACAGCTGACTATTTTTCTTCACTTATTTTAAATTTAGGATGTCAAGTTTATTTACGTTTTTGTTTGTAAATTCATAATAAATAAATGTGACATAAAATTTTATAATTTATTTTATTATTTTTTTATATTTTTCTTTATTTAAAAAAAAAATCAATCAAATCTGTATAAATAAGAATAATTCAGTTATACAATTTGTAAATGAGTTTGCAGATTTTTTTCCTGTTCAGAAATACATAATTGCTTCCCGATATTTACTGTTTAAATACTAACACTTAACGGCCGGAGAATGCCATCCAGATATTTACTGACGGATCGATATCACATGCTGTAGCTGGATGTGGTATCTTTTCGATCCAGTTGGGTTTGGAATTGTCCCTTAGACTACTGGAATATGCCCCGAATCCACCTTAGGAACCTCATAGCGGTCATTACCGGACACTGGCCTATAGGCACACATGCGAAAAGGCTGAATATCCCTTACAACGACTTCTGCAGAAGTTGCGATAACGAGGAAGAGGAGGAAACGACTGGACATCTTCTCTGCAATTGTCCTGCATTCGGGGACCTGAGACGTCAGATTCTGGGTCAACGAATACTTGTAAGTAAGACTTGTCTTTCCGCAGTTGATCTGGGAAAGATCCATACCTTGGTGAACAGGACAGGATGGCTGAGGAACGTCGGCCAGGGGACATAGACAAACAGGCGATGGTGCCTACGGTATCACAACGGGACCCTCGGAGCACCCAAGTGAGCTATGCCTTCAGGCGGCTGCCGGATCTAACCTAACCTAACACTTAACGGCAGTTCCAAAAGATAGAAGCTCCGCCGCTAGCTAAGCATTTTATATTCTAAACGTTTACTTCCTTAATGCAAAGATGGAAGAACATAGATCAAGAAGTAAAAGATATGATACTCTTTGGCTCTAATAAATTTCAAGGTTTGATCAGTATCTTGGAGAACCAGATGGATTATGATGAAACACTTGTTGAGCGATGTTGCTCTGTCACTCATTGCAGAGAATGTACTGGCTTTAGATTGAAAAAAGAAGCGCTTACAGTAAAAATTGATAGCAAACATAAAGGGGAAATATCAGGGCTCAGCATCAATAAATCCCTTAAATGGTTTGAAAATTTGCCAGACAAGCTCACAGAACAATAGAAGCAAATCTCAAGTAAAATAATTAATGAAATAATCAAGAGACTAGCATTTTTAAAGAATGTAGAGTTGAATTACCTAACACTTGATCGAGAATCTAGCACTCTCTCTGGCGGTGAGAGTCAGAGGATCAGACTTGCTTTTACAAATTGGCTCTGGTTTAACAGGAGTGCTGTACGTGCTCGATGAATTTGCGAACAGGACCCTGTTCTATATTCTTGGCAGTGGAGATATTTTATTATTTTTATTTTCCAGCTCTAGCTAATTTACCAACTAATAAAGTTTTTTATGTCAACGTTAGCGATTTTGCACTTTTTAACATTGTTGTAATTTTGGCTTAACAATACCTTGGCTTGCCATTTAAAACCTCTTAAAAGCAAAGATAAACATAGATTAAAAAAAATATAAATTTTTTTTATGCATCATTAAAAAAAGTTACCAATGGCCAAACAACCACGAATCCATGTCTTCCAAGTCCAATGAGTTTTTCAATTCTCACACCTATTATTAAGCCGAAACAGTTAAGATAATTTAAAATTGCTTTAAAATATTTATTTTTTCATCTGCCTAAAATTATTAATAATTAGTTTTGTTTTCCTTCCTTTTATTTTTTTATTTATTTTATACAGCTGACTATGACATCTGAAATAAAAATTCTAGCAACAAAATACAAGGTGGCGCAAAAGAAATCCTCCTATCAGAAAATGCTACAAATTTTGCAATTGGCCCCTAATGTCAGTTCTGTTTTGACATTTGTGTAGTAAACACATGCAAAATACACGTTAATAAACAATGTTACGCTGCACTGCTCCAGAACGCGGAATATTGGTGACTATTTATTTGACCAATAATCGGTCGGTGACTTTGGCACAAAGTGAATTTCGTCGCAGATTTCCTAGCCGTCCAACGCCTACTGGTGAAACACTGCGACGTTTAGCCGCTCGCCTCGAAGAGACTGGCACAACACGAGATGCTGCCAGGAGTGGCAGACCCCGGAGTAGCCGTTCTGCAGAGAATATTGCTGCTGTAGCCGAGGATGTCATGGAAGCGCCGTCGACATCGACCAGACGACGTGCCACGTAAATGGCTATCAGTCGACGGTCTTTACAGCGAATTTTGGTACAAGATGTTTCCGTACAAAGTCCAGACGGTGCATACGCTCAAGCCATCCTGAATCACCACCAAGAGGAAGATGATTTTTCATCAAAAATAATCATGAGTAATGAGGCCCATTTCCATCTTAGCGGGTACGTAAATAAGCAAAATTTACGCTTCTGGGGCACTGAAAATCCGCGTGTAACCCACGAAGAGCCATTACACCCGCTCAAAGGTACTGTATGGTGTGCTGTTTTCGCTGGAGGAGTCATCGGACCTTTTTTCTTCGAAGACGTCGCGGGCCAAACGGTTACTGTGAATAGTGAGCGCTACAGAGCAATGATCAACGAGTTCTTTTTGCCGCAACTTGATGAATTGGGATTGGAAAACATGTGGTTCCACAACCAATATGCTGAAGGATGCATTTCCCGGGCGCCTAATCTCCCGTTTTGGCGATTTGAACTGGCCAGCAATATCGCCTGATTTGACCGCTCCAGACTTCTTTTTGTGGGGCTTTTTGAAGTCGCGGGTTTATGTCAACAAGCCTCAGACTCTTGCAGCTCTTAAAGACAATATCCGTAAAGAATGTGAGGACCTATCGCCGGAAGTTTTGGCCAAAGTGATGGAAAATGCCATAAAAAGGGCTCAAATGACAATCAACTGTGGCGGCGGCCATTTACATGACATCATATTCTCGACTTGATGTAAAAAAATCAAAAGACCAAATAAAAATACTCCACAAGAAGAATCAAAGTTTTTCATTTTTTTTTTAAATTACAGCCAAAAAACATCAGAAGGTTATTTTCGCGCCACCTGTTACATTTTATTTTTGCGTTGTAGTATTTGTTGTAGAATTGCGATTACCTGATGAATAAATATGCCTTGATATAAAATAAATAAATAATAAAAAGGTTGGTAACACAAAAAAAAAATATTACGTTTTTTTTGTAGCGGCTTTCAACAGCCGCCCTGTATAACTCTACATACGGATTTTGATGGTAAGAATGTGTCGAAGAAAAAACTAGAAATTGTATCTTATTATAGTTCGACAACTGGTAAATTATTTTGTTGTTCGTCTAAAGACGTTAATGGTTCTTAAAAATACTGCTGACGAAATGATTAACTCCCGCAAAACAAATCGTATAAACTATATTCTTAGATCGACGGTTTTATGGGCAAAATATGAACAAAAACGTAGGAGGGCAGAGGGTTTGTGCGTCAGCTATCACTTTATTTTAGTGTTTAAAATTTATTGAGATAACAAGAACAGTTTTAGACCAAATGGTCCTAATCTAACAGCAGGGTTAACTTCGTTTTATGTGTCTGACTGTCTTTGTGTATTTATGGCAGCATACACTCAAAAAAAAGCTTACTAAATTTAAGTAAATTTTACTAAGATTAAAGAAATTCGGTAATGATTTGGCTCCAAGTAAAATAAAGCTTAAACGAAGTTTATAGTTTTCCTAAATTTTAGTATAAATAATTTTTTATAATTAACTAGAAATTAGTAAATTTTTACTACGATGAAGTTAAATTTTACTTTTAATTTATCCACAATTCTAAGGAATAAGTAAATTTTTTGCTACAACTAACCATTTTTTTACACAAACTTAATAAAATTTTCTAATATTAAGTATGGTGGCATTATATAGTTAATTTGTCTTGTTTTTAGGAACGCTTTTAACTTAAATAAAGTTGTTTTTATTATTTCTAAAAAATATTGCAAGTTAAATTTTTCTTAAATGAATTTTTATAATATATTATTCATTATAAATTTCTTTAACTTTAGTATGTGGTTGTACTCAATATTATGAAGTTTTATTTGAAACTGTCAAAAAATTCTTAAAATTTAGTACAAGACGTTAACTTAATTTGAGTATATTTTGTGTAATTTTTAAGAAAGAAGTATTCTATTTGAGTACAAATTTCAACTTAAAGAAAGCAAAACTACTTTAAATAAAAGAAGTTATTCCCATATTTAAGTAAAACTTTTCTTAAATGAAGAACTATTTTTTCTCAATGAAATAGCAGTGAACTAATTTTTAGTAAAATATAACTTTCTTTCAGTATATACATCTTAAATAAAGACTTTTAATTTTTGTTACTTTTTTATTTATTAACAGATTAAACAGATTTTCACAGTTTTTTAAATATACATATTTACATATCTTATTTTTTAGTTGGTAAAAGTAATTGTTTTATGTTAAAAGAGTGTTTTCGGTCTTAAATAGTAAAAATTATTTAATAGTATTAAATGTATAGGAGGATATTTTTTTATATTTTATATTTTCTTTATATTTTTTTAAATCTTAAGTACATGTTTTGATAAATGTTCTTCTTCGGGTACATTCAATATCTTTTCGGGAACTTGGCTTAACAAGACATAAAGTTTTTACAATTTTTCTTAAATCTGCAAAAATAAAAAATACTTTAAAATAAATGTTTATAGCTTTGAAAACGAAAAATAAACCGTATAGAATACATTTAAAGCTTTTAGAATTTAGCAAAATATTTTTTATTTGAGATAAAACTTTAGTGTTTGATAGAATGTTACAACTAATATTGACAATATTAAAATAAAAATCTATTTATTTCAGCAACATGTATGTATATTTTTTATATTCCTTTATGAAGAATTAAAAACGATTTAACAATTGATAGTTTTCAAGTTTAAAATTTAAAATGATGTACTTAGAGGTTACTCTACAGAAAAATAATTTGGGGTTATGAAAACCAGCTTTGCTATGGTCTGTTATATGCTACCATATATTTACCAATCACATTTGTGAAATTGGCTCATTGAAATAATCGAACGCATTTAACAAAATATTGATAAATGAAAACTGTACAATTATTCGTATTCGCTTATCCTCTTGAGAGATTATAAATGGGGATCGATAAGAGCAATTGTACTTTGACCTGCATCTACAATCCTTTAAACCAATAATTCAATGGCCTAATGTAAATTCTGAATCTTACAGCAAACAGATCCAATTAAAAGCAAACCAAAGTTATTTACTGAAGCTCAACTATTTTAATTTTTAAACTTGAAAAAATTAACAAATTTTCAAAATTTTACCTTTTAATAACTTTTAAAAGATCACATATTTGAAAAAAGGAGAAATAACATTTTTATATATAAAGGAGATTTATATGTAAATACAATTTTTTATTATAAACAAAGTTTTGATAATGATAAAATTTTTTATCAATAAAAAATTATGAAATTAAGAAAGTATTAATTATTTCAGAAAAGCACGTAGTGTGGCCTTTTGAAATTTTCTTGGCACTAGGTTTTAAATATGAAATTTTTTATCTATGACACTAATGTAGTTAAAAAGCGATATAACGAATTTGATGAAAATCGCTTACATTTACTATTTTTTTGAAAATTATTTTTAAAAGGAAATTAAATAAATTAACTTTTTCTAAAAATTCTACATAAAACACACTTACAATTTTTGATAAATTAATTAAACTTTTAGCCGCCGCCACCCATTTTTTCTGTAAACGCCGTTGGCTCTTAAAATAATTGGCAGCGTCACCGGCTACTTTTTTACACCGACTGCGGTTTCTTTTTACAAACCTAGAAGAATTTTTAATAATTACACTAAATTAACTTAAAATAACACCTTTTAAATTCATTTTTTACTTACCTTCTTTAAATTCACTGTTTGCACTTTTTTTCACAATTTTTTATCTATTTTTTAGCTTTTTTTTGAATTTTTTCCGTTTTTTTACTATTTTTTATTTATGTACATATGTATGTATATCAAAAGTAAAATGCTTATATCGGGGCTGGAAAAGTAAATACCAATGTAATTGTTTTAATATGAATTAAATACATAGACGACGGCAGTCTACAGACCACAAATAGTAAAAATTAAAATTAATATATTTGTATGGCGACTATTATTTTTTTATAATTTAATTTGTGTAAAGTAGTCGTAAAGTAGTAAATTTAGCAAAAGATATATTTGTATCAGCGTTACAACTTTCCGGGTAATCATTCAAAAGGAAACATTTTGATAGTTTTAAAGTGATAAAAGTTTTGAATAATTTTTGGATAATTTACAGAAATTTCAACAAAATCCAAATTAAATCTGCAATTTATAATACAAAATACAAATTTGTATATCTGTCTTTCTGCCCCACTGAACTTTATTAACTCAAACAAAACTTGATTTTGATAAATTTTGGATGAAGGTACTTTGATACCTAAGTTTACCTATAGAATACTGCAAAATTACAATATTTAATCAATTTAAATTGTATAAGAAAGTTAGCAAGTAGAAAATTTATGTATGGACTCGAAAAAAATTTTGCTTTAAGAGCAATATAATATGCATTTGCATATTGCAGACTGGCTAAAGGCTTTGTAAGTCTTAACTTTCTGTGTAGTTACTAAATTTTATCTTCCTTACTTTGCAGGTAACATTACAAAAACACAGTCACGATTTATGTTTTTTTCAATAATATGTAATAATATCCTACATCGAATAAAATGCGATTGTGCCTAAACGCATTAGCGTAGAGCATAAAAATTTCAAAAGTATATTTCCTGAGTAAAAACAACATCTTTTTATGAACGTTTCTTAAATCTATACATCACGAAAGGAGTTATAGATCAAAATGTACAAAAATTATACCGCAGAGCGTATTTTACGGCATATTTAAAATTTATATTTTAAAATGTATTTTAATTTCGATGAATTTCTCTATGGATAAAGATTTTGGCAGTTGAAGTTGAGTTCATCAGCAGAAAGTACTTTGCACGTCTAATTCAACGTCTATTCTCATGTAATTTACTGCTAATGAAATTAAAAAGCTCACTCGTAATGTAGACTTACTTAAGATTCCATTGCAAGACTAAATTTAAGAAAATAAATTAATAGCAAATAGAAGTTGCACAAAGAAAGTAATATATATGTATTTTAGTTACAAAGATTATTCCATAGCGATTTCTGTTAATAATTATTAGTTTTTTTGACCTTTTATTATAATATATAATAGTTTTTTAAGGTCTTTTTATATAAAAAAAAAAAAAAAAAAAATTTTTTATTATTGGAAAGACATTAAGCTTAAAAAACTATTCTAGATTTCGGTCAATAACAAAATAAAATTTTTTGTGCTATAAAAGTACATAAAATTGGTGGTGGGCATCAAAAATTATGCATTAAGCATTTAATTTATTATACAAGTTTAAATTTTTTAGTTGCAATTAAAATTTTAAAAACATAAAAATTTTAACCATTTACATTAGTTTTGATTTGCACTTCCCATCCCTGATATACATTTTAAAGATTTTGTACTTAATAATAACAATTTGTTTTTAAAACAAGTACGAATTAACTAAAATTTAACTAACAACTATTGGCAGAAGTAAATACATATACATATTTATGTCTAAACATTAATACATACATACAATATATTTGCTCATATTTTTCATATTTACATATGTTATTTTTTAATCATACTATATCAATTAAATTTTTCTTAAATTCAAGTAAATTTTACCTAGTGTACGCTTTACTAGAATTAAGCAAATGGTAGTATAATCAAATATATTTTCTTTATTTGAAAGTGAACTTGTACGTAAAGTAAAGAATGAAAAATACTTATTTTAAGTTAATTAAAAAACATTAACTAGATTTAAGGAAGCAATGAACTAAATTTTTTACATTTAATACAAAAATCTTATTTCTTGTTTTAAGTATAGAAATACCTCAATATTAAGATATTTTTACTGTAGGTCTGAAAATTTTTAATTAATTTAAGAACTATTTACTTTATTTAAGTATGCACAATTAAGGAAATTTATGAACTGTTTTTAAGTTAGTCAGAATTTTGCGTAAACTTTTGTCAAGTACAATTTTTTTATATGAAATTAAATTTTTTATATTTAAGTTAGTTTGGACTTATTTTAAGGAAATTCAATAAACTAAAATTAAGTTCACACCAAACTTAATTTTAGGTCAATCTTTTTTTTCGGTGTAGTAATGAAAAAAAGAACTTGAGTATTCAATAAATAGTAAGAACTGCGCTATCGAAGTAGCGGCTAATATGCTAGTAATATTGTAAACCAACACAAAAATAGAATCAATAGCACAATACAAGAGGATTGTGAATTGAACAATATTTTATTGTGCTCTCGTTTGCTAAACGGTGGGCCAATAAAGTCAGCACTGCTTAACAAATGAAAAAAAAAACAAATAAATAAAAAAATGGTAGGCATAGGAATAATAATAACATATCTAGACTATGGCAGGAATAACTCTATTAAAGTACTTAGTTATGGTTTTTTTTGTTTGTTTGTCTGTCTGTCTGCCTGTCTTTGTATATTTATTGCCTTCAAATGTGTATGTGTGTAATTTTTTTCTTATTTTTCTTTCTAACAATCAAACATTGCTATTAAAGTTAAATAAATATTCAACTAAAAAAAAAACATTATTTAAATATTTCAAGAAAAAAAATATAGATATATAGAAATATAAATAAATAGAAAAATAATTATTATTTACTTTCCTTGATCTAATTTAATCCACATATTCGAGCAAATAGAACTCAGTTGCTCGAAGCCATTGTAGTTTAAAAGACGAACTAGTTAACAGCTTTAAAATTTATTAAAAAACAATAAAAATAATAAATTAGTTGAAAATAAATTAAAGTAATTATTTAAAACATTTTGTTTTTAAAAAATATTTTAAAACGAAATATATTCATTGAATTATTAAAAGTGTTATTTTGTGACATTTATTTAACCTAAAACTGTAAATACTAAAACCATGCTGTTCCATTTCATTGCGTAGTGCATTTACATCTAAGTGAAATAGAGTACGTAGGAAATTTTGAGTAAAATCTAGTTAATTTTGTCAATAGATTTAGATAAATACAATCAAACATCTAGTGATGCAACTGTGGTTTTAATCATATTGTACTTAAAAATGCAATGCTGCACAAAGAAAAAATTTGACCATGATTTCTAGGGAGATTGAATATGTGCAAGTATACTGTTGTTTGAATTTTTTTATTTACGAAGTTTGACATTAAGGCCTGGAGAGTGTAGAGAGCTTTAAATATTACTTTAATGAAAATAAAGTCTTGGCAAGTGTCAAAAACAATAGTGTGGCACAAATGACGTCATGCGAACTCTGTTCCAATTGGCTAATAGTAAAAATTTGATTTTAATTTCAGCACGAATTTACTCGACAAGCCATATACTTGGGGCCACACAAGGGGTACTTGACAACCCTTACAAAAGACAGACTACGTTGCCTAACGAAAAAACATGCGCAGAGCGTACTCTAAACTAACTAAATACATTAAAGCATATTAAACTCTAAATAAAACATTAAATAGAAAATAATTTTAACAAACTATTTAGAAATTTCTGTTCTGTAACAAGGTTAAGGCAAACAGTTAGGAACAGTTTTCCGCTCTATTTGTGAGCCGATTTAAAAACATCTAAGAGCACCGCCGAATCTTTTATGCCCACCACCAATTTGATGTACTTATAAGTATATAATTTATTCAGCAAGATCTAGGAATATGGCGTTTCTCGTTTGCATACCCAGCAAACATATCGTCGGCTTAATATGCTAAATTTACTATTTAGATTTTGATGCCGTGTGGTAGAGAAAGATACGCCTCGTCGTCGACCAGCATGTAGTTTTTCTTTAATAAAGAATTTTTAGAATTTGAATTTAGAATTTAGCAGGTTTGCATATTAAGCCGACGATATACTTCGTTGATATCAAATTGAAACCTCAACTGTTTCTACGAATAGTTTGATTTCGATAAGAGTTTAGTTGAAAGACGATAAAAATTAGTCAATTATAATTGTAAAAAAAACATCCTTTAAGTTTGTTGCTTCTAATATCAAAATCCACTTCTTTTTTGCTTCTGGGAAAGCTATTATTTCTGCATTCAATTTAATATGAAAACAGGCGAAACTGCCGAGTTCAATTATTAAAAAAAATTCAAGAAGTGCTTAAAAATGTTGTTACTTTTGTGATCAAATATATGCATGTTTGCATGTGTGTGTGCACTTCATATAAAATATTTTTAACTAATAATTCTTCACATTAATGTTCAGGAAAACCCATTCATTTCATAAGCACATGTTTAGTTCAACTTTATTTTCGAAACATTGTGATAACACGAAACTGTTGTTCTTTGTGTCTGTCATGTTCTTTTGTTTCTAAAATAACAAAAAAACAAAAAACTCTTATCGGATGTATTGGCAAAACAATTACTTTTTAACTTATTTTCTATTCATTTATCAAATTCGTGTTTATTTTATTTTAACTTTTTTCTTAAATATTTCAATCAATAAATTATTTATAGGATTTTCGAATTGAATAAAACATTTAGTATAAAAATAATTCAGGTTGTTAAAAGTAGTTTCAATAATTATTTTTTATTTCCGACTCCATTTTTTTGAGTATTGTATGTTTTCAATTTGAAAACTTGTTAACAAATAAAAAAAATATTTTCTTAATTCCATAATAATATTTTTATTTAAAAAATATCAACACAGCCGCTGTCTCATGGACGACTAAAGGCTTCAGTAGTCTTTACTTTTTCTGTTGTCGTTCTGTGACGTGCCGTTCTATTGTTTAATTTTTGTGGTTTCTTCTTCTGTAAAAACTCATCTGCCTTAATTTACAAACGAATCTTACAAAAACAAGCTTATTATATTTTTTGTTTATTTTTCTCGTCAAAGTTCATTTGTGGTGTCAGATTTCAGAGTCTCTCTGTTGCAGCCACCTTTAAAATATAGGCACCTAAATATCAGCTGTTTCCCTCTCAATGGCCGTCACTTAACGTTGAATTCTATTTTCTACAGGTTCGTTCGCAACGGCACGGAAAGTAACAGAACAACTAACGACTTGTACACATTTTCTATTTAACAGAATCAAGTTTGCTAATTCGGAACGGAACAGAAAGTAAAGACTAAAGACTAAAAAGTATTTTAGGTTTATTAAAGGCTTATTTGACAGATGTTGTAGAGAAATTTGTCAAATAAACCCTCAATAAACCTAAAATATTTTTTATGAATACGGCCCTAATTCTGCCTTAAATTAAAGACCATAAATATAAAAGAGATGGGGTTATAAACAACTGTTTGCTTTTTTACACCCAAAACAATTTCTTGGATTTAATTTTTATGGAAATTGTTACGCTTATTTCTTAGTTTTGCAATGAAAGTGGGCGTTAAAGAAGGCGTGTCAATATAGTTTCTGGTAATAAATTCAAGTTAGACATTTTAATATAGAGGGCTTTATTCTTCCAAAATCTTTTTTGATAGAGAAATTATATGAATAGAAATTTTATAAAGTTTCGTACATTTTGATCTATAACTCCTTTCCTAATGCAAGGATTTAAGCAATTTTCAGGGTAAGATATTTTTTTACTCAATAAATATACATTCAAGTTTCATGGCTCTACGTTTATGCGTTTGGACACAATTTAATTTTATTCGATGTTGGAAGGACATGGTTTTGTTTACCTTCTCTTGTATTACGAGCTATAACTCGCTTCCTAATATTCCGATTTAGCCCATTTTCAATACCAAACAAACCTTGTGTATAAGAAATATTCTGGCAAAATTTGAGCCACCCAGCTTTTTCCGTCCGACCTCTATCGTGCTTTCAACAGACGGACGGACGTAGCTAGTTTGTCATAAAATGAATGGATATTTCGATGTGTTACAAACGGAATGACAAAATTAATATATACCGCCACGAATTTTTTTTTGTGGCGGGTATGAAAACAATAAAAATTTCCTGGTGGGTGTAGCGAAGCGCACCGGGTTATGCTAGTATACAAAATGTTTGTAAAAAAAAAAAATAATAAATTTTCATATATTTTTCCATCAATATAAAAACTATGAAATATAATTTGCATTGAATTAAATTATATATACATTTTAGATTTTTTACTAAAAAAAAAATATAATAAATAGTTCTCTGCTTACCCCCGGGTATGTCTTTTATGTGGTTAAAGGGTTGCAAAAACTTTTGATAGACTTTTTCCAAAATAAAATTATTTAATATTGTTTTATTTTTTTTTTATGTTAAAAAGCAATATTTTAAAAGCATATTTAAAATTTCAAGTTGATGTTGCGCCAGATAGTGAAATTATATCGAATTGAACCGTACCCCGCGGTAGGAGGGTGTAGACATGAGGGTTAATTTAAACTTGGTCTTAGTGACAAATCTCATCTAAATCCAAATTAAAGTTCATCTAGTTAAACAAATTATGGTCACAATTCATCTGTAAATCACATTTGAAAGTGATGACAATTCGAAATCACGAGAAACCGATTTTGAGTGAAAATAGTAACTCTGGAAAATTGGTTACGCAAATTTTAACAATCAAATACAAGGGCAACCAAACTTTTATTCCATTGTTTAATGTACACATTTATTAAAGTGTTAAAAGTGTTAGAAATTTTACTAACGATGTTTAACTTTTCTTCGTCTTTTCAGAAAATGTGAGACTTCAGGAAGCCACCAAACTAAAACCCCAAAAGCAAATACCAAAGAATATAATTAATAAAAATTATATGAAGAAAAAATTAAATGTGATACCGTCAATATATGTTGAAAAATATTGACAAAAAAGAATTAAAACCAACAAACTAAAATCAAGAAATTAGACTTAAGAATTCATAAGACTTGAGAGCTGTTACTCTAAAATACTGACTTGCCAATTACATCTCTAACACTGCGAGCCAACTTTCTTTCAAAAGTTCCAAAGCAAAAGTCAACAAATGCCATCGAACGGTTTCCTAAATAGACCTCTAATAAATGAAGGTAACATTTAAAGAGAATAACAAGTTTAAACAAACCATTATTAAAAAGTCATTTAATTTTATAAAGCAGGTGTTCGTTCCAACAGACGTTCCTTGGTGTCTATGATATTCGGCCTTATAATGGGTTTCTGTTTGGCTGAACTGTTCGTTTTATCCACACCATCCAAGCCAGAGTGGTTGCTGTATGATGGCCATAAACATGGCGATATTAATGATCCGCATGCTAGTCATGACCTTATAGATGCTTCCGGACCCGAATCAGATGTGGGTTTCCATCAACACGATCACGAAAACAGTTCTGTGGCCCAAAAATTGTACAGCGAAGTGCGTGTATTGTGTTGGATCATGACAAATCCCAAAAATCACAAAACCAAAGCCCGCCACGTCAAACGGACATGGGGTAAACGCTGCAACAAATTGCTGTTCATGAGCTCAGAGGAAGATAAAGATTTGGGTACTGTAGCCTTGCCTGTGTCCGAGGGCCGTAATAATTTGTGGGCAAAAACCAAAGAGGCCTATAAATACATTTACGAACATCATTTAAACGATGCCGATTGGTTCTTCAAGGCTGATGATGACACTTATGCCATTGTTGAGAATTTACGTTACCTACTCTATCCCTATATGCCAGAAACTCCCATCTATTTCGGTTGTAAATTTAAGCCATATGTGAAGCAGGTAGACAGTTTTAAATTGCTGTTTTTAATTTTTTTTTTATCAAAATTGTTTTGTATTTTCTTAAGGGTTATATGTCGGGTGGCGCCGGCTATGTGTTGAGCAAAGAGGCTATGCGGCGTTTTGTGGAACAGGCCATACCAAATAAGAAATTATGTAGGGGCAGTAATGATGGCGCCGAAGATGTTGAAATTGGCATATGTTTGGAAAAGGTTAAAGTAATAGCTGGCGATTCACGTGACCATCAAGCCAGAGGACGTTTCTTTCCTTTTGTCCCAGAACATCATTTAATACCCCACCATACGGATAAAAAGTTCTGGTACTGGCAGTATATCTACTACAAAACAGATGAGGTAAATTACATTACTTTTATACTTAATAAAGCATTTTAATAATTTAAATGAATTTTTTTTAATCTCTTGAAGGGCCTCGATTGCTGTTCAGATTATGCCATTTCATTTCACTATGTAACGCCAAATCAAATGTATGTATATGATTATTTAATCTATCACCTGCGGCCCTATGGTCTTATCAATGGCCCCGAACCTCTACCCGAAAAATTAAAAATCGGCGAAACTGAACCACCACCTGTGGAACAGACAAATGCCGGACAAACTGTAGAGTCATAAAATTAAGTTATTTAAACAACAAGACACACAGACTTGAATACAATAAAATAAAATTAATGCCTAATTTCTTTAAAGTTTTTGTAAACAAAAATATCAGGAGACATCAGTTACTGTATATAGAAATATTTTTTTTAGTTTTAAAAACCAAAAAAAAAAATAAAAATTAATAATAATTCTTGCCATAAATGTTTATTACTTTCTTTCTTTCTTTCCTCTATTAGTTTTAATTTTATTTTTATTTATCATGTGAATGATCATTTATGCATCTAATATTACACAAATACATAATTTTTGTTTATGTAATTGTGTAGACATTAACTTAGTTATACAATATTTTCAAAACAAAATTAGTTAGATATTAAAATTTAAATCAAATTAGACGATAAGATATCTTTACACTTTTTAGCTGATATTGGAGAATTGTTGTTAATGTTTTTAGGCCATCACTGAATGGATTTTACCTCGATTATTAAACACATAACTGTAATAAAAAAGATATTCTCTAGGGCTGTTGGAATACGATCAAGATTCACTTAATTTTAAATTTACTCTGTGCGTACGCCTTAACGTAGAGAAAATATAAAAACTAATTTGTTCAACACAAAAATGTGTGAATAATGCTGCTGTCAAATATTAATTTTCCTTTTTTCCTTAAATTTAGAAGGATTTTTATTAAACTATTACGATTGCACAAAATTGTCACAAATTGTATTTTTTGTCAAACTGCCACGGTGGACTACTAGTCAATAGTGTACTGGTCTGCTAGTCAGGGGGTTGCGGGTTCGATTTCCTCCAGAAACTCTGGATTGGTCTGCTTTGCTTCTTTCTTTTCTATCTATTCTATTCAGGTATCCCAAAGGGATCAATATGATGGACCCAAATGAGTTGTACAACAGCTGCCTGTTCTACCTTACCTTAATCTAAACTTTTATATGAAAAGATTGTAGAAAAATTGTTTCATTACAACGGTGTATATACACAACGATCGATAATACGAACCACCACTTTTAAGAATTTGTGTCTGTCTGTCTTTCTGTTTGACTTCATGATCTCGTTTAGCTCAAAAACTAACGGATTGATTTTAATAAAATTTGCTATGGAGGTGCTTTAATAATTGGGCTAACATATAACAGAAGCAGAAAATAAAAAATTTGCAAATAAAATGGTATTTTATAAAAAAAAGACACGGCAGAAGGAGCAATAAATAATCAACTATTACTAGTAACGTTATTGGAATCCTGAAATTAAGGGTACGTTCGTAAATGCTGCAAATTTGTGCATCACTGCGGCAGTAATGCCAAATGTAGTTAGTTGCTGATGCGCGATCAGCTTTTGCAGATGCATTGTAGCTGCTTAACAACTACGCAGAGTTTGCTTTTTTGAACGTTCGGCAAAAAATATAAAATGTTATCCAAAATAGTAATAGCAAATATTATTGAAAATGTTGATGTTAAAATCGACAACCTTTTCTTAAATTATAATAAAAAAAAAAATAATTAGGAACAAGATGAAACGACTTCTGATTATAAAAAATAAACTAAAAGTTAAAGGAAGGTTGATTCCTAAAACAAAAATATAATAATAATAATAATAATAATAATAAAATATAATAAAAAACTAGGTGCCGCATTCATAAAAAATATTTTAGGCTTTTGAAAGGCTTATTTGACAGATGTTGCACAGAAATTTGTCAAATAAGCTTTCAATAAACCTAAAATATTTTTTATGAATACGGCAGTAAAAATATAAACGAATTTAATTTAAAGAAGTAATTGTTGTTTAATGCTACTTACTTCTCCATTGTATGTATACTCGATCACTTTTGCATCAGAAACTCTACTATTGTCATATTTGCAGAAATTTGCGACAGCCAACTGTCTTTTGACGCTTAAAAGTGCTGCCAAAAGGTGCATTAAGGAACGTTTTACTTTTACTATGCTGCAGTGATGCGCAACTGTTGCATTTACGAACGAACCCTAATGCAATAAATAAATATTGCTGGGATCAGCACTGTGGCTCAAGTGTAATTAGTTTAATAATTATCAGGCCTGTCACACATTCCCGTTGGGAATGGTTTTAATTTCGTACTTGCAATTGCGAACGTTTGTGTTTAACATTCTTCAGATTCGGTTAAGTTTGTAAAATTATAAATAAAATGTTTGGTTTCATATCAAAAGCTTATGGAGCAAATATTTATATGACGTGACTAAAAGGATGCACATTGAGAGGAGTTCTATAGAAATTGCACTTGAGAAACTTGAGAATGATAATTTAATTTCACTTTCGTGGCATGCCCGTATATGTGTGAATGTTGTTTTACATTTCATTTTATCTATCCATCTGATGTGAATGCAGAAAAGTGCTCATAGCAAACAACAACAATTACTAACATTTTAGAGTTGAAGTGTGAGTGGCGCTCAATTTTGAAACTTCTTTTTAATAAATTTTTTTCTTTTCAAAAGCGACAGAAATTCGTTAATGTTTTAATGCTTTTGAATTTTACACTCTTCCAAACAATATCACAACGACTCACAATTAGGCTGATTATTTTCATTTTCATTGCTCAAATAAGAATACTTCTTTGAATTCTTACATACAACAGGGGGGGCTACTCAGTAATTCAAATTCAAAACTAAAGTTTTTAAAATCTGTATGCCTGGCACATTGGAATTCCAAAATGTTTTCTTTCCAATCGAAATACGGAGTTACCCCCCAGGTATTTCGAAATTCATGTCGATAAGTGCAATTTTGTTGTTTTCAAATACAATTTGTTTAGCAACCAGGAGGAAAATCTAGCAAACAAACGCTATCGTCATTTTAAAATTCGTTTAGAAAATCTATACTAAACGCAAAGCAAACTTGAAAGTTCGAGTTGAATTATGATCGAGTTGGTATGTCGCGATTTGGCCCCAGATTGTTATGGACTGTTCAAAAAAATGTAAGACCAACTTCTTTTTCTTTTGTGTTGAGTGTGCCACTTCCCCTGTTCCGAACCATAAATCGGAATAGAAAAATTAAAGTGACTCATGCCTAGTTTAATGGCTGTAGTAATGAAAGTTATTTTAATGTACTGTAAGCCACTACACCAGTGTCTTCTAAATACTGGCTGTACCAGTATGACTTCAACGCACTTTTTTTTTATCTAAAATCGGCCATTTTGTGTTGCTAATGAAAATAAAATGTTCTGAATTTTCAACAAATTTGATTTTACTCATAATGTTAATCGCTTGCCACTACTTTTTTAGAAGAACGAATTTATATAGACTTCACAAATCAAACCAATTGATATAAAGTTCTGTTAGGACTTGTGCCATTGATCACATCCAATCATGTGTTTTTAATAATTGAGAAATATTTCTCGCAAGGCAATTTAATATTAAACAGCGTAGTAACGCTTTTTTAAATGCAACGGAAACAGTTAACGCAATTTTAATGGATTTTATCCATCATCATCATGAAAAACACAGTGATGGCTTATAAAGTCATAACATAAAATTTAAGTCATTTATTTTAAATACGATCTTAATTAAATTAAGTATGAATTTGTTTATTTGATTTTTTTCATTTTTTTTAAGAACTTTTGTACAAATATCTCTTACCTCCTTTTATACGAATACGAGTTAGAGCTCGTAGCATGAACATTACAAATACAATTTTTAAAATCAAAAATAATTTTAAGTTACACATTTGTTATACATCCATACATGCATACATACATCTTTTTTATTGTTAATCATTATTATTATTATTATTATCATTTTTTTTTTACCTAAAACCGTTAACGTAAAAATTTTAGTTGTTTCTTCATTTCCAAGCACAAAAGATTTGAAATTTTTAATTTGTTACAAAACAACCACAACTCTCGCTCGCATTTATCACAATTTAATTAGTACTACTACTACTTATTATAACGTTTAATGTGAATATTATAACAATAATAAAAGAAAAACAATAATAATTAAAAACTTTTAAAAGTGTTTTCTTTTTAATATGAACTAGCCAAGCCCGGACCGCGTTGCTATGCCCCTTAATGAATAAAAATGCATTCTGAATTATTTAAATATCAAGTGCAAGAAGCTAAAAATTATAACTTTTTTTATGGGCGTGGCACTGCCCACTTTTCTAATCACGAAATTGTATGATGTGCAGTTTCAGAAAAATCGGCCATGTGCAAGTAGCTAAAAATTATCACTTATTTTTTATGGGCGTAGTTCCGCCCACTTTTTGCCACCCATAAACACTCCCTGGAATGTGTACAACAACTTGCAAAAGTTTGAGTCCGATCGGCTTTACGGTTTCGGAGTCTAGCTAACACACACACACAGTTTTATTTTTATATATGTGACAGCGCATAGAGAGAGGGACCTAAGGGTAAAAACAGATTTTGTTCAGGAGAGCCATTTTAAAGATAAAACGATTTTTCTATTTTTTTTTAAATTGTTCATAAGGAAACAAATAAATTTTTGTAGTTTCGTTAAATTAAGTTATTTTGTTAATTTAGTAGGGGAAAAAATGTAAATAAATAAATAAATTTTACCGTTAGGTCCCATTCTATTTTCGCTTAGAATCGTCGACTTCACTTTTATAAAACGCGCATATCTCTGGGAGGGAACACTTTTGGGGCATGGGATCGGTCTCATTCGATGCTCAGATGTGAAAATTGTTTTTTTTTACCCTTAGGTCCCTTTCTCTATGCGCTGTCACATATACACTCACTGTGAAGGGTAAAACAAAATGGCGTACATTCTTTTTCTTAAGCCCATCAATATGGGTATCAAATAAAAGGGCTTGACTAGTAGAATACAGTTAACTATTTAAAAATTTTAAATCAAAGGTGGAGTTGGAAATAATAAAAGAAAAATGGCATATAATATGAAATCTAAAATCTAGGCTTAGATACAACGTAGTCATTAAACCTACATAAGTATATAAATTAGAACGTATCGGCACCAAAAAAAAGTTCGCCGTACACCACCGCACATAACGTACTGTTTCAAGGCAGTTTCGAAATTTTTTTTTGCCGAACGTAGGGGTAGCCAAAACAATTTTTATACCCGCCACCAAAAAAATGGTGGGGGTATATTCATTTTGTCATTCCGTTTGTAACACATCGAAATATCCATTTTAGACCCCATAAAGTATATATATTCTGAATCAGGGTTTGATTTGATGACGATCTAGCTATGTCCGTCCGTCTGTCCGTCTGTTATATATATATATATGTATGTACGTATGCATATACATGTATAACCATGGTACAATCATCAGGTAGCCTCAGTTCTGCAACAACAAAATTCTACATGTATTTTGTTGTTGGAAAAAGACGACTTAAATGTCAAAAAGCAAATGTGTGTGCGTGTTTTTTTGGCGGTAGAATATATACAAAAGTACACAATATATACACATACATAAACAAAATTTGACATCTTAGTTAAACCTTAAGGTAGAGAAAAAAATAATCAGCTGTTTTAATGAGGCTACCTGATAATTGTACCATGATCAATAACTATTAACACACTTGTTTAAAAGTGTTTATGTGTTTTATTCGTTCAAAATCTATTTGACTATTTTTCCTTCTACAGTGGTAGACATGTGTTTGCTTGCACCATGTTTTTTACACCCTTCATAGTGTAAGGGTTGATTTTCATTTACATAGCTACTTGTCGTCTACCTGTTAGATTTTGTTTAAAACTATTTTTTTTTATTATGATTTAGTTACCTATTGTTTTTGAAAGAATTATTGGAAAAATTTTTGTTTGGGTATATTGATTTTAAAGTTCAAAAATAGTGAATATGTTTTAAATTAACTTGTATAGAAAAATTTTCGTATCTAGTAACCAAATTTTTTTTTGTGTTTTTTTGGAAAGAAAATTTTATGAATTGAGGGAGAGTTGAAAAAGTTTTTTTTAGAATTTTGAATTTTGAAACAAAGAATATTAATGTGTCCGGAAAAAAAAAACAAGTTACGTTATTGATAGCAATTGATATATATGATATGGAAATAAACTGGTGATTTTTAAAGGAAAAAACAGAAAGAAATGTCGAATAAAAAGTATCAATTAGATTTGAAAATTTTCGGATTTTAAATAGAAAATAAAAATTATTTGTTGCAATGAAAGGATATAAAAACATAATTAATCTAATTGAAAAATAATGAACACAAATCAAAAAGAATAATAAGAAAATAATTAAAATCTAATAATCAAAGAACCTTAAAAAAATTGATTTACTTGTGAGGAAAAAGGATGCCATGAAATTATTAAAGAAATGCTATGCGAAGATTATTAACATGATGAAATGAATTAATAAATAATGTAAAAACGTCCTATTAACTTTTAAATATGCATTGTGCAAACTATTAAATAATAATTATCATTTGTGTTAAACTTTGCTAAATATCAACTTTATAAACTGTGTTTTGTTTATTTACTTACAATATTGTTTTATTTGTTGTAAACTATTGTTAATTGTAGCTTTAAATCATCATTATTAGATTTAGTGCAAGAAAATAAAACAAAGTACCCATTTACAACGCTGATATGTACATATCATCGGTGGAATTTATGTAAGTCATTTTATAAAAACGTTATTTAAAAAAAAAATTTATAATTTTGTTATGTTAATCATTTATGTAAAAATCAATCATAATATGAACACAATATTGAATTTTTGTTATTTGATTTTTGTTAGATTCTTATATAGTAAATAAATAACTTTTGTTAAATTTCAATTTAATACTAAAAACAATATGCATTGTTAATTTATTTTTGTTTTGAGTTGTGGAGTTACAGTTAGATAAATGGAATAGATTTATAGCAACATAGATTGACTTAGGGATTATATTAATAATTTTACAAAATATAATCATGGTGGTATATATATATGTGTATATATATGTATATACCAAGAGGGTGGGATAACTTTGGGGTAGTTTACATCTTGACCCCATCAAATATTCATATCAAATAAAAGAAATCTAAAGCAACTCACTGATCAGAACCCATGCTTAATAAGAGAAGAATATTTGTGTAGTCTTGAATTCAGTGACGTTACAATAGTGAGTATAAGGTTTGTCATTCCATGTGAAATTTCTACAATATTTATTTTCGATCCCATAAAGTATTTATTTTCTGTTAGCTTATGAAAAGAGGGGACGATTAAGCGTTATCCGTGTGTCCGTGTGTATGTTGAAATCAACTGTTTGAAGCTCCCCCCCCGACACCTGCAGGACCCGTGTAAGGCATCAAAATATCAGAAATATTTGGGAGCAGATCGGTATTGGATATAAGCATAATCGCCACACAATGTTTTGAGGATGAGCAAATAAACACAACTGCCTCTGTTTTTTCGCTTATTTTTACTATAAAAATTTCTGTAATGTATAGACACGGTTGTTACTAAATATTTATATATTTGTTATGTCTCTGGAGATATTCATGGCAAATTTAGGACAAATTGGTCACTAATCGGCAAAGTTATAGGCAAACATTATTTGCAAAAATAGATATTTTTAAATACAGTGCACTCGCGCTTACATAAACTAATTAAAGCTAAAGCGAAATTATTCACGTCAGCAATTGTCGAGTTTTACGAGAGAAATATACGTTTTTACGATATTAACCTGTGTTTTACACGCTTGAATGTGAATTTGTTTTATTATTTGTATTATTAAAATGTAAAACTAAAATTATTATTTATAATTCATTACAAGGTCACGAGATTTCTTTTTGCAAACTATTTATATAGAATTAATAATTTATTATAACAACTAAATGAATTGATGCATTTTTTAAAGTATTGTCCATCGTCAGCCACCACCTTTTTCCATCTTTCTGACAGCATATAGTCTCCGTGCCAAAAAAACTGCTTCGGTTTCGAGGTATAGAATGAAACAAGCAAATTTTTGATATCCTGTTCTAAAGTGAAGCGTGTTGCAGTTAGGGCGTTCTGCATCGTCCGAAACAAATGGTAGTCAGAAGGGGCAAGGCTTGGGCTAAAAGGTGGGAGAGCCAGAACTTCACATCCACTGTTCTCCTAATAGTTTTTGACCGGTATTGCAACATGTGGCCAAACGTTTTCATGATGGAAGATTATGGCTTTATGTCTGGTCGAATATTCTAGTCGTTTTTCGTTGATTGCTCTCTTCAATCGAATCAATTGTGTTTGGTATAGGTCCCCTGTGATAGCTTAGCGTCATGGTTATTTGGCTTTGGCGTTGATTGGCCGCGCTTAATATGACTTTTTTGCTTGGGGTTATCGTAATATATATGCATTCTTCATCACCAGTAACAATTCTTTTTGCAGCGTTTAAGCATTATTTCCGACATGAAAATCGTCTTTCAACGTCACTCGGCTTCAATTCATATGGGACCGAAATTCCCTGCTTTTAAACGTTGGGAAATGGCTTGTTGTTTGATTCCGAATGATAATGTAAGTTCCTCCTGCGTTTGACAACAATCTTCGTGGAATAATGCTTCCAATTCTTCATCTTCAAACTTTTTACCCTGACCAGGTCCTTGTCTTCTGTGTCGAAATCATCACTTTTGAATCTCGCAAGCCTTCGTTAACAAGTTTTTTAAGTTGGTGCAATACCGAACTATAATCACACATGTTTACCCTCCAAAATACCATGTTTGTTATAATTGACACAAACCGACTGTGTTAGTTATGCCTGTTGTTGTCAAAATCGCCATTATTAACTTGTATACCCAATACGTGAAGGAGTAACGTGACTGGTTGATTCATCATCGAATAGCCCAAACGCAAAAAGCTAGAGACATGAAATTTGGACAGTGTGTTCCTCTTCTGACGAAATGCTTAAACGAAGAAGTTATTAAATTTGTAAACCCCAATTGCACAAATGAAGTCGGTTGAAGAAATGATGTGGCAAAAGGCATTGCAATAATTTGTTATAAATGAACCAATTCGTATATTGTACTTATTATTTATATAACTTTGTCAGTCAGGCTCCTTTCTGGTTACCAAGAATACATTTTTAATAACTATATTTGACCACTACATGCGCCGTTCTGCTTTGGATGCTTCATGGCTATGTGACAAGTTGCCCCATTTTGTTGAAACCACACATAGTTGAAAGTGATTCTCTTTCGGCGTAGTTTTGGTGAGAAAAACTCTTTCAATATTTTTTAGGAACAGAGTATTTCTTCGAAAAAGTTAAGCCCGACAAAAGATCTTGGTAACACTGCACACCACACTGTGACGCGAAGTGGATGCAATTGCATCTCATGGAGTATCTGTGGGTTAGAATTACTCCATATTCGACAATTTTTTTTGTTAACATTGCCGTTAAGGTCAATCATAAAAATTCAGTGCAAAATGCTTTCATCCTCAGCCGCCATTTGAATGATCTTCTTGCAAAATCCCTAGTAATTCAGGAAGTCTGTTGTGCTCAGTTTGCTTGTTAGTGGCATATAATATAGAAATAAGTTTAAGTCTTTTTTTTTTTTTATTTATTTATTTATTTAATTCAATCAACATAATAATATTTACAGTTGAGCAACACTTTTAATTAAATTACAAAAATAAAGAAAAATAAAAACAACATTAAACGTATGCATTTTAGTTTAGAAATCTTATCAGCTTTCCACTTGTTACAGCAACATTATCAGAAAAGTCAATGTGAACATAGAACTTATTTACCTCAGCACAAATTCTTCTAATTGGATCAAAGTTAATGTATGTAGTTTGATCTATGAAATGGTACATATAACGGTTCATAAAATCTAAGCTGCCTATTAGGAACATTGATGCATATTTTATGTCGAAGATATGTAGAATCAATTTTGCCTTGAATTAGATTTATGACAAATGCAATATTGGAAACAATTCTTCGGCTTTGTAACGTTGGGAGCGCAATGAGTAGTAAACGACTACGGTATGACGGTAAGTTTGTATTAGGATTCCAACGAAGGTTACGAAGGCAGAACAGCAAAAATTGTTTTTGGACTGATTCAAGTTTTTGAATATAAACATCATATTGGGAATCCCAAATTACTGATCCATATTCCAGTAAAGGTCTTACCAATGACGTGAATAAATTTTTTGTTACATAAGGATCATTAAATTCCTTAGCCCAACGCTTTATGAAACTTAATACCCCATAAGCTTTATTTACTGTCATTATTACATGTGAGTTGAAATTAATTTTTACATCAAAGAGAATTCCAAGATCCAAAAACGAGTCAACAACATTCAAATTAGAGCCATTTAGAGAGTAAACATTCGAAATCGGTGAATATCTGCAGAAAGTCATAGATTTGCATTTTGTTAAATTCAATTCCATAAGATTTACCGTACACCAATTAAAAAAATTATTTAAATCAGCTTGGAGATAAAAACTGTCGTCAACAGTTCTAATCCATGAATAAAGTTTAACATCATCAGCAAACATTAAAATATTGCTGTATTGAACAGCCTTTAGAAGATCATTTATAAGCAATAAAAATAAGATGGGGCCAAGGTGACTTCCCTGAGGAACTCCGGAGGTTACTTCAATATGTTTTGATAAACAATCATTATAAAAAACACATTGTCTCCGATCCTTTAAATAAGAACTAAACCATTTTAAAAGGTTAACTGGAAACCCTAATTTTTTGAGCTTCACTAACAATAAATCATGGTTAACCTTATCGAAGGCTTTACTGAAATCAGTATAGACTACATCAGTTTGGTTACCATTACAAAATCCTGTATTGATGAAGGACGTCAGTTCCATTAGGTTTGTGGATGTAGATCTGCCTTTACAAAAACCATGTTGTGCTGGAGAAAGAATTGTTGATATTTGGGCAGTTAGGATGTCCGTTAATATTTTCTCAAACAGTTTAGGAATGGAGTTAAGTTTAGCTATTGCTCTATAATTAGTAACATCACTACGGCTACCAGATTTATGAAGCGGGATGATAAATGAATCTTTCCAACATTTAGGAAATATACCAAATTTCAAAGAACTGTTAAATAGATGAGTGATAGGAATAGCCAAAACGTCGGCACAATTTTTTAATATGCAGCTAGGAATACCATCAGGACCAGGTTTATAACAATTTTTTATACTTCTCAGGCTTTTTAAGACAGTATCGACATCTAAAGATGATATATTAATTGATGAAGACGAAGTAATATCATAAGGATAAATTGAACTATGGAACGTTTTTGCAGAAAAAGTAGAGGCGAAGAAATCAGCAAAAGAATTGGCAATATCTGCATTATTAGAATAAACAACATTATTCATTTTCATAGTAGTTGGATACGTTGAAACTTTACGTTTGGAGTTGACAAAATTATAAAACATTTTCGGATTCTTTTTAAAGTAAAATTTCATTTTGTTTACATACGATGCATAACATTTTTTGTTCTCAAAAATATAACGGCTTTGAGCTATTAGATAATAGCTACGATCAATAAGGGTTTTGCTCTTCATGAACTTTTTTTATAAACGGTTTTTACGATTTTTTAACCAGGTTAAAGTACGGGAATACCATGGAGGACGATTTGATGTTACCTTTTTTAACAATGGAGTGCTTGCTGATAAACAACTGAAGAGAACTGAGTAAAATTTCAACACGATTTGATCAAAATTACTACCATTATAAGAAAAAGCAAGAATTTTAAACCAGTTAATATTATGTAACAAGTTATTTAACATATGGTAGTTCGTACGTTTAAAACAGAGCGACTCAGATACAGTGTGAACAGTTTCCTTTTGAGGCAATGGTGTAGAAATTAACAATGTAGGATGGTGTCGGTCCTCAGGAATAAATAAGGGGTTAGTCCTAGACACGTCGAATAGAGAGGGATTATTTACAAATACGAGATCCAATAAGCGGTTGTTGTAATTAAAAATTTTATTTATTTGAAAGACACTTAAATTAGTCAGACTATTGAAAAAATCTTGACTCCAATCATGTGATGTAATCGGTACAAAGAAATCTGTATCATCTGATGTAATCCAGGATGCAGCCGGAATATTAAAATCACCAAAAATCATCAAAAAATCAGCTGACTTTAGTTTATCTGCAACGGATTTTATTAACAAAACATGTTCACCATAAAGTTGTGGATCAGAGTTTGGAGGTATATATGAGCAGGTAATAAAGAGCGATATATTTTGAATTTGTATTACAACAGCGATAAATTCAATGTCAGATGAATTTACAAATAATAACTGTTCAGCAGGATACAAACAGGAAACAGCAATTAAAACACCACCACCACGTTTGCCAATTCTATCACGTCTAAAAACTTGATATTTACTACAAAAAATTTCAGAGTTATTAGTATTATTAGTAAGCCAGGTTTCAGTAAATGCAGCAACATGAAATTCGCAGTCAAAGCTGTTAAGGAACATATCAGTAAGCTTAGTATTCATTCCATTTGCATTTTGATAAATAATGTTAAGGGTAGAATTTTGCATTAGTTTTTTGAAGTTTGATTAGATGTTGGAATACGAGCTAAGTTTTCATCAGGATAAATAAATTCACGTACTAGAGTATGGTTTGGCCAAAAATTTACATTTACGATTTGTTCAAAATATTCGAGTGGGACAATTATTTTGAACGAAGCTCTATTTCTTGAATTAATTTTAAAAATATTTATGTTAGCAGGTAGATTATTATTAAATTTAGATAATAGGTAGTTTTTAACATCATCAACAGTTGTTTCAAGAAGAAAACGAGTAGCAAATATAGTTTTTCTTGGCGGAATTGTACGAAGTTCTCTGACGGCTTTAGTTGGTACAGTATTATCAGAAATTAAAGATGCAGCTGATGAAAAAGATGTAGTAGGTGAATTACTATTTAATTCAAGGGGTATAGTATTTAACGGAGTGATAACTTCAGATACAATCAAGTTGTTTTGCTCCATGCAAGGTGAAGGAGACAAATCATCGTATTCTACTGAATTATGGGAAGCCGCTTTTGATATTGTTATTGAAGGGATTGGATTTCTTGTAGATTTTTTCCTCTTAGGTGAAGAATTTTGTTGAACGTCAGCAAATTTATCTAAATTCGGAAAATTTGTGAAGAGTTCACCAAATTTTAAAAATTTAGATTGAACAGATAAGAAGTCCTTATTTAGTTGATCGAACTGTTCTTTATAACTTTTGAAGAATTTGTAAAATTCAACATTTATATTTTTACAATGAGGACAATTCCATTGTAGGGATTTAGTAGGATCAGCAAGCGCATCTGCATCACGCGCTTTCAGTCCACTACATTTTAAGTGATAGGTTCCAAGACACAACCAACATGATATCAAGCGGTCATTACCCGAAACGTTACAATTCTTGTTCTGGCAATCCATAATTTAATAATGAAATGTAATTTTTTAAAATGTAATTTATCTAATAAAATTTAACGTTTTGGTTATTTGGGTAACTGGGTAGTAAAAATCAACTACTAAACAGTAGATGGCGCCAATATAGTACAAACAGATGTACTGAATAGTTGTTGTATTTTATCACTTTATAAACAATACTGATAAAATATAAAACTTTACCATTTACAATCAGCACAAGCCTTTAAGAATAGTGCCGCAGTAATTCGTAGACAATCAAAGCGGGTAAACGTATTATGACCAGGTTAAATCCACTAAAAATATAAATCCAAATGGAGCAGCGAACAAAACACATCCGAACAGTACAGTGATGCCAACTTAATGTGATACAAAATGGTCTGCAGTGACTGCCAGCAGATAAGCTCCTTGTCGAAACTCTAGGATCGGATTGTATGGCACCAGCTACAGCAGCGATAGTTCCTTGCATCCTAACTGAGGGATCTCAATGATAATGCCTTCTTGCGATTGTGCCACGTTCGGCAAAATTATTCACGAGCCTTGTTATAGTCCATCAGCTAAGAGGAGTGATGCCAAACGTGCGTATAAAATCTCTTTGGGCGAAAAGTACGGACTCTATGGAGTGAAAGCGGCGCTCTATCCGAATTCTTTTTTAATTGTCCCAATTCTCCATTTTCGTTATATCTAAGATCAATCTATAAAATCAAGACAAATGTATTCATCAGGTACTCCTATTTGAACAGCTGACTATTTTTCTTCACTTATTTTAAATTTAGGATGTCAAGTTTATTTACGTTTTTGTTTGTAAATTCATAATAAATAAATGTGACATAAAATTTTATAATTTATTTTATTATTTTTTTATATTTTTCTTTATTTAAAAAAAAAAATCAATCAAATCTGTATAAATAAGAATAATTCAGTTATACAATTTGTAAATGAGTTTGCAGATTTTTTTCCTGTTCAGAAATACATAATTGCTTCCCGATATTTACTGTTTAAATACTAACACTTAACGGCCGGAGAATGCCATCCAGATATTTACTGACGGATCGATATCACATGCTGTAGCTGGATGTGGTATCTTTTCGATCCAGTTGGGTTTGGAATTGTCCCTTAGGCTACTGGATTACTGTAGCGCGATACAGGCCGAACAAATGGCTATTAGGACAGCCGCGGAACAGATTCAGTATAATGAAATATCTGGCAGGGATATTTATATATTTACTGACAGCAAGGCGGCTATTAGGTCCCTTGAGAGTGTGTACAGCACATCGAAAATTGCCCAGGAATGCCGGGTGTCTCTTGAGGAGATAGCAAGACATTCGACGGTTACCCTTGTGTGGGTTCCAGGACATGGGGATATTGATGGTAATAATAGAGCTGATGCACTTGCAAAAGCCGGTACCACCTTAGATTCCGTTGAATCCAGTTATGCTTTGGGTATTCCCTTATCGAAGGGTAAGCAGCTAATCTCGCATCAATTCTATTCGGATGCCAAGGAAAGATGGGTGAGAGAACCCACTTGTTTGGAAACCAGAAAGATCTGGCCTGACATGGATGTGCATAGGACGCAATATGCAGTGAATATGCCCCGAATCCACCTTAGGAACCTCATAGCGGTCATTACCGGACACTGGCCTATAGGCACACATGCGAAAAGGCTGAATATCCCTTACAACGACTTCTGCAGAAGTTGCGATAACGAGGAAGAGGAGGAAACGACTGGACATCTTCTCTGCAATTGTCCTGCATTCGGGGACCTGAGACGTCAGATTCTGGGTCAACGAATACTTGTAAGTAAGACTTGTCTTTCCGCAGTTGATCTGGGAAAGATCCATACCTTGGTGAACAGGACAGGATGGCTGAGGAACGTCGGCCAGGGGACATAGACAAACAGGCGATGGTGCCTACGGTATCACAACGGGACCCTCGGAGCACCCAAGTGAGCTATGCCTTCAGGCGGCTGCCGGATCTAACCTAACCTAACCTAACACTTAACGGCAGTTCCAAAAGATAGAAGTTCCGCCGCTAGCTAAGCATTTTATATTCTAAACGTTTACTTCCTTAATGCAAAGATGGAAGAACATAGATCAAGAAGTAAAAGATATGATACTCTTTGGCTCTAATAAATTTCAAGGTTTGATCAGTATCTTGGAGAACCAGATGGATTATGATGAAACACTTGTTGAGCGATGTTGCTCTGTCACTCATTGCAGAGAATGTACTGGCTTTAGATTGAAAAAAGAAGCGCTTACAGTAAAAATTGATAGCAAACATAAAGGGGAAATATCAGGGCTCAGCATCAATAAATCCCTTAAATGGTTTGAAAATTTGCCAGACAAGCTCACAGAACAATAGAAGCAAATCTCAAGTAAAATAATTAATGAAATAATCAAGAGACTAGCATTTTTAAAGAATGTAGAGTTGAATTACCTAACACTTGATCGAGAATCTAGCACTCTCTCTGGCGGTGAGAGTCAGAGGATCAGACTTGCTTTTACAAATTGGCTCTGGTTTAACAGGAGTGCTGTACGTGCTCGATGAATTTGCGAACAGGACCCTGTTCTATATTCTTGGCAGTGGAGATGTTTTATTATTTTTATTTTCCAGCTCTAGCTAATTTACCAACTAATAAAGTTTTTTATGTCAACGTTAGCGATTTTGCACTTTTTAACATTGTTGTAATTTTGGCTTAACAATACCTTGGCTTGCCATTTAAAACCTCTTAAAAGCAAAGATAAACATAGATTAAAAAAAATATAAATTTTTTTTATGCATCATTAAAAAAAGTTACCAATGGCCAAACAACCACGAATCCATGTCTTCCAAGTCCAATGAGTTTTTCAATTCTCACACCTATTATTAAGCCGAAACAGTTAAGATAATTTAAAATTGCTTTAAAATATTTATTTTTTCATCTGCCTAAAATTATTAATAATTAGTTTTGTTTTCCTTCCTTTTATTTTTTTGTTTATTTTATACAGCTGACTATGACATCTGAAATAAAAATTCTAGCAACAAAATACAAGGTGGCGCAAAAGAAATCCTCCTATCAGAAAATGCTACAAATTTTGCAATTGGCCCCTAATGTCAGTTCTGTTTTGACATTTGTGTAGTAAACACATGCAAAATACACGTTAATAAACAATGTTACGCTGCACTGCTCCAGAACGCGGAATATTGGTGACTATTTATTTGACCAATAATCGGTCGGTGACTTTGGCACAAAGTGAATTTCGTCGCAGATTTCCTAGCCGTCCAACGCCTACTGGTGAAACACTGCGACGTTTAGCCGCTCGCCTCGAAGAGACTGGCACAACACGAGATGCTGCCAGGAGTGGCAGACCCCGGAGTAGCCGTTCTGCAGAGAATATTGCTGCTGTAGCCGAGGATGTCATGGAAGCGCCGTCGACATCGACCAGACGACGTGCCACGCAAATGGCTATCAGTCGACGGTCTTTACAGCGAATTTTGGTACAAGATGTTTCCGTACAAAGTCCAGACGGTGCATCAGCTGTTAGCTGCTGACCGCCAATCGCGTCTAACATACGCTCAAGCCATCCTGAATCACCACCAAGAGGAAGATGATTTTTCATGAGTGATGAGGCCCATTTCCATCTTAGCGGGTACGTAAATAAGCAAAATTTACGCTTCTGGGGCACTGAAAATCTGGGTGTAACCCACGAAGAGCCATTACACCCGCTCAAAGTTACTGTATGGTGTGCTGTTTTCGCTGGAGGAGTCATCGGACCTTTTTTCTTCGAAGACGTCGCGGGCCAAACGGTTACTGTGAATGGTGAGCGCTACAGAGCAATGATCAACGAGTTCTTTTTGCCGCAACTTGATGAATTGGGATTGGAAAACATGTGGTTCCAACAGGACGGTGCAACAGCACACACTGCACGTGCCACAACCAATATGCTGAAGGATGCATTTCCCGGGCGCCTAATCTCCCGTTTTGGCGATTTGAACTGGCCAGCAATATCGCCTGATTTGACCGCTCCATACTTCTTTTTGTGGGGCTTTTTGAAGTCGCGGGTTTATGTCAACAAGCCTCAGACTCTTGCAGCTCTTAAAGACAATATCCGTAAAGAATGTGAGGACCTATCGCCGGAAGTTTTGGCCAAAGTGATGGAAAATGCCATAAAAAGGGCTCAAATGACAATCAACTGTGGCGGCGGCCATTTACATGACATCATATTCTCGACTTGATGTAAAAAAAATCAAAAGACCAAATAAAAATACTCCACAAGAAGAATCAAAGTTTTTCATTTTTTTTTAAATTACAGCCAAAAAACATCGGAAGGTTATTTTTGCGCCACCTGTTACATTTTATTTTTGCGTTGTAGTATTTGTTGTAGAATTGCGATTACCTGATGAATAAATATGCCTTGATATAAAATAAATAAATAATAAAAAGGTTGGTAACACAAAAAAAAAATATTACGTTTTTTTTGTAGCGGCTTTCAACAGCCGCCCTGTATAACTCTACATACGGTTTTTGATGGTAAGAATGTGTCGAAGAAAAAACTAGAAATTGTATCTTATTATAGTTCGACAACTGGTAAATTATTTTGTTGTTCGTCTAAAGACGTTAATGGTTCTTAAAAATACTGCTGACGAAATGATTAACTCCCGCAAAACAAATAGTATAAACTATATTCTTAGATCGACGGTTTTATGGGCAAAATATGAACAAAATCGTAGGAGGGCAGAGGGTTTGTGCGTCAGCTATCACTTTATTTAGCTAAGGCGCATAAAGTATGCTGTAACCGTCTATCACATTTCAAATTCTCTATTTGCGAGAATACTATTTGTAAAACCAACAGAAAAAATACACATAACGTAAAGGAGAAAACAATATAAAAAAATAAAATTAGGTCAAATAAACTTAATATTTTAAATCCTTTCAAGTACAAGTTCATACTGGACCAAGAATAAATTTTTTTTTTTTTTTGTTGTCCAACTTTATGTAAAAAACTTGAAATTGTGAAAGAACGTTGTTCAAAAAAATTCAATCACGTGAGCTGAATTCTCAAAACAATATTAAATACTTAGACTGCATTTAGACTATGCAATTAACGCCGAGTTTTTTTCGTTATTCTCTTTTAAAGTTGCTTCGAAAATCTTTTCACATTTACATTAAAATTTTTTTCTCGAGCATTTATTGTGACAGTTTTCGATTTATGCTTTTCTGTGTTCTCTTGCTAACAAACAAAATGTTGCACGCAAAAGTTGCGGCGTTAATTGCATAGTCTAAATACGGTCTTAGTGTTTAAAATTTATTGAGATAACAAGAACAGTTTTGGACCAAATGGTCCTAATCTAACAGCAGGGTTAACTTCGTTTTATGTGTCTGACTGTCTTTGTGTATTTATGGCAGCATACCAACTGTCTTAATATGTTTGCATCAGTTTGTTGTCTTTTCTTACAATAAAAGAAATTTCTATTTTAGTTAAAAAAAACAATACACACAATATCTTTTTTTAAGCTTCCATCCATTCATTTAATTTGGTCCATATTTTTTATGTCAAGACATTCTCAGTTACTCGAAGCCATTACACTTTAAAAGGCAAACTAACGGACATAAAAATTATTTAAATTATTTTCTTAAAAAAAAATTAATTGAACAAAATCAAAAAATATTCGCCAAGTTTTCAGAGTGTTACATACATACATAAATCCTCTATTTAAATTGTGCATTGGAAATGTTTATTGAAAGCGGTTTCGATCCATCTAAAACGCCGATAGCTAATACAACCCTCTGACACTGGTTAAGCTACATCAATGAAGGCAGGAGAACAAGAGTAAAAATAATAATAATAATTTAAAGCAGGTATGCTAAAGGTCTGATAACAATTTAAATTTAATAGATTTTATCTTGTTTAACGTTCAAATTTAAAATGATGTAAATAGCGTTTGAATTGCGACAATTGGTGTATTTACAAGAAGTCCTGTGTCGTATTGTTACAATATTTTACACACTTTCTTAAAATAGAAACCTTATTTTTAAATTCCTTTAAATAACAACTTTTCACTAAGCAAATATATAATTTATGCACAATTCTGTATGCGTACGAAACCAAATGTCCGTCTGTTGGTTGCATTCAACTTTTAGAAGCAACCACATATGGCACAGATCGAGATATGAGCGCATTAATTGTCTACCGAAATACCGGAAGAGTTAATATCAGATGAAATAGTTAGGGTAAGAAATACCCAAGGCATCGATTATTTTGCGGATGAATCGAAGAATGGTGACCGAACTGGAATGGGTTTATATGACATAATCCGAAACAGAGGTAAAAACTTCAGTCTAACAAATCACAATACTGTTTAACGGGCTGAGGCTATGAAAAAAAAAAAAATAATAATTAAAAAAAAAAATTAAAAAAAAAATTTTTTTTAAAAAAATAATTAAAATATATATAATTAATATAAAACAAAAAAAAATGTAAAAAAAATTAAAAAAAAAATATAAATAACATATTAAATAAAAAATAAAAAAAAAAATAAAAAAAATTTTTTTTGGCTCAGCTGGGATTCGATGCCACGTTTTCTCTAACCAGTATACACGTTTGTATGTACGCATGTTGTTGTTGTAATGTTATTTTTGTGAAAAAAAATCGAGGTGGTCGTGGGTTTTTGCTCATATCTCCCGAATATTTCTGATATTTTAATACCTCACCCGGGTCCAAGCGATGTCGGGGGGCTTCAAAAAGTTGAACGAATGCAGAACGGACAGACTCCCCTATTCATAAGCTTTCAGAAAATATATACTTTATGGGGTCGGAAATGAAAATTGTAGAAATTTCACACGGAATGACAAACCTATATTTACCCTTTTTCACTGTGTGAAGGGTATAAAAAGTACCTTTTTGGTCGACCATAACATTTTCAGTCTCACTTTGTATCAATAGCCACTAATTTTAAAATTCTAGCTTTGCAAACGTTGAAAATACAAAAAGTACCATAAAAATTCAAAAAAGTACCTTTTTGATCGCCCATAACATTTTTGGTCTCACCTGAAATCAATAGTCCTTGATTGTACAATCCTACCTTCATAAACGTAGAAAATACAAAAAGGACCATAAAAATTCAAAAAAGCACCTTTTTGATCACCCATAACATTTTTAGTCTTACCTGGAATCAATAGTCCTTTATTTTACAATTCTACCTTCATAAACGTAGAAAATACAAAAAGTACCATAGAAAAGCGAAAAAGTACATTTTTGGTCCAAGTTCCAAATTCAAAGTTTAAAATATTCAAATATCTTTGTAACAAAATATTTTAATAGACATGATTTAAAGTCAGTAAATCTACTCTTTATTGCATAAAAGTAATTATGTTCTAAAAAGTACCTAACTCTTCCCGATTTTTCCCTTTTCTACCCTGTTATGAATGTGTTTAAATTTTTACTAAATTACATAATTTTTTATGGCTAGTGAAATCCCAATTAAAAATTTTATGAAAATTGGCCGTCTAATTAGGAATTACATACATTTTCCGGAATTTTCCCCTTTTTGATACCTTTTTTGTCCCCAAAAAAGTTTCCAAAAATTTCACCTAAATATTTGTCCATATTCTATTAGGCAATAATAATGATCAAATTTTGTCCCATTGAATAATATTAAAAAAAAAATTCTTTTTAAAAAAAGTACCAAAAAAGGGACAATTTTTACCCTTTATACATGCGACTTTGAAAAAAGTGCCGAATTCTTATTAATTTTTTTCGTGGACTACTTAAAACAGTTTAAATTTTTTTCCTAGCTATATGTGTTTGGAAGTTACATAGGGCACCAAAAATGTACCAATTTACAGTTTTTACCCGTTTTTTCCCCTTAGGGGTTGAAAATTCCAAAAAAGGCCAGACACCTGTCAGCTTATTTTTTGTGCAAATTACAATACTTTTCCAATTTAATTTGTATCATTTTTTTTTAGTTTAGCAGATATAAGATTACCGATTTTACCCGTTTTTACCCCCTTAAGGTACGAATTTCCAAAAATCCCTCTATACATTGAAAGAGGAACCGATTGTCCAAATTTCATGTCTCTAGCTCTCTGCGTTTGGGCTATGCGATGATGAATCAGTTAGTCAGTCACGTTACTCTTTTATATATATAGATATATCTGTGGCTTGGAGCTAAAAGGGCCAATGTCACTTTTTTGTTTTTTTGTGTTAATCATTGCATAAGATTTGTTTTCTTGCTCTATTTCTTTTTTAGTAAAACAGCTAAAGTCATACTTAACCCAGAACAGCTTCATAAATAAAATGCTGGCCAATGTCACTATGAAAGCATATAAAAGTTAAAGTTCAATTCAAATTTTCTCAAAAGTAAGTATTTTGACATTGGCCCTTTTAGCTCCAAGCCACAGATATAAAAAAGGTCATACAATGATTTAATTATTATTTTACCTGTTGTGAAATATCCTTCAATTTTCAAATTGCTCATTAGTTTTGAAAAAATGATCGAAGGTAATGGTATGCTGATTTTGTTTTTGCACGACGACTCTAGCGAATTGCCCAGCGTATGCAAGCAATTGAATTAAGTAGCCATTAGGCGAACAAAGGCCCCAGAAAATTATGAAAAAGTAAGAAACCGTATTTTTGGAAATAGCTCATTATTTAAACCTATTTCTAAATATATTAAGAAGATAAGAGCTAAATTTATTGAACGTCGGAAAGTAAGACGTCATTTAATAGACACAATTCATAAATTAGAGAAAAATATCGAAGATCCTAGAATATTTATAAATGTAGATTTAAATGGTTGTTTAATAAAGGGATTACTTGACTCAGGAGCTTCAGTGAGTATTCTTGGTACAGGTTGTAGAGAGTTGGTAGAAAGATTAAATGTTCGGGTTAACCCATTGTTGACCGAAGTAAAAACCGCAAGTGGTAAACATCATCGTATTGTAGGTAAGATAAATGTTAGAATGAAGTATAAAGAACAAGAGCATGATATGTTTTTATATCTGTGTCCAGAATTGGAGCAAAATTTATATCTAGGTATTGATTTTTGGGAACAATTTGGGTTGATTCCGGAAACATTAAGAGCTGAAGAAATAAATATGCAAAAATTAAAAGAGGATTTTGTGAACACAGTTGATAATTATAGAATGAAACCACATGTATTGTCACCAAAACAACAGGAAAAGTTAGAAGAGGTAATAAAAAGTTTTAACACCTTTGAGCAAAATGGACTAGGATTAACCGCTTTAGAAGAACATACAATTAAACTGGTGGAAGGTGCTGTTCCAGTTAAGGATCGATACTACCCAATATCACCAGCAGTACAAGAAATCACATACCAGGAGATCGATAATATGTTGAAATTAAATGTAATTGAAGTTAGTGATAGTCCATGGAGTAATAGGACCACGATAGTCAGAAAACCTGGTAAAAATCGTTTATGTTTGGATGTGAGAAAATTTAATAAGCTAACGATTAAAGACGCATATCCCTTGCAGAACATCAATGGCATAATAAGCAGAATTGATGAAACTCATTTTATAAGCCGTGTGGATCTTAAATATGCTTTTTGGCAAATCAAACTTGATGAGCAAAGCAAACAGTACACTGCGTTTACAGTTCCTGGCCGTCCGTTATATCAATTTAGGGTCATGCCGTTCGGTCTTTGTAACGCCGCTCAACGGTTATGCAGGCTTATGGATAAGGTGATACCTCTGTGGTGACACTTTGTTTATACATAGAAAGGTTATTAAATCTAAGTAGTTTATTATGTTTTTGTTAAAAAAGAAAATATATGAATAAAATAGATTATTAGAAATTTATAAAATAAAATAAGACAACTTTTAATTACTATACCTCAAAGATTAAAAGAAAACGTTTTTACATATCTTGATGATTTACTAGTGATTTCAAGTAGTTTTGATGAACATTTAAGATTACTAACAGAAGTGGCTGAATGTCTTCGAAAAGCAAACCTTACTATAGGACTAAAAAAGTCACAATTCTGTTTTCAGTAGCTCAAATACCTCGGATTTATTATCGGAGGTGGGATGTTAAAAACCGATCCTGATAAAGTACAGGCCATTAAGAATATGAAATTACCTAAGACAGCAAGAGAAGTTAGAAGCTTCCTTGGTACCGCCGGATGGTACAGGCGATTCATTAAGGATTTTGCATCAATTTCAGCTCCATTAACGGACACTTGAAAAAAGTCAAAAAGGTTTTTAATGACTGATGAAGCAGCGGAAGCATTTAATAATTTAAAGAAAGCTTTAACTTCTGCACCAGTGCTTAAACATGCCGATTTTTCTAAAAGATTTTTTGTTCAATGCGATGCATCTCACTATGGAGTTGGCGCAGTTTTGTATCAACTGAACGAAATGAAGGAAGAACATCCCATTGCATTTTTCTCACAGAAATTTAATTCGTGTTAGAAAAACAATAGTGTCACAGAAAAGGAATGCTTAGCAGCAATACTGGCGATTCGAAAGTTCAGACCCTATATTGAAATGATGCCATTTACGGTCATCACTGATCATGCGAGCCTTAAATGGTTAATGACCCTGAAAGACCTTAGTGGTAGATTAGCGAGATGGTCTTTAGAACTTCAGGCTTATGATTTTGAAATAGAACATAGAAAGGGTACTGATAATGTGGTAGCCGATATGTTGTCTAGGGCATCTCAGGAAATAAGCGTAAATGAGCTATGTAAGGATGAGCTTTTAGATTTTGAGACAACAGATTTGAAAGTGAGGATTACCTTAGTTTAATTATGGAAATAGAAAAGAATGCTGATAAATTACCAGATCTTAAAGTTGTTAATGGCATGATATTTAAGAAGACAAACTTTGATCAAGGTGGCGAAGAATATCAATGGAAATTATGGATACCGGAAAATATAACTTCAGCCATTATCGAAAAGGCTCATGATTCAAAAACAGTTGCTCATGGTGGTGTTTTCAAAACATTAGAGAGGATAAGACGTTATTTCTACTGGCCAAAAATGACAATGCTGGTTATAAATTATGTCTCAAATTGTAATACCTGTAAGGAAACTAAGCCTTCTAATCAAAACTTAATGCCGACTATAGGGACAGAAGTAGTTACGGATGACCCTTTCAGAAGTTGTATATTGATTTTCTGGGAAAATACCCCCGGTCTAAAAAGTTCACGTTTCTGAAAGCAATGAAAGAGGCCACTACTGCAAACGTGATACAGTTTCTAGTAAACGAAATATTTTTGAAATTCGGTGTACTAGAAATAATTCATAGCGATAATGGGGCTCAATTCGTCGCAAAAGCTTTTCGTGATATGACTGAGGCGTATAAAATTAATCATATGAAAAAAGCTGTGTATTCACCCCAATCGAACGCATCTGAAAGGGTTAACCAGTCGGTACTTGCAGCAATAAGAGCATACCTTAATGAAGACCATAGGGACTGGGATCTCTACTTATCTGAGATCGAGTGCGCTTTAAGAACATCAATTCACTCAGCGACTGGTGTGACACCGTTTTTTGCACTTTATGGCATTCACATGTTCACGTGTGGTACAGACTACAAGCTGGCCAGAAAATTATTGTCATTTTCAGATCATGAAATTAAACACCTTGATCGAAACGAAAAACTTGAACTGCTTAGAGAAAAAATTAAAAACAACTTGCATAAAGCCTATGAAAAATCAGCTGATAGATACAACAAAAGGACAAGAAATATAAAATTTATTCCAGGTCAAGAGGTTTATCGCAGAAATACTGTTTTGAGTGACTTTAAAAACAACATAAATGCGAAATTTTGTAAAAAGTTTTTAAAGTGTCGTATTCTCAAGCCGGTTGGAAACAACATGTACGAGTTAGAGTCTATGAAAGGAAACCTATCGGGATTTATCACGTCAAAGATATTAAGGTTTAAAAGTGCAATAATAAGTCTAGTCAAATATACATATCTGTGACACATTATGTGCAATATTAGGGTTAAGGAAACAAATTATTATTTTTTTTATATACATATTTATACAATTTTTGTTTGTTTTGTTTCCGTCCTAATGATGTACGTTGTACCTGATTGTATTGTTGATATATTATTATAATTACATATTATTAAACGAGAAGCCATACCTATATACCTGCAATCTAACAATTTTGTGCAATATTTTTTTATACCGAGTCTGTGATAGCTTCTCTGTAATCATCAATAGTTTCTGAAATTAAACACAAAGTAACCTCTTTATGGAAATAATACCTCCCTAAATATAGATGCACGCATAATGACAGAATGGCTTTCACCCAATCCGAAATTAGTGATGAATTTTGCCAGTACACATATTGTGTGCATGTGCGAGTTTTGGTAATACATATGTATGTTACTTCTTATGAATTTAGTAACAACTCAGTAATTCAGGTATTAATGTTTATTTAGGCCCGGCTTATGAGACGTCAGGGGTGGGAGTTCCCCACGTTGTCGGAAAATGTTCCACGCACTCCGTTCTTGTCTGCGAATTTTTGAAAAGCCCGGAGTTTTGTTGCGTGTAACCCTTTTGTGTTTTTTTTTAAAGGCCACATTTGTTATGGCCTGTGACATTACTGCCTTTTATTTACAAGTGGCAAGAAGGAGGAAATACCTGAAAATTTTAACAAAATTGTATTAAATTTTAGGAGGAAAATAATTTTCTTACCACTTACCATGCTGTTGTGTGATTTTTGTTTTGTGTGTAGAGTACACCTAATTCTGTTTTTACGCGATAGATATGTTCGCGTAAAAAAAATAGTGTAAAAATAGTTATAGTATCCATATAAAAAGTGGGGATTGGTTCCACGCACATATTAAATGTCAGATGAAATAAGACAACTGGTGTTTTATGCACATATTTTATTTTAACAAAAAACAACAGAAAAAATAGTTTATTAAGAAAAAGAAATCACAAAAATCATGCATCTTAAAAACATATAAAAATCAATTTTTAATCAGTATCACTTTCTGATAACCGCATTCGTTTACGAAAGACATCAATTTCATCGCTAGAAATAGTTTCAAAATCATGATCATCATGTGATGGTTCAGTGATTTGAGTCACAAATTCCGTTATCAATCGTTGACTTCCAGTTTTGATAAGACTGTTATGTAGCTCACGATAATTACCCATTAAAAATTTAACATCACGTTGAAACTTCTCGGCTCTTTCTTTTTTAGAATCATCCTTGCGAAAATGATTGCCCAATTTGCTGCTATTTGGAGTCCTTCTTTGGAATTAGACATTTGGATGCTCTAAATGTGGATGACCTGGTGAATTGCCTATAATCAACAGAACATTAAAATCAAGGTCTTTGTCACTCATATAGCGCCGAACTTCCGGTACAAAATATTTATTAAGCCATTCAGTAAAAAGCTCAGTTGTTACCCAAGTATTTTTATTAGCTGCCCAGTGAACGGGTAATGAGTCCATATTAACGTCTTTCATCGACCGTGGTTTTAAAGCTCTATTTACAAGTAAGGGTTTTAACAACCGATTTCCTGAAGCATTAGAGCAGAATTAAAAGGTCACACGATCTTTGCCTATTTTAAACCCCCTAGCGGTTTTCTTTGCTTTGGCTGGCTACATATGTTCGACTTGGCATTCGTTTCCGGAAAAGGACTGTTTCATCCGCATTCCACACCTGATCTGGAGTGTAGCCACCATCTTCAATTATCTTAGCAAGTTTTGCGTTTACATTACCGTTTATTAAATTTTTTTTTATTCGATTTTCTAATATATTTTCGCTTTTAATATTTAAACTTGACTACATTCTTACTTTCATCTGAACTTATTTGAAATAAACAAGGGAAATTCCCTGCTTTAAATGTGGTGAGTTTTTTGTACCACATGATTTGCAGTGCTGCCAACTATGTATTTAATTTAAAATCCTCCAAATCTGGTATAAGCACACGTTTTTCTGATAAAAATACATACATTTTTAGACCGCGTAAAATCAAATCAAATCGTGTAAAAGCAGAACGAAATGTGTTTTTTAAATCGCGTTAAATCAAATTCGCGTAAAAAAAAGTCGCGTAAAAACAGAATTAGGTGTATATTTGACAGATTGTTAAAGACGAAATGGGGAGTTGCCACACTATTTATTTGGTATAGTAAACACTGTGGGTAATGTTAGTAGTAAAGTTTTTATGAATGAGTTATTTACATGTAATTTTTGTTGTAAACGTTAATTTTAAATATTAACATTGAATGTATAGTTTCTTAAATTAGGAAATTTAGAAAGGAACAGAAATAGTATTGTGTTCAAGGGAGATAAATAAATAATCAGGAAAGGATAGAATATATAATTTTTGTTCTGGAAAATAATGGTGCGTGGAAAATGTGGGTATAAATATAGGTTCAGCTCGGCCATTTTTGAGATATATTTATTTAAGACCATTATTTAAATTTTTAATCAGGCTTGAGTTCATATTAATATTCTTTATTTTTACAAAGAATTTTTTTTTTTAATTGTGATAAATGAAAGAATAAATCTTGAAAAATTATATTTTTACCGACACTAGCCGAGTGGAATGCATTTTCGAAACCAGCTACGATTTCATCATCAGCACTCTCTGATCGGTGGTTACATGTTGGTTGTAAATATCATCTATTTAACTCACGGGAATTATGTTAATTGAATTCGGTAACTAATTTTTAGTTTTTCCTATTTCATATATTTTTACCACAATGAGTTAGATTGAAATTTTAACCAAACAGCAACCCTTTTTACTTTTTGTTTGTTATTATCTTTCATTTATCACTATTTTTGTCCTGCTCTAGCCACCAGTTAGGTAGCGATAAGAACAGATAATTGTTTTTAACAATCAATGTTTATAATCATTTGTTTTATTTTCTGTGAAGTCAGTATACAACGAAATGTTGACTGACTAACAGTGGATGAATGATTTTTTTGCACCGTGCCCTATGTTTATATAAATTGAATTTTTATTTTGTCGAACTTTTCTGTTTAAACTATTATTTAAATTTTTAATCAGGCTTGAGTTCATATTAATATTCTTTATTTTTACAAAGAATTTTTTTTTTTAATTGTGATAAATGAATGAATAAATCTTGAAAAATTATATTTTTACCGACACTAGCCGAGTGGAATGCATTTTCGAAACCAGCTACGATTTCATCATCAGCACTCTCTGATCGGTGGTTACATGTTGGTTGTAAATATCATCTATTTAACTCACGGGACTTATGTTAATTGAATTCGGTAACTAATTTTTAGTTTTTCCTATTTCATATATTTTTACCACAATGAGTTAGATTGAAATTTTAACCAAACAGCAACCCTTTTTACTTTTTGTTTGTTATTATCTTTCATTTATCACTATTTTTGTCCTGCTCTAGCCACCAGTTAGGTAGCGATAAGAACAGATAATTGTTTTTAACAATCAATGTAAAATATAATTTTTCAAGATTTATTCTTTCATTTATCACAATTAAAAATAAAAAATTCTTTGTAAAAATAAAGAATATTAATATGAACTCAAGCCTGATTAAAAATTTAAATAATAGTTTAAACAGAAAAGTTCGACAAAATAAAAATTCAATTTATTTAAGACCACTAAGCGACACTAGTTGATGTATTTGGTTTTTGTAGTGGAAAAGTGAAAGAAATTTAAGGTTAATTTTTTTTTTTTTTTTTGTAAATTTAATGAACATATAAATATAAATAAAATTTTGGTGATAGAAGGAAACGGGAAAGGAAATAAAAGGTAGAATTTTGTGATAATGTTATTTTTGATGTGGGAAAATATAGAATTTTGCTTAATTTCATAGTTAATTTACAACTCGGGGATAAATTGTTGAAGCACCTGGTGATATTAAGAACGTCTGTGGTATTTTGTTTATGTGTTGTCCAGTGGAGTGGAAAGATAAAATAGCTGGAAACTAAAATTTCATAAGGAGTTGACCAATATATATGTTGTGGCGGTAAATGTTTGAGATTTTTTTTAAAGGCGAACACAAGTGAAACCAGTTAAAACTGCTTTATATTTTTATTGTCCCCGGGAGAAAGTTTTGGGAGCTAATCCAGTTAGATATTAAAATTCATAGTACATACATATATATATACACTGCAGTATAACAGGCGAAATTTTATTATTAGATACGTTTTAGTATAAGTTAGTACATATATTATTTAAAATTTTTTGGTTAGTTTTTTTTTTGTCTAGTATTTTTTTTTTATATTTAATTTTTTTATATTTAATTTTTTTTTATTGTAAATTTATTAGATATATATATATATATATATATATATATATATATATATTTTTTTTATCAATAATTAGTTTTTTTTATTGTGTATGAATATCGAATATTTTGCATTTTGTTTATTGTTAGTATTAGCTCATCACATCGGTTTTATTTGTTTGAATGTGTTGCTGTTTAGCAGTTTTATACCCAAATAAGAGAGCTCTTTTAGGCGGAAGTTTTAAAGTTTTGTTGTTTAATATTTTATGTTGATGAGGAAATAGTTTAGGGTTTAGTTAGGTAAATTGTATTATTTTGTTAATGAGTATAAGTAAGGAAATTTGTTTAATTAGCGTAGGTAATATATATATATTTTTTTAATAAATTAAATTTAAGTGTGTGAAAGAATATGGTTCTTGATTAAATTTTTTTATAGTGGGTGGTTAAGGTAAGTGAAGTGGTATAGTGCGGTTATTGGGGTCATCAGAACTGGGTGTAGGACGTACTAGATGACTATGGTTGGGATAGGGCGACTGGAGACTAACATCTACTCCCTATTTTTGATGTGATGTCTTTTATGTAGTTTATGTTTATTTTTTCTTGTGACGGTCCTGGGTTAAGAAAATGGGAGGCACTCACACCCTTAGCTGAGAAGCCACTATAAGAGCTAGTCGGTCACAATCTTGTCTTAACTCCTACATTGGACGCCTAACACACTTAACCAATTTAATTACACTCCTTGTAGACGATTTGTTTAAACTAATATTTAAATTGTTTAAGTACAAAGAAACAGATGAAAAAAAAAAAAATGTGATAGATGTTTTAATTATGTGTGACCCAGATATTTATCCAAATTTAAGAAAAATATTTACCATTTTCTACTCTTCGTCGCATTAAAACATGGCTGAGATCAACCATGACAGAGGACAGGCTAACGGGTTAGCCATGTTACATATTCACAACCAAATCGTAGTTGATCCAGAAGTTGTGCTTAATAAATTTGCTGCAACAGGAAACCACAAATTACTATTATTATTATATAAGAGTTTTTGTTAAACTTTATGTCAGACAATTTTTTTATTTTATTTTTTTCGTTGTAGTTTACTAAATATTTATTTTGATTCAACTAGTAAAAATGTTTGTTTCTCTTATACTTTTTAAAGCTCAATGCTGATTGACCATTAGCAACTGATCTAATTTTCTAGTTTTTGTTTTGAATCTTTGTTCCGATTGGTCAACCAGCATATTGCCATATGCAATTTATATTTTCAGGGTTGGAAATCTGACTGGCTATGGTTTTACAATAATTACTCGATACAATAATACATAATTTAAATAATGAAGAAAATAAGAAAACTTTTCCTTAATATTATTAAATCCATTCTTTTAACTCACTCACGCTGTTTTTGGTTTCAGAAAAAACAAATACTCAAAGGATTTTTTTGCTTTTCTTGTAAAATTTGTTCATTGTAACTTACGGCTTTATTTGACACGGAATGACAAACCCATATACATACATACTCATGTAGGTATAAAACCTCACTATATTTTTATAGTATAAAACAGTGAATTACCATACAAGCCGTAATATGTTTTAATATAATTTGAAATAAACTATAATGCTTTTATTCTCCTTTAATTCACATATATCACTGTTTATAAGTAAATATATATGTATGTATGTGTATTGCTTTTGTTACGTGTAAGGCAGATGTGTCATACATGCGCAGAACAAAAAAAAAAAATAATAGTGGGACAGCGTTATCTATATAAAGGGTGTTTTTTTAAGCCTGATAGAACTTGAAATTGTAAAAAATAACACAAAAAATTAAATTGTAATCAAAATTTTTTTTTTATTCGAAAGATCAATACGTGACATTAACATTTGAAAATGATTTCGGGCATATGGGCACCGCGGCTGTTCTTGACGAAGCGCATTCTGGACGTCCAATTTTGGGCCACTTTTTCGAGCACTGCTGGCCGTATGTCACGAATAACACGAACAATGCTGGCCTCCAAGGCGTCAATTGTTGCTGGTTTATCAGCATAAACCAGTGACTTCACGTAGCCCCACAGGAAATAATCGAGAGGTGTCAAATCGCACGACCTTGGAGGCCAATTGACAGGTCCATTTCTCGAAATCAAATCAATCGCCAAATTTTGATTTCAATAAGTCGATGGTTGCGTTCGCCGTATGGCACGTAGCGCCATCCTGTTGAAACCACATCTCATCCGGATCAATGTCATCCATATTTTCAAACAAAAAATCATTGATCATGGTGCGGTAGCGATCTCCATTGACCGTAACGCGTGCTCCGGCCTCATTTTTGAAGAAATAAGGTCCGATGATGCCACCAGCGTGAAAACCGCACCAAACGGTGCATTTTTCTGGATGTAATGGAGTCTGTAGGGTCTCTTGTGGATTGGTCTCGCTCCATATGCGGCAATTTTGCTTATTAACAAACCCGTTAAGCCAAAAATGCGCCTCATCGCTGAACACAATTTTGCGATAAAACAACGGACGTCCAGAATGCGCTTCGTCAAGAACAGCCGCGGTGCCCATATGCCCGAAATCATTTTCAAATGTTAATGTCACGTATTGATCTTTCGAATAAAAAAAAAATTTTGATTACAATTTAATTTTTTGTGTTATTTTTTACAATTTCAAGTTCTATCGGGCTTAAAAAAACACCCTTTATATAAAAGAGTAACGTGACTGACTGACTGACTGATTCATCATCGCACAGCCCAAACGCAAAGAGCTAGAGACATGAAATTTGGACAACCGTTTCCTCTTTCGATGTATAGCTCCACTAAGAAGGGATTTTTGGAAATTCGTACTTTAAGGGGGTAAAAAAGGGTAAAAACGGGTAAAATCGGTAATCTTATATCTGCTAAACTAAAAATGATACAAATTAAATTGAAAAAGTATTGTAATTTTCACAAAAAATAAGCTGACAGCTGTCTGGCCTTTTTTAGAATTTTTAACCTCTAAGGGGAAAAAACGGGTAAAAACTATAATTTGGTACTTTTTTGGTACCCTATGTAACTACCAAACGCATAAAGCTAGGAAAAAAATTTAAACTGTATTAAGTAGTCCGCAAAAAAATATTAATAAGAATTCGGCACTTTTTTCAAATTCATATGTATAAGGGGTAAAAATTGTCCCTTTTTTTGGTACTTTTTTTAAAATAAACTTTTCTTATATTATTCAATGGGACAAAATTTGACAATTATTATTTCCTAATAGAATATGGACAACTATTTAGGTGAAATTTTTGGAAACTTTTTTGGGGACAAAAAAGGTACCAAAAAGGGGAAAATTCCGGAAAATGTATGTAATTCCTAATTAGACGGCCAATTTTCACAAAATTTTTAATTGGGATTTCACTAGACATAAAAAATTATGTAATTTAGTAAAAATTTAAACACATTCATAACAGGGTAGAAAAGGGAAAAAATCGGGAACAGTTTGGTACTTTTTAGAACATAATTACTTTTATGCAAAAAAGAGTAGATTTACTGAGTTTTAATCATGTCTATTAAAATATTTTGTTACATAGATATTTGAACATTTTAAACTTGGAATTTGGAACTTGGACTAAAAATGTACTTTTTCGCTTTTCTATGGTACTTTTTGTATTTTCTACGTTTATAAAGGTAGAATTGTAAAATAAAGGACTACTGATTCCAGGTTAGACTAAAAATGTTATGGGTGACCAAAAAGGTACTTTTTTGAATTTTTATGGTACTTTTTATATATTCTACGTTTGCGAAGCTAAAATTTTAAAATTAGTGGCTATTGATAAAAGGTGAGACCGAAAATCTTATGGTCGACCAAAAGGGTACTGTTTTGAATTTGAATGGTACTTTTTGTATTTTCTACGTTTATGAAGGTAGGATTGTACAATCAAGGACTATTGATTTCAGATGAGACCAAAAATGTTATGGGCGACCAAAAAAGTACTTTTTTGAATTTTTATGGTACTTTTTGTGTTTTCAACGTTTGCGAAGCTAGAATTTTAAAATTAGTGGCTATTGATACAAAGTGAGACTAAAAATGTTATGGTCGACCAAAAAGGTATTTTCTTGAATTTTTATGGTACTTTTGGTGTTTTATATGTTTATGAAGATAGGATTGTACAATCAATGACTATTGATTCCAGGTGAGACTAAAAATGTTATGGGCGACCAAAAAGGTACTTTTTTGAATTTGTATGGTACTTTTTGTATTTTCAACGTTTGTGAAGGTAGAATTTTGAAATCAGTGACAATTAATACAAGGTGAGACTAAAAATGTTATGGTCGACCAAGAAGGTACTTTTTTGAATTTTTATGGTACTTTTTGTATTTTCTACGTTTATAGAGGTAGAATTGTAAAATAAAGGACTATTGATACAAGGTAAGACTAAAAATTTTATGGGCGACCAAAAAGGTACTTTTTTGAATTTTTATGGTACTTTTTCTATTTTTAACGTTTGCGAAGCTAGAATTTTAAAATTAGTGGCTATTGATGCAAGGTGAGACCGAAAATATTATGGTCGACCAAAAAGGTACTTTTTTTAATTTTTATGGTACTTTTTGCATTTTTTACGTTTATAAAGATAGGATTATACAATCAATGACTATTGATTCCAGGTGAGACTAAAAATGTTATGGGCGACCAAAAAGGTACTTTTTTGAATTTGTATGGTACTTTTTGTATTTTCAACGTTTGTGAAGGTAGAATTTTGAAATCAGTGACAATTAATACAAGGTGAGACTAAAAATGTTATGGTCGACCAAGAAGGTACTTTTTTGAATTTTTATGGTACTTTTTGTATTTTCTACGTTTATAGAGGTAGAATTGTAAAATAAAGGACTATTGATACAAGGTAAGACTAAAAATTTTATGGGCGACCAAAAAGGTACTTTTTTGAATTTTTATGGTACTTTTTCTATTTTTAACGTTTGCGAAGCTAGAATTTTAAAATTAGTGGCTATTGATACAAGGTGAGACCGAAAATATTATGGTCGACCAAAAAGGTACTTTTTTGAATTTTTATGGTACTTTTTGCATTTTTTACGTTTATAAAGATAGGATTATACAATCAAGGACTATTGATTCTAGGTGAGACAAAAAATGTTATGGGCGACCAAAAAGGTACTTTTTTGAAGTTGTATGGTACTTTTTGTATTTTCAACGTTTGCGAAGGTAGAATCTTGAAATTAGTGACAATTGATACAAAGTGAGGCTAAAAATGTTATGGGTGACCAAAGAGGTACTTTTTTGAATTATTATGGTACTTATTGTATTTTTAACGTTTGCGAAGCAAGAATTTCGAAATTAGTGACTATTGATACAAGGTAAGGCTAAATATGTTATGGGCGATCAAAAGGGTAGTTTTATGCATTATAATGGGACTTTTTGAATTTCCTACGTTTAAAAAGTTAAAATTGTGAAATAAAGGATTATTTATTCAAGTTTAGAATTAAAATGATATTAAAGACACAAAAAAAGCATTTTTGCATTTTTATTGTACTCTTTGTATTTTTACGTTTGTAAGCATAGATTGTTAAAATTAGTGTTTTTTGATGCGAGGTCTAAGTCCTAATATTATGGACGACCAAAATTACTTTTTCTCTTTTTATATATTTTGTATACATAGAATTCTAAATAAAGGTAATAATAAACCAAGTGGAAGTTTTATTGAAGGAAAAAATGTTTCTTTTATTATTTTAGGGTAATTTTTGCAAAATATGAATCTTAATTTTTGAAACTCAGTAGCATTGATCTTGCTTTTAGTTAGGAAATATATGCCCGATATATCCTTACTCTACTTTTTATATTTCTAAGTAAATTGAATCAGAGATAAAAATTTTTATAAATTGAACCAAAAATATTTAATAATTATAAATAGAACTTGAGCATTCAATAAATAAATAGTAAGAACTGCGCTAACGAAGTAGCGGGTTAAATGCTAGTCTTTTATATTTCTTGAATATGGGTTTATGTAAGCATGCAGTGATTTTTTATTTCGATTTCCGTACTGCCCTAAAAAAATTACAATTCCCAGCAAAATATTTTTGAAATTGTGTAATAGGTTGTCATTACTTCATATATTACATAGTAATGAGGGGTCGTTACCAACATAATTATTTTAAAGTACAGAGTAATGGCCTATTGGTTATGACCTACGTAAAAACTTTTTATATATTTTTTTAAACAGTGAACTTTAAATTAACTTCATAAATATTATAATATGCCCAATATTATAATTTTTATATTTTTTTGTATTGCAACAGTATAAAAATATCCAGCTATAATTCAGCTTTATTGGTAACTACTTATTTTATTGCATTTTGTAAGTTCATTTGTAAGCGAGGGTCATGATTTTTGGGACAACTCATACTAACAATAAACAATATTATTCAGTGACCGGTCATTTTAGTTCATAGTTCAAAAATGAACTAAGTCGTTCATCCAATCAATTCAATCGCTCTTTTTTTATTTTGAACTATGTGTTCTGTTGTGAACTACCTACTTTACCTTTAAACACAAGTTGTAGAAAGAGACAAGTATAATAAATATTTGTATGTACAACGAAAAAATTAAAATAAACAAAACAAAAAATAAAGGAAAAATCAAAACAAAATATTTATAATTTGGTACATATTTTGAAATTAAATGTAATATAAATTATTAACATCGGTTTTTGCAATAAAAGGCAAAATATATTATAGAAAGAAAGTAAGTACCTTCTTCAAGCATTCAAATTGAAGATTTTTAAAATTAATTTATACAATTATTTTCAGCTCCCATAAAACAGTCGCAGCTTTATGGAATGTTAGCTATGATATAAAATGCATTGAATGTATTGGTCAAATTTACGTTTCGTGTAATCCATAAGTTCCAAATAATATACCACCTTCAAAATAAATATTAATAAATATTACCTAAGACTGTCATTGGGAGGATGCTAACCGTTTTGTACCCAGGTGTGAAAATATCTATTTTTACAGTTTTTGTGATAGCAGTGATTAAAAATAACAATTTTTCAAAGGTTAAAAATAACTTTTAAAGAAAAAAAAAATAATATAATACATACATACTTTGGAAGTGATTAAAACGTACCAAAAATAATTTTACCATATCTAAAACAATAAATAAATGCATTTTTTATGCCTTTTCAAATTTGAAATATTCTAAAAAGTGATGTGCTTAAAAAACGTAGAAAGTCATATACCTACCATAGGTTCTTTCACAGTTCATATAAATACCAAAGTCTTTTACTCATAAACCCTTCACCTGTGGTGCCGAGGATATATGTATATAGCTTTGTCATTTCGTTTGTGATTTCTACAATATTCATTACCTATAAAGTATATATTTTCTGAAAGTTTATGACTAGAGGTGTCGATTGAGCAATGTCCGTATGTCCATGTTTTGGTTGAAATCAACTTTTAGAAGCAACCACATGTTGCACAGACCTGTATGTAGTATCGTTTTTTTTGGAAATATTCAGAAATAAGTTCCTATTAAAATACAGCACAGTCTCCCATAACTTTCTGAGATATGAGCAAATAAACACGACTACCTGTTTTTTTTTTTTCTATTTTTCCCATAAAAAACAAAATTTTTTAGCCCTAGGATAATTTATAGACATGTTTGCTAATATTTTTAGACCCTAGAGGTCTCTTCATAAAAAATTTTGGATAAATCGTAAAAGTTGCAGGCAAAAATAATTATTTAAAAATATATATTTTTTAAACAAATCGAGTAACTAAAGCGTCTAATTATTTCAGGACACTTTAAAGACACCAAACTATAGGCCGTAGTCTTAAAAACTATTGCTGTGAAAAATCGGCTAGAATCTTACTAAGATATACATATGTAAGTACAAAAATACAACTACTTCGTTGTTTTTCCTAAAATTTAAAAACGAAAATCGATTTTTTCAGCTTCTGGACAACAGAGAGGAACGATATGGGTATCAAAAAGGGCTTGACTGATAGAATACAGTTAACTATGTTAAAATTCAAAATCAAAGGTGGCGTCGAAAATAATAAAGAAAAATGGGGTACTACATGAAATCTAGGCTAAGCTACGATGTGGTCATTAAACATATGTACATGATGGTAGAGGGTATTATCAATCATCAATATTATATTAAATATAATTATATTATCAGCATTCTTACTTGTTTTTTTTTCTGTAAAGTTAAAAAAAATTACTCTTTGTTCTTTGCTGGGTACTGATTTAAAACTGAAAATTTAAATGTGACTTAAATAAATAACTTCTTTTTTTTATACAAAAAATTATAATGTTAGTTGCTTGGAAGTGAATTAATTTAGTTTTAAAGAAATTACTTATTTCTTACTGGGAATTATTAAAATAAAAACGGAAAAAATATTTAAATTTGTTTTCTTTAATTTTTTTATTATTTACATTTATACGTAGTTCTACAAATATTTTTCAAAAAATAAATTATGTTTTATTTAAATGAATAAAAGTTTTTTAATATATATTTTCTTTTATTACTTAAGTACTACATTTTTAAAAAATTATGGTAATAAAACTTAAAAATCATTTATAAGGTATTTCAGTTCAGTCTTTAATATTAAAGTTTTTTTTATTATAAAGTATTTTAATTCATTTTTCTGATATTTTATATAATTTGGGTGCAAAGTTTCCCTCTTTTGGACTGTTTATACAGCATATCAGTAAATAAAATTGTCTTCTTTACATCAGAGGTGTAGCGTATGTTTAGCAACTTTGTAGATAATATTAAGGCAAATGTTTTGTCGAACATATAACCCCTCTAACTCTCCAACGTAATAGTAGTATATATGACAGAACTTACCAAAGCGCAAAACATAATACAATCTGCAAAATCAGCCAAACTCAGGATTTCCCATAAAGGGTTAATGTTCACAATCTTTAGTTTGGCTGATTTTGCAGATTGTATTGTGTTTTGCGCTTTGGTAAGTTCTGTCATATGTAGTAAAACCTTATGGCCAACATTTTTGTAGAACATTTCATTCCCTACGTACCTCTTTTTTGGTATTATTTACGATTTTATAAAATAAAACAAACAACTACTATTACGTTTTTAGAGTTAGAGGGGTTATATGTTCGACAAAACATTTGCCTTAAAATTACCTTTTAATTTTCTTCAAATCTTTTACTGTCGCATTCATAAAATATATTTTAGGTTTATTGAAGGCTTATTTTACAAATTTTTGTACATCTATTAAATAAGCCTTTAACGAACCTAAAATACATATTTTTTTATGAATACGACAGTTACTGTTTACATATTTTTATGAAGAAATACTAGGCTTGAAACTTTATTTGGTTTGAGAAGTGTACGCCTATCATTTATTATTTGGCCAGTTGAGGAAAAAATTCGTTCGCAGGGTACTGACATGGCCAATATGCAAAGCCGTTTAAGGGCGAATAAATAAACTCTTGGGTAAAGTTTTTTTTTTCTCTCATTTCACCATATCAATGGGTCCCGTGTCCTTTCCCAATATTCTTCATTAAGATACTTGTCAAACTCTCTTATAGCTGCGGCAGAGTTATTATCCGGACGTACTGTCTTGTTAAATTCTTGGTCATATTCAGCCCAAAATCTGAACCCTTCCACAGCATTCAGAGCTGCACTTTCACGCTGATCATTATCATCGACAGTAGAATTTGGTAATCTTACTGTGCATAGCCGACTTCTTAAATTTCTCACAGCAGCTTCGTATGATGATTCGCTTTTAAATCCCCTTCTCTTAAAGCGAGGATCTAAAATTGTGCTTTCAGCATATAATGAATTTTTTTCATAATCACCAAAACGAGATCTTAATTCACATTTAATTTTATTTATTAATGCTGATATCTTGCTGTCTGTAGAAATATACTTTGAAATAAATGATTCCAAAATATTGCAAATAACTGTTACTTTGGAAAAGGTAACATTATTTTCTGCACAACTTTCTACAGTTACTTCGTAAAATGGTTTTAAAATTGGAATGATTTCATTAATATAATCCCACTCTTGTAAAGACAGCAACAAATCGGGGCGTTTTAAGGACAGGGTCGAAATAACAGCATCTTTCATAGCTACTATTCTTTCCAGCATCAGGTAAGAAGAATTCCATCGCGTTTCAACGTCCTGCTTTAGTTTAAGTTCAGGCATTCCCATTTGCTTTTGAGTCTCAAATAGCTTTTTAAGACCCTGAGAACTTCTGTGAAAATACTCCACTATTTTTCTTACCTTTGCTAATGTTTCACCGACTATACCTAAGGCTGATTGGATTATTAGATTAAGAGAATGAGCGAAACACGTTATTCCCCGCCATTGTCCTTGGCGAACTGCTGCAACAATATTTGCTGCATTGTCGCTGACTACTGCTGTGACCTTATTTAAAATTTCAAATTCGATCATAACATTTTTTAAAAAAGTGCATAGATTTTCGGCAGTGTGTCTCTCTAAAAACTGATCACACGAAATCAAGTATGATTTTAGCTGAGTATTTTCATCAATATAGTGAACAGTTACTGCTACATAGCTTGTGTTATTTTTAGAGGTCCAACCATCTGTGGTAAGACACACTGCCGAGGATGATCGAATTTTTATTTTTATATTTTCCAAAATTTCTGCATAGACATTTGGCAGCAGGTTATTTGACAAGGTTTTTCTCGTTGGCAGCTCGTATCCTGGGCAATTTGAGACTTCACGAATCAATTCTCTGAATGCCGGCTCCTCTACTATTCGTAACGCGTGATGGCCCTTCGCCACCATTTTTAGCACAAGGTTTTTAATTCGTTGCACTTTTCGTATTGGTGGTGGTTTCCGAATAAATTGAGTAATTGTTTGCTGCTGTAGCCTAATTTGTGAACTTGTTGATGGTTGCTCAAATAGTGGCTCTTCCAAAGGTGGCTGCTCTTGATCTAAATTAAGTATTACCTGGCGTGACCGAGGTGTTGTTGGATGCTGCTTTTTTAGGTGGCGATTCAAGTTTCCAAGAGATCCACCTGCAATGCTTAATGAAGATCTGCAATAATTGCATTTGGCACGACTAGTTCCATCTTCAGTAAAATGTAGCCATATATCGCTGTGTTTTCTCGAAGCCATTTTTTAATTTATTTTTTATTTCATAAATATCTTAATCTTTAAAAATAAACACTTATAAAATTCACTTTTAAAAAAACTGTTAACTCAAAAACAAGTTAAAAATTGGCAACAATACCGCAGAAATACCATACATATTTAATTTTTAATCAAAAACTGTTTATAAATTATATGGCAGCACTATATTGTTAGAAAAAGTATAAAAAGAAACAAAAAGAAATATGAATATACATACATACCTTTAGTTCAATTCGTACATATAGTTCATTTTGTTGTATAGTTCACAAATTGAACTAAGAGCGTAATTGAACTAAAAGATTGAACTAGGTTATTTAGTTCAATCAACTGAATAGTTCATTTGAACTAGGTCGTTCGTGAACTACACAACTCTACCCCTCACCTGTTGTGCACAAGGGTATGTATAGCTTTGTCTTTCCGTTTGTAATCTCTACAATTTTTATTTCCGACCCCATTATATATATATTTTCTGAAAGCTTATAAATAGAGGAGTCGATTAAGCCCTGTCCGTCTGTTCGTGTGTTGGTTGAAATCAAGTATATGTTCCTCAGCAGCGTTGTCAACTCGGTGATTTTATCACCGTTTTTGGTGATTTTTAACATTTTGGAAGCGAAAAAATTGCGAGTTAGTGCTTGGTGATTTTTTTAAAGTTTTTAGTGCTTTTATTTTTATTTCGGTGACACCAAATACTAAATTTGAAAATAATTTTTTTAATTGAAAACAATTTTTGTAAGGGTAAATATCTTTAATTACCCTTACGTATTTTGTATCTTAACAAAGCTAAAAAATATTTACTCATTGTAAAATGATATTATGTTGATAATACTTTCAGCTTATGATACTAAAACTAATAATTAAGAAGCTTATAAGGATTGATAGTATACAATGTTTCTGTTATTTGAGTGTTTTGCTTGTTTATTATTAATTGAAACTTATTTCCGATGCTGGCTTGTTGATATCCTGTATGGTTTATGAGACATAAACCACCTACTTCTTATAAAATGAAATTGTTACGAGAATTTATTTTGTAAGTAAAGTTTTAAGTTGATGAAACCTTGGTGAAAATAAAAAAAGAGAAATTAATATGCAAATACTTTCATTTTACAATTTTTTAGAGCACAAATTGACTCCCGATTAGGTTAATATTTGCATTGATAATACATTTGGATGTTTTGGCCTAATAATATAAAGAACAGAATATCTTTAGACTTGTATTTCGATTATCGATATCAATCAAAACTCCAGTCTTATTGCCATTTGTAAAATAATTTATTTTAGGGGGCAACTGGCATCTAAAAGCTTTAATTTTTTTTAAGTAATGATTATATTAGCAAATGTAAAGTTAAATTTGTACACATTTTAAACTCAGTGATTTTTTATGAAAATTACGCGCTTTTTTAGGGGTTTAGGTGCTTTTTGAAATTTTAAAGTTGACAACGCTGTTCCTCAGATCTGTGTATGGTACAGGGAAGGAAAATGACTTTTATGATTTTGTACCAAGTATGTGCAAATCCAGCTATATCAATTCCATTTCTTGATGAATCAACGGTTTTCAGCAGTTTAAAAAATCTAAAATTTTCCTATAAATATGGCCCTGATGGAATTCCTAGTAGCCTTCTTATTAAATGTGCTGAGGCTTTCGTTTCTCCTCTTACAATACTTTTCAATATGTCGATAAAATCCGGTTATTTTCCTACTATGTGGAAGGACTCTTTTATAATACCATTATTCAAGTCTGGCTGCAGAAATAACATCGCTAATTATAGAGGTATTGCTAACCTTAGTACAATACCTAAACTTTTTGAGAAAATTATAACTGACCATCTTTGCCATCATGTAACATCTATATTGTCTCCGTTACAACATGGTTTTCGTAAGGGTTGTTCGACTGTTACAAATCTGTTGCAGTTTACTACGCTTGTAAATCGTGGTTTTATTGAACAAAAGCAAACTGATGTTATTTACACCGACTTCAGCAAAGCCTTTGATAAAGTTAATCATAAACTTCTAATAAAAAAACTTGATGTAATGGGATTTACACAGAACTCCCTTAAGTGGATTTATTCGTACTTGGCAAATAGAAAACAAAATGTTCGTTTTAAAAACATTGGCCCATAATCATAGACATAAATAAAGTATACTTTAAGTTTTTCAGGTTGACTTTTTTTAGAATTAACAATTTTGCCTACCATAAACGATTAAAAGCATACTTTAAACCTAAAAGCATACTCTAAAGTTAAAACCAGCAAAAGTTGTTTTTAACTTACTTAATACCGACAACAGCTGTTTATCGTAAATTAAATAATAATTTAATCATTTGGTAGAAGAAGGAATTTTTTTTTCTTTTTGGTGTCATTAATAGAATTTAAAGGAATAGTGAAATTTTATTTTCCTGGACTGCATCAAGAAAAAGTCTGTGCAAAAAGTTAAAATGTTAAATTTACAACGTTTGGACAGAGACTTTGCAATTATTGATGACTTGAGTGAAGCGCTCCATGCAAAAAAACCTAAAAAATATAAAAGGAGATTTAATCCTTTTGATCTTGATGATGATGAGTTTTATTCGCGTTACAGGTTTGACAAAATAACAACCTATTTTTTAATACACTTGTTAAATATTTCGGAACCAAAAAACAACCGAGGGCTACCCATTCCACAAAGCCTACAAGTTCTAACAACTTTGCGGTTTTTAGGAAGGAATGCCCATCAAAGTGACATCGGTAAGTAATTCCAGAATGCAGTTTAGTAACATTTCAAAATTATTTTTTTCCAGCTGATCTTCATGGAATGTCTCAACCCACTGTCGGGCGAATAATAAAAAAAAAATATGTAAAAAAATTGCTTTATTACTTTCCCAGCAACATTGAGCTTGGAAAAGTAAAAAACAAGTTTTACCAGTTGGCTCGATTTCCAACAGTAATTGGAGCCATTGACTGTACGCATGTGCGTATAAAATGTCCCGCAAAAAATGTCGGTCGGGAAATGGCTGGGTATTACCTCAACCGGAAAGGTTTTTTCTGCTTTAGACCAGTTAGCCTCTCTTTCCCTGAATTTTTTTAGATCCTATAAATAGTTGCAAATAAAATTTACAATTAAATAATTACAATTAATTTTACCTTTTCCATTTTATCGACTCAAATATCTTTTTAAGTTTTTCCGCTTTTATTTTTTTATTTTTTTTGATTGAGAATGTCAGCTGTTTAGCGTTGCCACTTGCTTATTTCTTGTTATATTTTGTATGAAAAATTTTCTACATTTGAGGTGGCACTCGGTTAAAGTCGGTTCAATCTAAAACTTACTTTAATTTTAACTATGACTGCAAATTAATTAAAAGCATGTTTTAATTTTAAAGTTGTTTTTAAAAAGAACCGACTTTATTGTTTGACTATGATTATGGGCCATTATCTCTAAACCAATAGCCGTTGTTTCTGGTGTTCCTCAGGGAAGTCATATTGGTCCATTGCTGTTTTCCTTGTTCATTAATGATTTACCAAATGCTATTAAATTCTCAAACGTTATTATGTATGCTGACGACGTAAAAATATTCCTAAGTTATAATAATTACGCCGATCATACCCTCTTACAAATGGATATAGATGCTTTTAATGTATGGTGTAAATTTAACTTAATGGAGCTGAACCCTGAAAAATGCAAATATATGTGTTTCTTTCGTAGATGTTATATTTAAGTTAATTATGTTTTAAATGGTTTTACGTTAACAAGACTGGAATCCGTCTCCGATCTTGGAATCCTATTAGATGCTAAACTAAATTTTATTCAGCATATTTCTTTAACTGTTAATAAAGCACGTGCTGTCCTTGGATTCATAAAACGTTGGGCGAAAGAGTTTACAGATCCATATGTAACAATACAATTGTATATTTCTCTTGTCAGGCCTATTCTTGAGTATGGTTCAATAATTTGGGATCCAACTTACAATGTTTATATTAATAGCATTGAATCTGTGCAAAAACAGTTCCTGCTATTTTGTCTTCGTGGCTTACAGTGGAATTCGTTAAGCCTGCCGCCTTATACTAGTAGACTTGCACTAGTGAAGCTGCCAACTTTAAAAAGTCGTAGAACAATGTTAAACGTTACGTTTGTTCTAAATTTAATTAAAGGATGTATATGCTCTGATTTCCTATTAGCGAATATCTTTTTTAATGTACCATGTCGTTCTACACGTCGTTTTTGTCCGCTATCAGTCAAAGTTTTCAGAACGAATTATGCCAACTTCTATCCGTTTTTGAGGATTTGTACCGAGTTCAATAAACTTTATCAACATATTGATTTTTCTTAAAATGTTAATATTGTAAAATGTAAAATTATTTTGTTTTTAAATAACTAATATTAAACATTTTGTATGTACTGCTTTTTAGTCTGTAAGGATCTAGAATCCATAGACTTAAATAAATAATGTAAACAAAATGTATTTGTTAGGCCATGATGGTACCATTTTTTTAATATTTATTAATAATAAAAACATAAACTTATGGGGCCCATACACAACACCATAAAATTGTGCAATTAAGCACACACTACACCAGCATGGTGGTACAAAATTCATTTTTTACCCAAAAATTGTGTAGAAAAGTTTGTAATGAGTAACGAAAAAATTTGTGAAAACGAATTAGGAGCAAAAAAAAAAAAACGTGTTTGGATGAAGAAATGGCTATGAATTGCTATGAATTTATATTTAAAATGTTGTATTTTTTTAATGTTTATGCCTTGACAATTAACTTTTTATGAGCTAATTTTGCCACACACGACTAAATCATGCTGGTACAATCAAAGAAATATCAAACTATTTTTGATAAAGCACCATCAGCTGGTACAATCACACCATAACCTCAATTACGGTCAATCAGCTGGCACAGTCACTTGATTGCACAATTATTATGGTGTTGTGTATGTTTATAAAAATTCAGAAGTATGTATACTCGTTCGACGTTGGCCGATGAATGTGAAATAGACAGAATAACTCTTAAAATTCTTTAAATATCTGGGAACATGAACTCATTTAATTCATTTTTCATCTGTGATACTTTAGACCAAAAATAGAAAATATTTGTGTGATCTAAGTTCAATCACATCGGCCAGTGATCTGTACTGATTATTTATTGCTTCAAAGTTTGTTTGTTTGTGTGGAAACATTTTCACCAGAAGAGGTTGTTGCGGGCAGACTTAGGATGCAGAAAAAAGGGAACGTTTTTGATTGCGTCGAAGCTTAATGTGCGTAGTTGTTGTTGTACGATGGTTTGTTTTTGGTATTCTGTTTGGGTACGTCGTGGATGGTAATAAAATAAAATTGTAGTGATTGAGAGGGAGGGGCTTGTGTTTATTTGGAGGCACCTACTCCGGCCCATGTCCAGGTGCATTATTGTTTTAGTGTGATTTTTATTTGCCTTAAAGCATTTCTTATTTTTTTAGTGTTAGGTTAGGTTCACCTGAAAAATGGAAATGGAAGGAAAATATATTGAATTGTGGTTTAAGTTGATGAGGAACGATAGTTTATACTACCAGTATGTGTCGTTTGCGTTCTGTCATTATTAAGGTACCTGTAAAGAAAAGAAATAAGGAAAATTAAATAAATACAAAATTATACTTACATGTGCTGTGTGTTGTGTTGGAGGTTTTATATGTTTTGATAGAAATGACATTTACATAGGTATGTGTGTATGTTGGCTGTGTTCAATAGTAAAAGTTAAAGGTTGTTATCGTTGTAATCGTGCGTAAAATTCAGGGATGCGTAAAGGAGAAAAAGAAAACAAATAGTAATAACGGTTGCATTTTAAAATGTTTTTGGTTTTCGAAATAAATGAATTATGAATGGAAAATTCGTTGTGTTAATTTTGATGATAACCTGGTACTTATAAGGATCAGGATATAGGTAGGTTTATATGGATGGATTTCTTTCCAGGAGAAATAAATATAGAGAGTGTTTGTATATTAGGATAAGTAAGGAATTTTGAATATAGATTTTATTTTGGAATGAGAAATATATAAATATTTAGGAATTGAAGGAAAAACGTTTTATCGGTAAATTTATTTATTGTTGATGTAAATAGATCCCGTAGGATTACATAGGTATAAAAGGCAAGAAAACAGAAATAGCGGACGTTTTGTATAAATTTTGATTTGTTTAAGAAAAGTGGTTTTAAGAATTGTTAAGAGCGCAAAGTACGGAAGAAATTGATTTTTGTTTGATTGAATAAGTGTCTGTTTTTTGGTGGTGCATATAAGTTTTAAAATATTTATAGACAATTACTCCTACGTAAGTTGAAGTGTTAGTGAAAATAAGATAAAGTTTATTTGTTTTTAATGTGTTATATTGTTGTTAGCTGGTGAACCGTGTGAAGTCAGTTCTGGTGAAGAAGGGATAAAGTACGTCCAGGACGATTGTGGCGAGGTAATAGAAAGAGAACGAATCTCGATTCGAGTTATAAAAGCGGTAAAACCAGGTAGGCGAGTTTGGTAATAATTATCTTTTTTATGAAGAAAAATATTGCATCGAAGAGGAAAAATCATAAATAACCGTCAGCAAATAATTATTTATAATTGTGCATTGTGTGCTTGATTATAGAAAAATACAGAAAATTCATAAGAATTGGGAGAATAAAAATACAAATACATAGTCTGCAGGTTGCGATATAATAAAATTAAGAAAAATTTTGTTAAAGAAAATATATATATTTTATTAGTTAAGTTAGTGTTAAAAATAATGTGTGTTTTGTGAAAAACTGTGTGAATTTGTGATTGTTTATAATAAAAAAAAATATATTAACATAAATACATATATATATTTAAATATCAATTGAGGGCACAAACTAGTCGCAGATAGAGTAATAATTATTGTTTTTATATACACATATAAAAATTCTTCAGGGTACATCCTCAGGGAGCTCCTTTAGGGTTAAACGTGAAGTAGTGTTAGGTGATCGGTTCCTGTGAATAAAGAGGAAAATTTTATGAGTTTGGGCTCTTATGAATAAGGTTTTAAATATTTATATTTATGTATATATGTTAAGAAAAAAATAAAATAAAAAAAAAGAAAGAATTTAGTAAAATTTAAGTAAAAATCTAATTATGTTTGTATGTATTTAGGTATAAAAGAATATTGTATTTTTTTTTTTATTGTGTTTTTATATATATGGGTATTAGTATTAGTGTTATGCAGATAAGTTATTTGTATAGATTTTAAATTTAAATTATTATATTTATATACTTTTAGTAAAAATAAAATTAGTGATGTGATAAAGAAGAAAAATTATGTCTATAATGTGTGAGTAAATTGGTGTTTGGGATTGTGAGATCAGAAAGGTGAGATAAGGTTAGGTTATGGGTCCACTAGATGATAGTATTATAAGGATATCGTGAACATGGTTGGGTCAGGGCGATTGAAGGACAACAACTTCCTTCCTGCGAGGTGTTCCTAAATTTGAATGTTAGTTTTTTTTTGTTATACAGATGTCTATATATTATTGTTTTTTTCTTGTGACGTACCTGGGTCAGTTGAAGGGTTGAGAACTACGCCAGATGAGCGAGCCGCTTGAGCTAGCAGGGCCTATGAACAGCTAGACCCACCACAGGTTTACGTAATAAGGTACTATTGAATTTGTTTCTCCCATAATAACTTTTTCTGGCCATCTTTAACCATTTTTTCAAACTCTTTTTTAACAACTTATTTTCAGGTGATAACCTGCGCGCTTTAGCAAACACAGGGGGACCTTTTGTTTGATAATGATGTGTGACTGAGTGTTTAACAGCTTTTTTAAATGATGACTGCTCTGTCAAATCAGAAAATTCATGAAGCAGTTCAGGAAAATATGTATTTTCTTGAATAGATTTGATAGCCAAAGGAAAAGTTTTTGTATATATTTATCAATTAGCCGGTTATGTCTACATACAAATAATCCAAAATTATTCAAAAAATCGGCACCAATTATCGGCTTTGAAACATTAGCCAGAAAAAAAGACCACCGAAAGTCCTCTTAAGGCCCAAATTTAAGAGATTCTTCGCCAAAAGTTTTTATTATGGATTGGTTTGCAGCAAATATTTAGACAATAGTATGAGATTTTGTTGCATCTGCTGTGATTCCAGCAGTGATAAATTGACTTTCAACCTGCTTAAACCATAAAGCAGGATTCGTTTTTCAAAATGGAGGCACCTTTACCGAAACTCGAGCTATTTTATTTGCTGGTGAAAACGATGCAAATTCATCTTCAGAACTGTTTAACGACATATTGTGGTTCTTTTTATTCTTGGGGTCACCAATTTTAGCGTTTTAATAAGTAAAGAATTAAAAAACTCAAACGCTAAATTTAAAATTTTTTATAAAAAAAATATTTTATTTAACAACCAATAAATTCAAAAATCTTTTCTCTAATAATCTTTCTTTCAAGACCAAAGAAAATTTTTTAACTCTAAAATCAAAGTTATTATGATTAAAAATATTTTCAAAATACAAGGTTTTTTCTACATAAAGTATTTTGTACTTTTGTTTACAAATAATACGCCACAACTTATCGAACCATTTTAGTATTTTATTATTAAAGTCCACCTTACATGTTTACGAATCATAAGTAAAATAAAATACATACAGCAACAGCCAAGGCGAATTCATGTAACAGGTGGTGCCAAATTAACAGGTGATTTTTGTAAGAAGTTTGCAGAAGTAGGCAGATTTTGTTGTTGCAGACTTGACACCACCTTGTACATGAAATCGCTTTGACAACAGAATACTGACTGACAGAATAAAATAAAGCACACACAAACAAAATTAAAAAGAACATGGACAAATTTTTAAATTGTACAAAGTAGCTCGCGGTAGTACCACGGTACCAACAAGGTCAAAAATGTACCATAAAAAGTACAATTGTACCATGATTTCCATCCGTGGTATGGTATCAATCTTTTGGAAATATCCGAATCGCTATTGAAATTCAGCACAATCGCCCCATAACTTTCTGAGATATGAGCGAAAAACCACGACCACCTCGGTTTTTTTCACAATTACAACAACAACATACATACAGGGTGGGCCAAAAGAAACCAAGGGGTGTAAAAGTTTAATAACTTTTTCGTTTATTAATTTTTTTTTATTTTTTCTTTCAGATTATATAATTTACAAAAGGGACATTTTTTTACACTAAGTATGAAAAATGATGTCTCTTAAATGACCACCGTTTTCAGCTTCGCACTGATGGGCTCTTTTTAAATCATTTTCCATAACATCTTTCAAAACTTGTGGCTGTAGCGTTCGAATTTCTGCAACAATGTTTGCCTTGAGTCAAGGATTGTCTCTGGCTGGTTCACATACACTCGCTCATTCAAATAACCCCAAAGAAAATAGTCGGGTGCTGTCAAATCTGGCGATCTCGCTGGCCAAATAATTTCCGAGTTTCTGGAAATTATTTGCCCTCCAAAAATTTGACTTAAAAGTGCCATTGTGTCTCGGGCAGTATGGGCTGTGGCTCCATCCTGCTGAAACCACATACCAGGTCTGTTTTCAAGAGCAGGGCGTAAAAAATTTTCTATCATAAACCGATACCGCTCTCCATTTACGGTTACAGCACTTCCATCTTCATTTTCGAAGAAGTAAGGCTCTATGACATTTTCAGATGTGATCCCACACCATACTGTACACCCTATGGGGTGCAATTGGCGTTGATGAATGGCTCTAGGATTTTGAGAACCCCAGAATCTACAGTTCTGCTTATTAACAAAGCCATTCAAATGAAAATTAGCTTCATCACTCATAATCAAATTTTGAATAAAGTTGATTTCATTTCTGGCCAACTCTTGAAATTTAACTGCAAAATTTAGACGTTGCCGATGATCTGCGGGTTTTAATTCTTGTACCAATTGTACCTTATATGGGTATAACTGTAAATCTTTTTATACCCTTCACACAGTGAAAAAGGGTATATATAGGCTTGTCATTCCGTGTGAAATTTCTACAATTTTCATTTCCGACCCCATAAAGTATATATTTTCTGAAAGCTTATGAATAGGGGAGTCGATTAAGCTCTGTCAGTGTGTCCGTGTGTATGTTGAAATCAACTTTTTGAAGCCCCCCGACATCACTCGGACCCGGGTGAGGTATCAAAATATCGGGAGTAGATCGGTATTGAAAATCAGAAACATCGGTACTTAACAACTGAGATATGAGCAAAAACCCACGACCACCTCGATTTTTTTTTCACAAAAACTACATTACAACAACAACAACAACATACATACATACAAACTTGTATATTGGTTAAAGTAAACGTGGGATCGAATCCCAGCTGAGCCCAAAAAATTTTTTATATATTTTTTTTCAATTTTTTATTATTTTTTATTTAATATATTATTTATATTTTTATTATTTTTTTTTTAATTTTTTTTTTATTTTTTTTTTTTGTTTTATATTTATTATTTATATTTTAATTATTTTTTTTTTAATTTTTTTTTAACTTTTTTTTTAATTTTTTTTTTATTTTTTTTTTAACATACATACGTTAATTTTTAATTTTACAATGGGATGTTTTTATATATGTATGTTTTTTATATGAATGTACGTATTTCATATGAGATGAATGGTGATACAAACTACTGTTATTGCATGACTACACGTTGTGAAGGGTATATAAGATTCGGCATGGCCGAATATAGCACTCTTACTTTTTTTTAACTGTCGTAGTGACGTACGAGACATTCCTAGCTGAGCAGAACGCCTTTTGGCAGATCTTTCTGGTGCTTCGTTAACACTTTGCTGTACTCGTTCAATATTTTCCGCAGTGCGACTTAAATGTGTTCTACCGGTTCGAGGCAAATCTGTTACGCTGCCATGTTGGTGATGACGATAAACTAAGCAACGAATCATTGCTTCAGAGGGCGAAATTCTGACGTTAAAATGTCGACGATATGCTCTTTGCGTTAAAATAATTGATCTCTGGTTTAAATAATAAAATTATATTGTTCTGGTTCTCTGTTCAGTTGTGAACCTCTCCATTATAAATTCTCCAAGTGTTGTCTATATAATCTGAAAGAAAAAATAAAAAAAAAGAATAAACGAAAAAGTTGTTAAAATTTTACACCCCTTGGTTTCTTTTGACCCACCCTGTATATACTGGTAAGAGTAAACGTTACATCGAATCACAGCTAAGCAAAACAAAAAATTTTTTTATTTTATTTTATATGTTACTTATATTTTTATTAATTTTTTTTAATTTTTTTTTGCAATTTTTTTATTGTTTTCTTTTTTTTTGTTTTTATTAAAATATTTTTTTTTTGTAATTTTTTACGTACGTAAAGTCAGTTTATAATTTTACAATGGGATGTTTTTATATTTGTATGTTTTTGATTTCATATGAGAAGAATGGTGATATAAACAATTGTAATTGCATGACTACACGTTGTGAAGGGTGTATAAGATTCGGCACGGCCGAATATAGCACTCTTACCTGTTTTTAAACGGTTTTTTTTATTGTTGGCGTAATCTTTCTTTTCAGTGAATCGTTTATGATTGTTCGGAAAGACTTTTTTTGGGGTATTTCATTATTTTTTTATGATAGATGTAATGTAATATAAAATGAGTATTGAAACAGTCAAATGAATTCATGACAGTTGATTTTAGTTTATAACAAATAAGAGCGCTATATTCGGCCGTGCCGAATCTTATATACCGTTAACAACGTGTAGTCATGCAATAACAGTGGTTTGTGTCACCATTCATCCCATATGAAATACGTACATACATATAAAAACATACATACATATATAAAAACGTCCCATTGTAAAATTATAAATTCACGTATGTATGTTAAAAAAAAAAAAAAAAAAAATTAAAAAAAAAAATTTTAAAAATTAAAAAAAAAATTATTATGTATATAATATATATAAAACAAAAAAAAAATAAAAAAAATTAAAAAAAAAAATTTAAACAAAAAAATAATAATAAAAATATAAATAATATATTAAATAAAAAATAAAAAAAAAAAAAATAAAAAAAAAATTTTTTGGCTCAGCTGGGATTCGATGCCACGTTTTCTCTAACCAGTATACACGTTTGTATGTATGTATGTTGTTGTTGTAATGTTGTTTTTGTGAAAAAAAATCGAGGTGGTCGTGGGTTTTTGCTCATATCTCAGTTGTTTATGTACCTATGTTTTTGATTTTCTATACGGATCTACTCCCGAATATTTTTGATATTTTAATACCTCACCCGGGTCCAAGCGATGTCGGGGGGCTTCAAAAAGTTGATTTCAACACACACACGGACAGACTGACAGACTCCCCTATTCATAAGCTTTCAGAAAATATATACTTTATGGGGTCGGAAATGAAAATTGTAGAAATTTCACACGGAATGACAAACCTATATATACCCTTTTTCACTGTGTGAAGGGTATAAAAAGATAAATGCAAAGACGAAAATTGCTGGAAAAGAGCGAATATTAAGTAATCTATATATATAAAAGTGAAACTCTGTGTGTGTGTGTGTGTGTGTTAGCTATAGACTCCGAAACTGTAAAACCGATCGGGCTCAAACTTTGGTAAGTTGTTATACACATACCAGGGAGTGTTTATGGGTGGAAAAAAGTGGGCGGGCCACGCCCATAAAAAATTAGTTATCATTTTTAGCTACTTGCACTTGACCGATTTTTCTGAAACTTTGCACACATATCAAGCTTTCATGACTAAAAAATTTTGTGATAAGAAAAGTGGGCGGAGCCACGCCCCTAAAAAAGTTTTAATTTTGAGGTACTTGCACTAGACCGATTTTTCTGAAACTTTGCACACATATTGAGCTGTCATGACTTTACAATTTCGTGACTAAAAAAGTGGGCGGGGCCACGCCCATAAAAAAAAGTTATAATTTTGAGGAACTTGCACTGCACCGATTTTTCTGAAACTTTGCACACGTATTGAGCTGTCATGACTTTACAATTTCGTGATTAAAAAAGTGGGCAGGGCCACGCCCATAAAAAAAGTTATAATTTTGAGGTACTTGCACTGGACCGATTTTTCTGAAACTTTGCACACATATCGAGCTGTCATGACTAAATAATTTCGTGATAAGAAAAGTGGGCGGGGCCACGCCCCTAAAAAAGTTTTAATTTTGAGGTACTTGCACTATACCGATTTTTCTGAAACTTTGCACACATATTGATCTGTCATGGCTTTATAATTTCGTGATTAAAAAAGTGGGCGGGGCCACGCCCATAAAAAAATAGTTATCAGTTTTAGCTACTTGCACTGGACCGAATTTTCTGAAACCTTGCAAACATACTGAGCTGTCATGACTTTACACTTTCCTCATAAGAAAAGTGGGCAGTGCCACGCCCATTAAAAAAAAGGTATCATTTTGAGGTACTTGCACTGGACCGATTTTTCTGAAACTTTGCACACATATTGAGTTGTCATGACTATACAGTTTCGTATTTAGAAAAGTGGGCAGTGCCACGCCCATAAAAAAAGGTATCATTTTGAGGTACTAACACTGGACCGATTCTTCTGAAACTTTGCACACATATTGAGTTGTCATGACTATACAGTTTCGTATTTAGAAAAGTGGGCAGTGCCACGCTCATAAAGAAAAAGTTATAGTTTTTAGCCTTGCACTTGATATTCGATTAAAATTTAGAATGCGATTAAAATTCATGAAGAGGCGTAGCAACGCGCGCCGGGATTGGCTAGTAATAAATAAAAAAAGTTTTTATTATTAATAAATACATACATAGATACAAATTTTGAAACTAAATTAAAAGTTATGGTAGAACGATATCCGTGGTATTTAAAAGCGAATAAAAAAAAAGCACCTTCTCGAAAAAGGCATGTCCTAAAATTTCTTCAAACAAGATTACACCAACTAAGTCCTTTTGAAGATAGGTATGATAAGATCAGGTGAATGTTTAAAACTAAAAAATATTTTAACATCATCTGCGTACATTAGGACATTACAATATTTCAATTAAATCGTTGATGTTGATGAGATATGACTTTAACCAGATTAAATAAATATTATCGAAACAAATTTTGTCCAATTTTTTTATTAGAAGTTTGTCAAAGGCTTTACTGAAATCAGTATGAATAAAATCATTATATAGACCAATAATAAATCCTTCATTAATCAAAGTTGATAGTTGGAGAATGTTAGTCATACATAGCTGAAGATCCTTTACGAAAACCATGTTGACATGGCGTTATTAATGGGGGGACACTTGATGAACAAGAGAAATAAAAATATGTATTTTTCTAATAGTTTCGGAATGGCGTTTAGTTTGGCTATAGCTCTATAATTTGTCAGATTTGAATAATATTAAAATGAAATTTATTAAAAATTCTTAAATATATGATTTTAGTTATCTTTTCAGAAAATTTAAAACTTCAAGAAGCCACCTCAAAGACCCTAAAATCAAATACCAAGGAATATAAGTTTAAGAATTATATAAAAAACACATACAAACATACATACAAACACACATACATATGTAAATGTGATACCATCAATATTTGTTCAATAGAAGCCAACAACTAAAATCGAGAAACTAGGACTTACTGTAAACGGGCAAACTTTTTCATACAAATCCAACGAAAAAGCAATAAAACAAAATGGAAATAAAAAGTCTTTTTAATGGATCTCTAATACACGAAAGTAACATTTATATAAGGAAAAATTAAAAGGTAATACAAAATAACTTTAAATAAACGGGTTTTATTTCTAATACAGTTGCTCGTGCCAACCGACGTGCCGTAGTGCCTGTAATATTTGGCCTAATATTGGGTTTCTGTTTGGCTAAAGTTTTAGTTTTTTCCATGCCATCCAAGTCAGAAGAGCTGCTGTCTAATGGTCATAAACATGGTCATATTGATGAACTTCACAGCCATAACCTGAATGCTGTAGGACCCGAATCAGATGTGGGTTTCCATCAACACGATCACGAAAACAAATCTGTGGCCCAAAAATTGTACCGTGAAGTGCGTGTATTGTGTTGGGTGATGACAAATCCCGAAAATCACAAAACCAAAGCTCGCCACGTCAAACGGAAATGGGGTAAACGCTGCAACAAATTGCTGTTCATGAGCTCAAAGAAAGATAAAGATTTGGGTACTATAGCCTTGCCTGTGTCCGAGGGCCGTAATAATTTGTGGGCAAAAACCAAAGAGGCCTACAAATACATTTACGAACATCATTTAAACGATGCCGATTGGTTCTTCAAGGCTGATGATGACACTTATGCCATTGTTGAAAATTTACGTTATCTACTCTATCCTTACATGCCAGAAACTCCCATCTATTTCGGTTGTAAATTTAAGCCATATGTGAAGCAGGTAGACAGTTTTAAATTGCTGTTTTTAATTTTTTTTATGAAAATTGTTTTGTATTTTTTTAAGGGTTATATGTCGGGTGGTGCCGGCTATGTGCTGAGCAAAGAGGCTGTGCGGCGTTTTGTGAAACAGGCCATACCAAATGACAAATTATGTCGGGGCAGTAATGGTGGTGCCGAAGATGTTGAAATTGGCAAATGTTTGGAAAATGTTAATGTAACAGCTGGCGATTCACGTGATCTTCAAGCGCGTGGTCGGTTCTTTCCCTTTGAACCAGAACATCATCTTCTAGCCGACCCTACGCTTACGGACTATTGGTATTCGAAGTATATCTACTACAAAACGGATGAGGTAAGTTGCTTTACTATTATTCTTAACAAAATATTTGGGTGATTTATTGTGAATCATTTGCCAATGTTTTTAATTACAATTAACCCTTAATGCTTTTTTTAAATTTAATGTGTTTTTAAATACTTTCTGCTTTTTTAAGGGTCTTGATTGCTGTTCAGATTATGCCATTTCATTTCACTATGTTCCACCAAATCATATGTATGTTCTTGACTATTTAATCTATCATCTGCGGCCTTATGGTATTATCAATGGCCCCGAACTTTTACCCGATAAATTAAAAATTGGTGAAACTGAACCGCCACCTGTGGAACAGAAGAAAGCTGGAGAAACTATGTCATCATCAAACCAATTTTAAATTGCAAAGTCTCACACAACAGACTTCCAAAATATAATAAAAAATTATGTCTTATTTTATTAATGAGAGAAATCCATTCATTCCTACATATTTATGGTTTTTAAAGCGGAAAAGATCTGTATTTAATTATTATATTTTTTGTGAATTATGTATTTATACATACATGCATACATACGTATGTATATGTATGTGTTAATACAACTATAAAAAAATTGTTTAAGCATGAAAAATTAAATTTCCTTTAAATCACTTAAATTAGACTATAATATATCTGTGGCAAAAAGGAATAACTGCTAAAGTCGACATAAGCAATAATGTAATATAATCACATCTTTTCAATCCCAGAATTCAAAGGTATCCTCAGGAAATTGTTTAACTATTTTTTTTTTGGACAAATTTGCAGGAAGTTATAGCGTAAAAGCTTATTGCCTATAAAGAGTGATTTTTTAAGAGCTATAGGAATGTTTAAACAAAAACACATAAAATTCAGAAAAATGTATGAAAAATCTTTATTTGAATCGATAGTACGGTCCATATAATTTAATCTTTGTAGATTATTTCATGCAAATGTTTACCGTGACTGCGCCTCAAATGGTCCATCCGCTTAGTCCAATTTTGGCATACTCTTTCCAACATTTCGGCCGGTATCTCATGAATAAATCCTTCAATGCTGTCTTCCAATGCGTCAATTGAAGCGGGCATGTGTGTATAGACATGAGCTTTAACATAGCCCCACAAAAAATAGTCTAAAGGCGTTAAATCGCACGATCTAGGTGGCCAATTGACCGGCCCCGAACGTGTAATAAAATGTTCACCGAACTCCCCTCTCAATAAGTCCATTGTTAAGCGTGCTGTGTGGCATGTGGCACCGTCTTGTTGAAACCACATGTCATGCAAGTCAAGCTCTTGCATTTTGGGCAAAAAAAAGTTGGATATCATTTCACGGTAGCGATCACCATTCACAGTTACGTTACGATTCGGATCATCATTGAAGAAGTACGGTCCAATGATGCCACCAGCCCATAAACCGCAATAAACTGTGACTTTTTCTGGATGCATTGGTAGCTCTTGCAATGCTTCTGGCTGATCTTCACTCCAAAATCGACAATTCTGCTTATTAACGTACCCATTGAGCCAAAAATGAGCTTCGTCACTCAATGAACTTTCTTAACAGAGCACGCATTTTGATAATAAAATTCAATAATTTGCAAGCGTTGTTCGTTTGTAAGACGATTCATGGTTAAATTATAGACCAAACTGAAGATGTTTGACAGTGACACAAAACACGAAACATGCGTCAGCTGTTTAAACCAGTGTTGCCAACAAGATAATAGCTAAAAAATCACCCTTTTTATGTATTTATTCAAAGTACAATATCATTTGGATTTATAACTTATTTTAACATATAATTTAGCTAAATATACGGAAAAAAATACGGCTCCTTAATTGGTATAGCGCAGAAATTTTTGCAAAGGAATCAATTTTCAAAAATCAACACAAAAATTTAAAAGTGCTTTCCTGAAAAATTATTTAAACAGGCATAAGCAATTTTTGCTTAATGCCACAGTTATCTTTACATTTCACCGCGTTACAAAAACGAGCTTTTGTTATGTTCTATGAACCAAACATATTTTTTCGGAAGGGGGAGAAAAAATAAAAAAACACGTGTATCGGCGATCAGATTTTTTTTTTATGTAGTGTCCGTCTGTCCGCCTGTGTGAAAGACTTTGGATCGATTCTTAACCCTTTTTCCGTGATTTAAAAAAAATAGATTCAATTCTCAGATTTTCCTGAAATTTTTTGAAAAACTGGTTATCGTTTTTTTTGTAATTAGCAGCTCGTTTGTTGCCAAAAAAACTGCTCAATAACGGCAACTGTGCCTTTCCATGCACGTTGTTCGATAGCATTCAATTTTGATGAAAACTCATAACTTGCAACTATTTTTATATGCGGACCATTGAAAACACCTTAAATCATACACATCATTAAAAAAAAATAAAGTTACTGAATGACTTCTTAAAAAAATACCTGCATGAATCTTTGCGTCGCTCAATTTCGGAAAAATTTTGCGCAAACCTGCAATCGCCTCGCCCTCACGATCCAGTTTTTTTTACAAACTTTGATACGAGACTGAGCTTAATGTGTAGTGGTGGCAAAATGATTTGAGATGGCTGAAACAATGGTAGATTCTCTATACTTTCTACGCCTACTTTGTAGCATGTTCGCGGCTTCTACTTAAATTCAGTGTAATGATGATCTCTTTTGCGACCTTCCCATGTACATAAAAAGCACTGGTGGGTTGGAAATCCACGCTTAACACCCATGAGTAATCCGACCACTTTCAAGTCGCAGCATATTTTCCAGTAAGGCTCTTGGTACTTTATCAGCTGTAATATTAATTCCATGCCTTCGAATGTTTTTTTGAGGTTTGTGGTATATGCGATCGGGACAGATGGCTGTTTGTTACCGATATGAAGCAGCACGACTTTAAGGCTGTTGACCGATGCATCGATGAAAAGTCAACACTCCTCTGAAATATGAGAGTAACCAATTTTTGCAAACATCGAATCAATATCATAACAATAAGCCAGGTTTTTTTCCCCGATCTTCGTGCAATTTAAAAAATTGATCATATGGAATAGTGCTACCTCGATCACGAGCGGCTGTTATTTTAAAATCAGCCGCCACTATATTCCACTGCTTAAGGCGTGATGCAAATAGTTCCGCTGCTCTCCTCGACAAATTTCCGTCTCGTACAAGGTCATTGAAGTCGGCTTGCGTTACTAAATGCGGTACGGCAGTCCTAAGTTCACTGGGTGTTGGTACAAATTCCGATACTTCTGGACCGATAACCATTTTTTCAAAAAAAAATTCAAAAAAATCTAAGAATTGATAAAAATCTATTTATTTAAGAATCACGGAAAAAGGGTTAAGACTCGATCCAAAGTCTTCCACACAGGCGGGCACTACATAAAAAAAATTCTGACATGTACATGAAAATCGCCGATACACGTGTATTTTTATTTGTTCTCCCCCTTCCGAGAAAGTATATTTGGTTCATAGGGCAGAATGTGTGTAACGCGGTGTTTGTTTAGGGGTGATAATATTTGTTCTAATTAAATTTTTAAAGGCCAAGCCTTACGTACGTCTAAATAAGATTTGAGCACTACCAATTATGTGTAATTGCCAATCGGAAATTATGTATATTTTGTATTTGACTTATATCAATTAGTATCTTGCCTGCAGCCGTCAGACGTTGTTTATATTTCTTATTTTTTGTTTACTTCAAGGCATATTTATTCATCAGGTAATTGCAGTTCGGAGAGAATTTTTTGTTTATATTTTTTATATATGAAGATTGACATTTGAAATAAATTTAAAAACAGAGAAATTTGTTTTTTATTTATGCATTTTGACAGCTGAAATTTAAAATAAGTGTTGAAAAAAATAATCAGCTGACGAATCAAGAGTACCTGATGAATAAATTTGCCTTGGTTTACTTTAAGTAATTGACAGTTACAATTCATTAAAATTAAAAAAAAGTAACCCTTTTACGAAATTTGATAAAATAAATTTAAAAGGCCAAAAAAAGGTAAAATAAAGATTTTTTCTTGAATTTAATCAAATTAAGAAGAAATAAAAAACAAAATTTTAATATTTAAAGTTTACAATTTTTGCAATAATTAAAAAAAATAATGCGTAGATGCCGCATGACAGAAAATTGTGCTATTCGTATTCATTCAGCCATAGACCGAGCCTTTCTGAGATCCATGCTATGAGGCGGAACATGAATAAGACGCTGAATCAGGATCTGATGAACATTTACGAATGGGGTCGTGCGAATAGAGTGGATTTTAATCCTCGGAAAACTCAGTGTTGTCTACTAACACATAAACGCACGCCGGATATTGTTGCCTTATCTGTTCTATTAGATGGTATAAGTATCAAGGGATCGGAAGCTCTTGATGTTCTGGGCATGAAAATTCAGTGCGACGTCCGCTGGACTGAACATATTTTTCTCGTGTCTAAGGAAGCATTCAAGTGTCTCGGTTTTTTAAGACGGTGTAGAAAATACTTCACCCCATCCGATCTTCTTGTTATTTATACCACCTACATCCGACCGAAGATGGAATACAACTCTCACGTATGGGCTGGTGCTTCAAAGTCTATTTTGGAGTTACTCGACCGTGTACAGGAGAGGGTGTTTATTAACGACAGTATGGTAACCAACTCTATTGACTCTCTCGAACACCGTCGCAATGTGGGTTGTGTTTCACTGTTCTATCGATATTATAATGGAATATTCTCTAATGAGATAAGGGAACTTGTTCCTGAGAACCGCAATTTTGCACGTAATACTCGTTTTTCCAGAAGAGCACACCCATATGTGGTCGATTGGCTAGTGGATCGAACTACACACTACAGGGAAAATTTGTTTTTTAGTCGTACTGTTCATATGTGGAACAGACTCCCCGCTGAAGTTTTTCCAGTCACTTACAATCTGGAAAAGTTTAAATCAAATGTCCACAAACACTACTCCCTTTCTCCTCCTACCCATAACCTATTTTCCTGATACCAACACAATGCATGCATAAATAGGGGACATCCCCTGAGTGTTGTATATTAAAAAAAAAATATGCAAAAAAAAAATCTCTGCCGGGAAATGGAAGGTTTTTTTTAACGTACCCAAGGATGAAAAAACAAGAGCAAAATGAGGTAAAATATGTAAGTTTAAATTTACGCCAAACAGTCGTGTTTGTATTGACCATTTTCCATCGTCACAAATAATAACGGCGGGCCAGAAACAGTATTTAATGCCAAATGCTGAGCCTGTTCTTTCCCCAATATCTCAAGATATTTCTGTTATTGAACCGTCTATAGATGAAAGTATGATTATAATTCAACCATATCAAACTTTTTGTCAAGATTTTGATGTTTTGAACCAACCGTCTTTTCCACAGTAAGTATACATATAAAGTTTTTAGTTATTAAAGTTGATATACATATAGAATGTATGTATATCAAACTTAGTTAAAAGTACATACATATGTACATAAAAATTTAAGATTCGGCTTAGCAGAAAATTACATTTAACTTGTTATTTAAACAGATTGCCACATTTTGGGCACGAATATTAAAAAATTACTCCAGTGCAGTAGTATGTACATAGTTGTTAATTCAACAACTAGTGTTCTTAATGGAAAAACTTTTCTTTAGTGAAAAACAGTATAAAATTCAAGAGACACAGACAGAGTAAGAAACATTATTTTGAGATAATTTTTTTAAATAAATTATGTAAATTTAGCCAAGTATTTTTTGAAACGGCAGCAGAAAATACTTTCTTTTATGAAGAAACAGTTCAAAGATCAGGAAACCGAAACATAGTAAGATATATAAGTTAAATACAGATCCATTTAATAAATTTTTATAATTTATGTAATTAAAGCCCTATAGTTTTTGAAGCGGTTGCAGACAATTATTTGCTACAAATAAAAAAGTTGGAAAAAGAAATCGAAACTCTCCACAACAAGCTTCTTGTAGCCAATAAGGCCGTTACATCAATGAACAAAATATTTAGTGAAGGCCAAATAAGAAAGTTGATGTCTTCCGGTAAAATTCAATGGAGGTGGAGCGATATCTCAAGTGCTATATGTTTGCATGCTGCTGGGCCGAGAGCCTACAACCACCTTTACAAGAAAGGATTTCCGCTACCTCATATTTCTACTTTGCAGCGCTGGTGCCAAAAGATTGATTTGAACGAGGGCTTATTGACAACATCCATAGATTTCATGCGACAAGCTACGAATATGTCATTTGATGAAATGAAGGTAAAACCTTTGAGTATGACTCAATTGGTGATACAGTCAGAAAACAAGCAAATTATGTTCAGGTGGCGATGGCTCGCGGTGTGATAAAATCTTGGAAACAACCTGTTTTTTACGATTTTGACTGCAAAATGTCGGCAGAGTTATTAAAAAAGATAATATCTGAGCTCAGTGAAGCAGGTTTCCCGGTGGTGGCAATTGTTTGCGCCCAACAAATCGCAAGTTGTGGAATGCTTTGGGTGTAACAGCTAGTAAGTATTATGCACAACATTTCAGTTTTAATCCACACTCTATACATACCACATTACCTACGCAAATTGACAACATAGATCCATAGCTTCAGAATTAAGGAATTTGTGTCCTTATAAATATTGGGTAATTATAAAATATTTAATATAATTATATACATATAACAAATATTTTTATTTTTGACTTATTTTTCATTAAAATTATTAATCTTCAATAAATTTTTTTATTTATTACAAGTTATTAATATAATTTCATAACGTTAAAAATTGCAATCATGAAAACATTCGCTAAGATTAAATATATATTTTTTAATATTCATTGCTAAAGTTTACATTAAATATTTATATTTTGTTACGGCCCTTTTCACAATCTGTGATTATATAAATTTAACAGGAACATTAACAAACCGCCGATGTCGTTAACCGAAACTATTTAACATACGGTTAGTGTTTTGCGTTTCACCATCTTTCGGTTAGTTAACACTAACATTATAGAAAAAGTATGGTAATACTGGTTTTTATTATTTACGAAAAATAGTGGAATGAAAGAAAAGAATCAAAAAATATACAAAAATTCTTAGCAATTTTTTGATGAAAGACAAATACATACATATATATTTAAAATAAATTTTTTACTTAAAATAGTTTAAATACAGTTTCTTGGTAAGTATAAATTTTTATAAGTTATTTTATTAAAATATTCTTAATATAACCGCCACCAAAAAAATTGTGGGGGTATATTAATTTTGTCATTCCGTTTGTAACGTAAATTTTTATCTTTATCTCAACTTCATATAATTTCTATATAAATTAAGATTTTGGAAGAATAAAGGACTAAATATATAGAAATATCTAAGTTGTATTTATTAGCAGACACGCCTACTTTAACGTCCACTTTGAAAGACTAAATTTACGAAAACATTTTACTAGCATATCGAAGTTATAAAAAGAAAGTGATACATATTTTAGTATAGAGATATTATTGCATGGCGATTATTGTGAAAAACAAAATAATAAATTTTGTGCTATAAAAGAACATCAAATTGGTGGTGAGTATAAAAGATTCGGCACAGCCGAATATAGTGCTCTTACTTGTTTATTTTTATTAAAATAAAGCCTTTAAACGGAAGATTTTGTTTGGTTAAATTTAACAGAGATTTTTTGATTGATCTCTGCCGGTTATATGCTAACCGTACTTTGTGAAATTCAATTTTGCCTAACTTACGGTTAAAGTTCATGTTAAATTATAATCGCACTTTGTGAGAGGGGCCGTTAATTTAATATTATTTAACTAACAACAATATTCTCTTAGTCAAGCCATGGATTTCACATTCGATAAATTAAGAAAAAAAACTGTTGTGTTTGCCGATGTCCCACATCTACTTAAACTTCTTCGTAATCATTTCGTAGACACTGGCTTGGTATTTTGTAACAAGTTATTAACTTCCCGAACAATTGTAGATGTTAAGAAGCACATAAATAAGACTGATAGCTCAATTACATATAAGCTAACCAATGAACACCTTTCGGTCAAAGGTGCAGGTATGTATGAAAAATATTTTGAAAACTTTTGTATAAATACATATACATATGTACATAAATACATACATATGTACTTAAATTAAAACATTTCAGGAAGAAAAAGGGTAGAATTAGCAGCGCAGCTGTTTTTAAACACTACAGCCAATGCTATCAAACGGTGTTACCAACTAGGAATGGACATTTGCCTACCTATAGAAACAGCTGAATTCTTCCAGTTAGTTAGTAACTCAATTCATCGATTAATACGTTTGGAAAACCTGGCAAGGTAAATTACTTTAATTAACACTATAGTGCTACTGTAAGTGAAATGGGGAAAACACCATAATTTATAAAATTTTTTTTCAAGGAACCTTATGGAAAAGCCTTAGAAAATCAGCAAAACAAACTAGATCGTATGGACCAAGTTATGTCCGTACCAATTGTTCCGTTTTAAAAAAACCTTAGAGCTTTTTCAAAAGGGAATTTTAATAACAAACAAATCGTTAAGAATGCTCTACGAATATTTAAAAAAATATAATGTGGAGTATATAATAAACGGACGTTTGAACCAGGATGTGCTGGAGCATTTTTTTGGTGCAATTAGGAGTAAGGGAGGTTTGAACGACCACCCCTCACCACAAGAATTTAAATACAGAATACGTAAATACGGATATTAGGTGAGTTTTTAATTCTAGGAAAAGTTTTTCTTGCTATTTATTGATTTATATGTTTTTATACCCGCCACCAAAAAAATGGTGGGGGTATATTCATTTTGTCATTCCGTTTGTAACACATCGAAATATCCATTTTAGACCCCATAAAGTATATATATTCTGAATCAGGGTTTGATTTGATGACGATCTAGCTATGTCCGTCCGTCTGTTGAAAGCACGATAGAGGTCGCACCGAAAAAGCTAGGGGGCTCAAATTTTGCCAGAATGTTTCTTATAGACAAGGTTTGTTTGGTATTGAAAATGGGCTAAATCGGAATATTAGGAAGAGAGTTATAGCTCGAAAAGCAAGAGTGGGTCGAAAAAACCGTGTCCTTCGAACATCGAATAAAATAGAATTGTGTCCAAACGCATGAACGTAGACTCATGAAACTTCGAATATATATTTCCTGAAAAAAAAAACAATATTTTTCCCCGAAAATTATCTAAATCTATGCATTAGGAAAGGAGTTATCGATCAAAATGTACGAAAATTTCTACCGCACAGTGTATTTTTCGGTATATTTAAAAACAAAAACGTCATAAAAGCAACAGAATTGGATGTACGACTCTGAAATTTTGCACACATGGCTTTTTGGTCAAGGGCTTTGTTCTAACGGAAAATCAATGTGCCACGCCCACTTTTACGCCCACCTCCCATATAACGTTTTACCCAAAATTCATATAATTTCTCTATTAATATAGATTTTGGAATAATAAAGGACTATATTGAAACATCTAGGTAGTAGTCATTGGCAAAAATAACTTTGACACGCCTACTATAACGCCCACTTTTCACGTTATCTACCGTTAATTAAATTTAAATGCTCATAAAGCCGCCAAAATTAGAGGTATGATAATAAAACTTGCTACGTATATCCCCCTAGGCACTTTCATTACTGTGCCAAAAAATTAGGGTGCCACGCCCACTTTTACGCCCACCTCCCATATAACGCTTTACCTAAAATTCATATAATTTCTCTATTAATAAAGATTTTGGAATAATAAAGGGCTATATTGAAACACCTGAGTTGTACTCATTCGCAACAATAACTTTGACACGCCTACTATAACGCCCACTTTTTACGTTATCCACCGTTAATGAAATTTAAAAGCTCATAAAACCACCAATATTAGAGGTATGATGATCAAATTTGCTAGGTATATACCCCTAGGCAATGTCGTTACTGTGCCAGAAAATTAAGGTGCCACGCCCACTTTTACGCCCACCTCCCATATAACGCTTTACCTAAAATTCATATAATTTCTCTATTAATAAAGATTTTGGAATAATAAAGGGCTATATTGAAACATCTTAGTTGTACTCATTAGCAAAAACAACTTTGACACGCCTACTATAACGCCCAATTTTCACGTTATTTACCGTTAATGAAATTTAAAAGCTCATAAAACCGCCAAAGTTAGAGGGTTTGCTACGTATATCCTTCTAATCAATGTAATTGTTGTGCCAAAAAGCTTAGGTGACACGTCCATTTTAACGCCACCTCCCATATAACGGTTTATCTTAAATTCATGTAATTTCTCTATTGACATAGTTTTTTGGAAAATAAAGGACTATATTGAAATACCTAAGTTGTATTTATTAGCAGAAACTTTATTGACAGGCCTACTTTAACGCCCACTTTCTCTAAAAGACTAATTTTACGAAAACATTTTCCTATCATATCGAAGTATCTGATGGTCCAAATTTTCAATGACAATGTTGATGCTCAATTGTTGGGCATGATGATGAGGCGATGTTGACTGCTCTTTTGCCACACTATCGCAAAAGCCAGCAGTGGTTCCCATTCAACGAACTAAGAACGCAGGATTATGTTGATCAAAAGAATTACGAAGTGCATAAAATGCATTTTGTTTTGAACGCCCATTTTCATAAAAAAAACCTGAATTTTAAACCTGAAAATTAATTTACAAATAATTAATTAATAATAATTAATTAATAATTAATAATAATGAATTTTTCTGAAGATGCTACACGAAGGAGTAGCGAAATATTGAGAATTTAAATACAAAAATTGGATATTTAAATATGAAAATTTAAAAAAAAGAGATCAAATAAAATAAATAATTAAACTTGAATAACTTTAACGCGTTGCTAAGTTAGTCTGAGACTAAGAAATGTCAAATGAAATACAAGAAAAAAGTTGAAGTTTAGATGTGGTTCACCTTAAACATGGGCCCTTAAAATTTAACTACCCTCTACAAAGAAAGTGATACATATTTTATTTTAAAGAGATTATTCCATAGTGATTAACAAAATAATAAATAATGTACTTTAAATGTACACAAAATTGGTGGTGGGTATAAAAGATTCGGCACAGCCGAATATAGTGCTCTTACTTGTTTTTATTTAAGCACGAAATACAAAGTACCTTAACGGCACCGGCAATGTGAAAAATGATACCACTAAATGGCTCAATCCTAATAATGGCAACAACATTGAACTCCAACATGCGTCACTAAGCAGAAAATAGCCAGAAAAGATGGAAGACATGGAAATGAAACTTCAAAGTGAAGAACTACTTACAGACCTAAATGAGTCGGATTTAAATGACATTGGTATTCTTCAAGAAAATGTTCTAGAATATATTTTTGGATATATGATTCGAAAGCTACACCTTGAAGAGTACGAATGTCATACATCAGGTGTCACAAGGTTCCCTTAAGAAGCCCACTACAGACTTTTTCTCTAAAATAAAAAAAATTGGAAACAGTGTTCTACCATGTCAACAGGTTAGAAATATCCCACTGTCGCAACCTTCGTCAACACCTGATTATGGAAAGTACGTTTATCGATCTTCTGAGGAAAATAAAAAAATTTTTTTTTAAATGCCGTATTTATTTTCGGATACGGCATTTAAATAAGCGTACGAAAGTCCATAAAACTAAGCAAAGACTTTTGGGTTTCAAAAAAATGCTAAAAATAAAATTGTAAGTACAAACATTTTTTAGGTTTGTTGTGGCTTCATTTCTAATTCGTATAAATTTCAGCTGTTTCACCGAATCGTCTGTGGCACATAAACCCTTGTAGCACCAATCGTATCCAGCGTTTCATTACATCAAACAACTCAATGAAGCACCTATAAGAACATACAAGATTTCATGGCAATACTATATGCAATTATTATTATAAAAACTTAGTATTTTCCATGACTGCATTATGTAGGACCATGTTGTAACTAGTCCATTTCAGCTACAAAAGACTACGTACATAGTTATTACTATGGCTGTTAAAAATTAATCCAAATTCACTGTAAAATTTCATCAATTTTAAACTAGTGTTAAGAAGAAACTGCAACAATTATTATGCATTACAAAACAAATACATAATTAGTTTAAAAAATACATTATCTGCCTGTTCAACGATGTCGAAAGAAAACCCAAGCAAAATTTTCATTCGTACAAATATATTGAAAACAACAACTAAAACTAAAAATTTGTTTTTGTTTTCAACGTATTTGTACGAATGAAATTTCGCTTGGGTTTTCTTTCGACATCGTTGAACAGGCAGTAAATCTTTAATTATAAAATTTTGTTTTAAGGCCGGTTAAATAATGGTGACTATACCCCATTCGCAAATTTGAGTAGGTCTGTTGCTATACAAAAAAAAACTTAGTATATCCCATACTTTATCTATTAATACTGATTCCAGCACACATAAACGTGAAATCACTTTTGCACTATTTCCAAACCTTTTCTCATAGTTTAAATAAAAAATTTCGATTGGCTTTAGTTGCCTTTCGAGATTTGATCTTTCCATTGTTACACACTCTGAACTCAATGCAGAAAGTTTAATTTAACTTAAAATTTTTGTTTACTTTATTTTTAACAAATTCATTTTTTTTTTTTGAATCAAACGTTCACGTTTGACATTTTTTTATTTGACGTTCTTTGACAAGAAGGCAAGGCAAGAATACATAAAAAATACGCCTGTTGTTTTTGATGTTGTATCTGTTGCCGCGATGCATATACCTTATGGATATGCCTTGAAATATATGTTATTTGTTATAAATATGTGACTGCCAATTACTAATAACATGTACATAATTAGGATTTGGTTATTGTCAATTACAAAATACATTTATTTGGTAAAGTGTAGTTGAAATATAAAGTAATTTGTGGTAATTTTTGGTGATTAATTCTAAAGCATTTACTGCCTACTTGACTACCAATAATGTAATTATGTATTACAAAACTCGTACACAACATACTATACAAAAACACGAAAAAAATCTAATAGATACCAAATATGCATCTTATTACCATTAGAAAGCATACCTAATAAGCGTAGATGGATATGTCTGTTCAAACTTAAAACGAATTTGAAAATTCGTTATTACCATGGCGCTTGGACTAATTGACAGATAATGGAGCTGTTTGCAACGGTCAAAAGATCGTTTTCTACTCCTCGTCGCATTAAAACGTGGCTGAGAGGACAGGTTAAACGGGTTAGCCATGTTACATATTCACAACCAAATCCAGAATAAATTCGCTGCAACAGGAAAGTACCAATTACTGTTATTTTTATATACATAAGTGTTTTTATTAAACTTTATGTCAGACTTTTTTTTTTCGTTGTTGCTTAATAAATATTTATTTTGATTTAACTAGTAAAAATGTTTGTTTCTCTTATACTTTTTAAAGCTCAATGCTGATTGGCCATTAGCAACTGATCTAATTTTCTAGTTTTTGTTTTGAATCTTTGTTCCGATTGGTCAACCAGCATATTGCCATATGCAATTTATATTTTCAGGGTTTGGAAATCTCACTGAATATGGTATTACAATCACTACTCGTTACAATAATACATAATTTAAATAATGAAGAAAATAAGAAAACTTTTCCTTAATATTATTAAATCCATTCTTTTAACTCACTCACGCTGTTTTTGGTTTCAGAAAAAACAAATCCTCAAAGGAGTTGTTTTGCTTTTTTTGTAAAATTTGCTCAATGTAACTTACGGCTTTATTGAAATTATACGATATAAATACATTCATACATACATACATATTTATTACATACTACGAATATTGTTGAAATTTGACACGGAATGACAAACTCATGTATGTATGTACTTATGTAGGTATAAAACCTCACTATATTTTTATTATTTAAAATTAACTTAATAACGGTAAATAACCATACAAGCTGTAATATGTTTAACAGGGTTGCAAAAGTTGGTACAATTGTACTTTTTGTGGTACAATTTAAACCTCAAAAGTACAATGGTACACCAATTACCCATTTAGTACAATTTACTAACTTTCTCAGTTTATGTTTTTTTTATAGAATTTCCCTAGTTTATCGTCTTTATTGATTTACGATGGCAACTCATTTTGCTATCATTTCTGATAATTATTAATTGTTTGCATTCACCTGTTTATTTTCAAACAACTTTTATACTTTTTATGTAATTTATTTTATGTTTAAATATGTATACATACATATTAGTGCAGTTTATTTTTTTAAAGATATACTTTTAAACTGGTATTCAGAAAAAATATTTTAGGTTTATTAAACGGTTATTTGACAGATGTTGCAGAGAAATTTGTCAAATAAGCCTTCAATAAACCTAAAATATTTTTTATGAATACGGCAGTTAAAGTATAAATGAATTTGTATGTACAATTTATGTTTATGTTTTTTCTGGATTTTATTTAAAATAAAAAGAAATTAAAAAAAAATTTTAAAATACAATTTTTTGGTACAATTGGGGTCGAAAAAGTACAATTTTATGAGCTTCTTGGTACAATTTTATTGTTCTCATTTTGCAACCCTGATTCATATAAATATCACTGTTTATAAGGATGTGTGTATGTATGTATGTATGTGTATTGCTTTTGTTATTGCTATAAACACAATCAAGTCCACCGACCATCGACTACAAGATGTCAAAAATAGAATACATGCGTGCTTATGAGAATAATTCTTTTAGCCGCTACACGACTACCGACTACACGGCTACTTTTGTAGCCCGTAGCCAACTTAGGCTAATTTCTATTTTTCTTGGCTACAAAAAACAGATTAGTGCTGCCAATACAATAAATGCATGAAATGGTGGTTTTAAAAACGCAATACGTTAAATATCGCTATTAAAAACGCGGAAAACAATTATAGTGGCACCATTGAAAAATAATAATCATCTGTTTATTTTTTTGTTTATATTTTGTAGTTAGTGGTCGGTAGTCGTTAAAAGAATTAAGTAGCTGGCGACTTGGCTATTTTTGTAGCCAGCTACTTTTGTAGTCGGTAGTCGATGGTCGGTAGTCTTTGATTGTGTTTATAGCTTAAGTGTGAGGCTGATGTGTCATACATGCGCAGAACAAAAAAAAAAATAATAGTGGGAATGCCTTATCTTTTATGTTTCTTATATATCGCACTTAATCAACAAGAGGGTATTAACTCAAAATTTTTAAAATATCATTTTTTTCAAGAAATCAGCAAACAACATCAATATCTATCTACTGTAAAAATTTCAGCGTATTCCGTTTACTCTTTCATCTCGAAAACCACTTTTGAGACCATATTCATGATAATGTAGTGATTACCTTTATTTCAACAAAAAGGTATTATTTCGAGTTAATACAAAAGTTGAAATAGGTAAGAATCGTATATTTTCATAAAAAAGGTATTATTTTGATTTGAGCCTTTATTTATGTTAAAAATAATCAAACTGTTTTATTTATATTTGGTTGTATTTTGAGTTGATACTATTTTTTTGATAAAATTTGTTTTATTCTTTAATTTTAATTCGAAATGTGACTCTATTTATGCAAAAATTGTTCAAATTTTTTTTGAGTTATGACCCTTTTCATGAAAAAATGGTGTTAACTCAAAAAATAGATTTTTTTTGCAATGATTGGTAAAATTTAAAACAAAAACAATGTATATATATATATATATATTTTCAAATGGAATTTGCTTCCTATGGCATATTTGAATTTTTAAATTCTGTTAAAATGTGGCCACAAACAGTTTTTTGACTCTACTGAAAATTCAAAAATTTTGAGTTAATACCCTCTTGTTGATCAAGTGCGATATGGGTTTATGTGTGCATGTATTATGTATGTATTAATGTATGTATGTATAATATTAGAGGTAGTTTCGGTTGTTGTGTGTAGATTATTTTTTTTAATTCTCAGTTGGTTTGTATATACATTTGAATGTTAGCTGTAGTTTGTCGTAAGAGTATTGATGGTTCCTGCTCGATTGTGTACATCTTCGAATGGTTCAAACTCTATATGAGTATAAATTAATTTTTGTATGGCTTTCAAATGGGAAGCTGTAAATAATACGTTTCATTATGGTTTTTTGTAATTTTTCGACGGGTTTGGTTGCTCGACTGTGTCGTTGCTGTAATGGAACGGCAATCTGCATATGATAACATAAATAATATTTGAAAACTCAACCAGAATTTATGCAAATACAGTAGACTCGCGGTAACAAAAACACTGTCTTACGTGAACACCGGTTAAGATGAACATAATTTTTTTTACACTGACTACTCTGTAGCGTGAACACAGTGAGAAAGCCTTATAACGTGAACAAATTTGTCGGTTATGCAAATCGTTTTCATAAAAAGGGGTATCCCCGTAAATGATTGCACAGGCTTAGTTTAGTACGTGCTGTTGATTTAGCATGACCTAATCTAAAGTTTTTCGTGAAAAATGTCACAAAAACTACAAAAATTCTAAAGTTAAACTTCTTGTGATTGGAAAGGCAAAAAATGCTCGCTCTTTTAGAAATTTTGATTCTCCTGTGGACTACAATTGCTTCAAATCGTAATGAATGACAGCTGCCATTTTTAAAAATTGGTTTAACTATTAATGGACACTATTGGCTATCTAAATTCAACTTGGAATCGTCTTGAAAAGAAAACAATATCAAAATGCTGCCTGAACATTTTTAGTTATTTACTTTACGTCTAGACGAGTCGTCGATTTGTCCAGACTAGAACAAAACGTCGGCAGAGAAACTGTCAAAAAATTTTTCATGTTCTTTAATATGGTTAAATCGTATAAAGTGTATTTTGTCGCAATTTTTATGTGTCGTCTCTTTCTTCCATATTCAAAATGCCTTTTAATATCAGACATCGTTGTTCGAACAAATGTTCTGACAACGCTGTTTGAACAAGAACAAAAAAAGGTAACACATTTTTTAAAATTAATTTTAAAGTACTTTTTTTTCTTATAAACAAACCATATGTACATAACAATCCAAAATACAAAATAAATATATGAATTTGAGTTAAATCACACGTCTAATTTATTTGGAAATTTTTAAGAGTTACACCTTCGTTAACATGAACAACTTTGCAAACGTGAACACGCTCGATTTTTAATAGTTCACGTTACCGCGAGTCTACTGTAATTATTTATTTTAATTTAAGGGAAAAGCTATAAACCGACTACAAAAGTAGCTGGCTACAAAAATAGCCAGTCGCCAGCTACTTAATTCTTTTAACGACTACCGACCACTAACTACAAAAAATAAACATCTGTTTTGACATATGTATTATTATTTTTCAATGGTACCACTATAATAGTTTTTCGCGTTTTTAATAGCGATATTTAATGTATTGCGTTTTTAAAACCACCATTTATTGCATTTATTGTATTGGCAGCACTAATCTGTTTTTTGTAGCCAAGAAAAATAGAAATTAGCCTAAGCTGGCTACAAAAGTAGACGTGTAGTCGGAAGTCGTGGAGCGGCTAAAAGAATTATTCTCATAAGCACACTTGTATTCTATTTTTGACATGTTGTAGTCGATGGTCGGTGGACTTGATTGTGTTTATAGCAAAAGGTTTGTAAAACCATAGAGCCAGTGTATCCCACGACACTGTTGGTAAAGGCTTGGTTAGCCGACTGTTGATGGAATGTAACCGCGCCGTTTACTTAACGTACGACTTTAGTGTAGTTATAGAAACTTTAAAAACGTACCATATGATTTGTACAACCAAAATGAAAGGTGGTCAATACGGTGCTTTACAATTTTTATGGAAACGTTTTACAGCGATTTTTTTAAAAACAGCTTAAAACATTTAAATGCGACTTTTTAAAGTTTCTTGAATAGTATTTTATATATAAAACGTATATTATATGAAACATTGCTTAAAATGTTTTGCAAAACATAGCACGCAAAACTTATTTTATAAATTTTATTTTTATGGAAGTGTTGCGATTTGTTGTACGATTAATACCTGCCAAAAAAATCAATTGTGGCGTTTAAGTGTATATATTTATATGCATGTCGTAATTTTTTTGTGACACGCGTGGTCGTAAAAGGATGAAAAATCAATTAAGCATAAGTATGCGTGATTAAAAAATCAAGATAAAATGTTAAATGGTGTTGCTTTAAACCAAAAGAAATTGCGTAACTTTGTTTATCTACGTCATAATCGAGAAGTTACGACATATAATAATTTTTCATAAGCGCTCGAGAAAAAAATAATGTTCTTCGTGACCATGCGTGATTTAAAGAGATTGAAAATTACTCCCTGCATGAACGTTTACTATATTTTTTGTTTGAAATTTACATGAAGATCGTAAATATTATTTTTATTATATTTATTATGCGATTTGTTGTAAAATATAAATTAGTTATAAAACCAATTGTAACGTTTAAAGAAGCCCGTGTTACAGCATTTTGATTTATGTAAATAAAAGAAAATATATATTTATATTAAATTTTGTATTAAAAATTAAAAAAAAATTTTTTTTGACTTAACAGGATTTATTAACAAGATTTTATTTTTTAAACAAAATTTGATCGCTCTTCTTCTTCACAACTTAGGTATGGCTAAAAACTTTTTGTGGGCAAAAAAATTGTTTGATCGTTTTCATAATCAAATTTTCAAAAAACATTCTACAGAATATTATGTACACACTCTATTTATACATAAATGTATGTATATGAACATACATACATATGTATATAATTCCAAATTTTTAAAAAATTTTTAATATTAATTTCTTATTTGTTTTTTACAGAGTATTTTCCATTTTAGTTACTTTTAGAATCAATATGTTGACATCACTCTTAATAAATGTTACGTAGAAACGTTATAATTTTCTATTTTTAACAGGGTTGGACGTTACAGCAACATCACATTACATTACTATAACTGCTTGAACTGTTTTACACACAACAAAAACGATCTGCCATTGCGTTCCGTTTAGGAAACATTACATTCCGGTTGGTTAATCCAGCCTTAATCGGCTGGCTCGGAAAACATTTCGAGCTTTCATGTTTACTTTGGTGACATTTTTTTGCTCAGTCCTAAAATCATGTTTGTAATTATAAGGGGTTACAAAATTGATCCTTCTATTTCTGACAAACCTTTTGATGAGACTTAGAGTTAAAAAGTTCTTGTTTTGCATTGATTTTTTATTTTTTTTTGTTATTTCTATATTTTCAAAATTTTGCACACTCCATGAATAAGCCACAAAGTGTACTAGGCTATTTTGAAACAGGTGCTTTGATAAGAAGTGCTAAATCGAGTCGTTAAAGTTTGGCTCAAAACTTCTATGAATTTCAAAGACTCAGTTTATGTGAAAATAAAGTTATTATTGTGCTCTTAGCAAAGCAGATATTTGAATGGCAAGTGATAGAGTTAGTCGCCATATCTCGCTACCGTATCAGAATTCTACATTCATCTATTATGCTTTAAGTTTCTCCAAACTTCATCTCCTAATTCTATGTGTAAGATAAATTTTAGAAAAAAGGAAACTGAAGGGACATAAAGCACAGTCGACCCTCTGGAAGCGTAACGTTAACAACTCTGTGAATAACGTTTCCTAAATAACTTGCAAGAACATTTCTTTTATACCCAATGCTTTTTTTATTATATTTTTTTTTAAATCTAATAATCACAATATGCTTAAAGAGTTTCAATAACAATAAATAATTTATTCTAGTGACTTTATGGCAAAACTTATGCTTAAAAATAAAATTACTACAAAGGATTATCGGATTTCTCATTGCGCCATTTTTGTAACAATATGCTCATATTCTTTTTTTCAGGCATTCCAGACGTTTTCGGAATTATGCCATATGGACGTAGTTTATAAACTAAAAAGTCCATTACGTACATGTTGTTGGGTGAAACATAATGAAACGATATGGAATAATCAGAACAGCATGATGGACCCTATGAGAGAGAAATAAGGAAAAATTTTAAATATTTTCAAAAAAAAAAAAACGTTTTCTGTTTCAAAATCAAATCAAATACTTAAATAAATCATGCTTTAATAGAATTGTTATTCAAAATACTTGCATCTTCTGTTGCATAGAATATATAACGCCAATACCAACTCGATTGAGGTTTTGGTATAATATGACTGTACAAACTGGTGGGAAAGAATCGTCCACGCTTCTGATCGTCTCGCGAATCACCAGCCACAACACCGACATTCTGCAAGCAAATTCCCATTTCTTTATCTTCAGAGCCGCCAGGAGTTTGGCGGCATAAAACACGATTGGTATAAGCACGTTCTACAAACAGTCTAAGGGCGCCATTACTTAGGACATAACCGGCACCTCCAGACATGTAACCCTAAAACAGATCAAATATTAGAAATTGTATTTAATTTTTAACAAAAATGTCACTCACCTGCCTAACATGAGGCTTAAATTTACTGCCAAAATACACAGAAGCATTTGGAGACATGCTGTAAAGGAAGGCTCTTAAATTTTCCATTATAACATATCTGTGGCAAAGAGAACATAGAATGTTATAGAATTATATCAAATAAAATGTCTTTCTTTTAGCTTTCAGCTTACGTGTCATCATCGGCCTTTAGAAACCAATCATACTCATCGATGTGATGATCGTAGACATATTTGAATGCCTCGCGTGTTTTATTCCATAAATTTTTACGTCCTTCACCCACATTCAGATTGATTGCTCCCAAATCTTTGTCTTCCCTGGTGCTCATAAAGATTAACTTATTACACCTGGATCCCCAAGTATTCTTAACATGGCGTGCCTTCTTTTCATGATTTTGTGGTCCTGTCAAAATCCAGCACAGAATCCTGACTTCTTTATATAAACGATCGGCTATTTCGGTATTTAGATCATCCGTTAAATATAAATTTGGCAAATAGTTACTTATTTCCACATTAGATTCAAGGTCTTCCGCAGGTGTTACTTCATTCTCTTCGGAGAATATGGCGGTCAAGGGCTGTACTATTTCATGAGCTTTGCATAAATTTTGTGTCTTCATGGAGGTTGTAATCATTAGCGCATCGTATTGAGATGTATTCAAAAGTTGGGAAAATGTAAAACCAATTGCAACTCCAATAACAAGTGTGATAAAAAGTTTTATGAACGTTACATTGCCCTGGGTTTGCATAGTGTAAGAGATATTTTGGCAGATCTAGTATGGACATGGAGTGTGAGAATAGCGATCTGAAAGTGAAAACATAAATATCCGGGGAAATTATTTAGTTATCGCAATGAAATTTAATAAATAATTAAAGTTAAGAATTTTATGTTTCTAAAAATAGCTTAATTCTAATTACGATGGCCGTGTTTACACTAACGTGTGTTGAAAGAACGATAGAGCTCGAAACCAAAAATTCTTGTAAGTAAATACATACAGTAGCTAAAACAGACTTTAATTCTAATAAATATCATAAAGAGCTTTAACATTATTGCAGATGGGACTGAAGACGATATTCCTTGCAGAAGGATATATTCTTATGGATTCCAACTTTAATACTTATTTAATTAATTACTTGAATTATGTCCCTTCGTTTGATCAAAATTTTTTAAGCGTAAAATTTTTTGAATTTTTTTGAAAATATGACGTTTGATTATGCCACCAGTTCCTAAATGTGTAATGTTGTATGTATTCTTATGCTTTGTATTTTTGTATGTTAAAAATATGTTCAAAATAAATATATAAAAATTTTATCTATTTTCTTTTCTTTAAAACAGCTTCAAAATTTATATTATTGATACAATAAATACTTTATTTAAATTAGTCTCAAATTTCAATTATAGGCGTGATAAGTTTGACTAAAATCATTTATAAAAATTCTAGGAATTTTAATTAATTTTTTTTTAAACTATTTTAATTGATATTTTTCGCAATATACTTTCAAATAAAAATATTAATTTTCATCTAATTAATAGTATAATTTTGATGATTTTAGGAAATTCAAATAAAATTTTAATTAGTAGTATTAATTTCGTAATTGAAATTCATATTTATTATTTCTGTGTATTAGATAATAAAATTTCGCATATACATATAGACTTCTAATAAATTTTATTATATATTTGTTATAATTAAAATTTTGGAAAAATAAAAATAAGTATATAATGGTTTATTTAAGTTGAATTCAAACATTAATTATTTGGTTAAAAATTTCAATCTAACTTATTGTGGTAAAAATATATGAAAAAAGGAAAAACTAAAGTAGTTACCGAATTCGATTAACTTAAGTCCCGGGAGTTAAATAGATGATATTTACAACCAACATGTAACCACCGATCAGAGAGTGCTGATGATGAAATCGTAGCTGGTTTCGAAAATGCATTCCACTCGGCTAGTGTCGGTAAAAATATAATTTTTCAGATTTATTCTTTCATTTATCACAATTAAAAATTCTTTGTAAAAAATCAAAAGAATGTTAATATGAATTCAAGCCTGATTAAGATTTAAATATTAGTTTAAACAGAAAAGTTCGACAAAATAAAAATTCAATTAATTATATTTTTTAAAAAGTAATAGGCGCCATTCTCACACAGAGGTAATATCAGTTTTTAACATCCTCTGGCTATTAAATTCTGCTATTCAGTTTCCGCAAGAATACAACATTGTATCACTCCTAATGTAGAAATACTTAAGGTTTCATTGTAAAACTAAATTTAAGACAATAAATTAATAGCATATCAAAGTCATGCAAGGAATGTGATACAGATTTTAGTATAAAGAGATTATTCCATAGCGATTACTGTTAATAACAAAATAATAAAATTTGTGCAATGAAAGTACATAAAATTGGTGGTGGGTATCGAAAATTCGGCACAGCCGAATATAGTACTCTTACTTATTTATTTTTCTTTTCTATTATTATTTATTATTTAGTTAAGCACTTTATATACTTTTTGTAATTTTTTATTTGTAATATCAATCACTTGTTTGATAAAAGTGAAACTGTTTAATTTCGTAAATAATTTAAAATATATACGGAATTTATGAATTAATTATATTTATCTGTATATGGGCTAATCCGAAAATTTTTAAACCAGAAGCAAAAATTTAAAGTTGCCCAAATTCCAAATGTTTGTTAATGGAATAATAGGATACATATTCAAGCTTCAAAATATATAAGCAATAAGGTTTTACGGTGGTTTGTTTGTCCTTGGCAGAGGCTAACGTAAACGTACCTCTTGCTTTCATTTATTTTTGTAAAAAAAGGGTATTTTCCACGGTCAAAAAAGTTGACAAAACAGTCGTTTCAGTATTTAGCGTTTAGCAAAACTTTAATTTGCTTAATTTTCTTTTATTTAAGATAAAAATCATATTTGTAAGTTATCTAATATATATTAACAATTTGAACTAAAAATGGGTACACTGTGTGTAACGTCCGTAACGGAAAATAGGGTTTTTTAAGTTTAACAGAATGAATTTTAATAATTTTGTTTTCCAAACTAGCTTTATAAACAGAGTTTTGTATGCACTTTAATCTGATGGAAAAAAAGAAATACCTTTATTACAGTTTTTTTGTTAAATATAAATGACAAAGTGTGTAACGTCCGTAACGGCATGAAAATACCCAAAAATTTTATTTTAATATTATGAGGTGGAAGTAAGTGTTTATAATGGATTTTTATCTGCTGAATCTGAATCTCTTAAAATTGCCCTAGGTTGCCGAGAATTGCGAAAAACTTCCCTCAAAGTAACAAAAAGTGTGTTTAAATAACATGCGATCCCCCAATCTGCAACTTAAATTGAGATGAATTTCAAATTCTTCTGAAACCTAAAATAATTCTTAAAAATCAATTATTAGTAATCAATAACCATGTTGTAAACCGCAACCCCCATGTCCCTCTTCAAATATTTGGCGGTACGCCCAAGCATGCAATGTTTAAGTACTTGATTTTCCGTTAGAAATTAGGATTTTTTTTGCTACTTTGCATGGAAAAGGAGCGGTGGACGGTGTTGGCGCTATTGTTAAGCGAAAAGTTTGGCAACTAGTAAAAGCCCAAAATCTCATCTTAAAAAACGCTCGAGATTTTCACAAAATAGCAAAAAAATATAAATAACGTTTTCCTAATTTACGTTGGTAAAAATTATGTCAAAACTATATCCGCCGAAATATCAAAAACACGGATAAATGTAAAAAATATCCCAGCTCTTGAATCATATTATTATTGTTCAGGCTTTTCCAATGACAATACTATAAAATTAGTTAAAACAGCTGGGTATATTTAGCATAAGATACAATGTTAAACAGTTAAATAAACAAATAAATAAATAAATGTAAGCTAATATAAGAGTAATGAAATATTCTATAATTTTTTTGTAACTAATAAATTAATAATTACAAGTTTAAAAAGATTTTTAAATACAGAAATGTTTCTTATATACACAATTTGGTTAAATGGAAAAAGTGTAACGTCCGTAACGTAACGTCCGTAACAGACAAAAATTAAGATTTTTGCTTAACGGGACTACTTAGACTTCTTTTCTAAGCAGGATTGATATCGTCATACATTCCAATTAATTTTTTGTGTATGGAATTTTTTTGTTTATTATGCAAAATTCGCTAAAAAATGTGTAAATGCACATAAGCCTCACAATCGACTTCCATTTTTTGTAACGTCCGTAACGGAACTTTAAGCTAGCATAACTTTTTTTCAAAAACAGTTAACCTTTAAGTTATAAAACAAGTTTTGAAGAACTCCCAAAGAACTGCATTTTGCAAAAAATTTAATGAAAAAAGTATTTAAATTATATTCATTAATTTTTAAACCTTTAAAAATTTAGTTAAAACGAAAACAAAAAATAAAAATAATCTTCATAGTTTTTTACATTTGTGTATTTACATATGTGTAAGTTTATGTGTGTTCTATTACAAAGAGAAGTTAGTTAAGGGAAAAAATGTTGAAATTTTATTTTAAAGCTGGAGTTACATACCGTTTATGCGTTTGATACTTTATCACCATTTTATACGCTTCTAATTTGAAGTTACACACAACACGTTTTATACATCAACTTTTTGTTTTAATCACCTGTTGTGTTACTATTTGATCAACGAAAAACAATTTGAAAGTGAAATTGACATTTTAAAAGAATTTATGGAATTCATTGAAATAACACGAAACGAATTTGCATCAATAAGCATTAATAAGCCACGTCTCCAATACGATTGTTTTCTTTTAATAATAAACAAACAGCGATGACACTCAACACATAACAGTTATCAATAAATAGAATAAAAATTTTGTTAATGAAAAAATTGTGTTTTAAATTAGTTCTAAATTAGTTTTTATGGATCGTTTTTGTTAAAAGTAATTGTAATCTTTATTTTGAATACTTTTTCTTTTATTAAAAAACATTGTTTAACACAAAAAAAAAAAGTAAAAATAAATTCACTACACAAACAGATTTATCGATAACATTGAAAACAGATACAAAAGTAGAAAATAAACCTACTTTGCTGCGTTGATACGATATGATATGCCTTCTTTGCGTTTTGCCGTGTAACTTGTCTCATACAATTTGACAGATGCATAAAAAGGAACAACGGATAGAACGCATGGTATGTAAGTCCGGCTTGAGTATTACATCTTTTGAGAAATCGCAGCTTCCTTAATTTCTTAAAGAAGATTTTTCATAAGAAATATCATTTTCTGTTTCCCACTTCATACATGTGTCAAGGACTTGAGTAACATCACTTAACTTTTTTTTATTTTTATACCCTTCACACAGTGAAAAAGGTTTAGGTTTGTCATTCCGTGTGAAATTTCTACAATTTTCATTTCCGACCATAAAGTATATATTTTCTGAAAGCTTATGAATAGGGGAGTCGATTAAGCTCTGTCAGTCTGTCCCGAAATCGCTTGGACAACATTACAACAACAACATACAAACCTGGTATACTGGTCAGAGTGAACGTCGCATCGAATCCCAGCTGAGACCAAAAAAATTTTTTTTTATTTTTTATTTAATATATTATTTATATTTTTATTTTTTTGTATTATATATATTTTAATTATTTTTTTAAAATTATTTTTAAATTTTTTTTTTAAATTTTTTTTAGTTTTTTTTTTAAATTTTTTTTTATTTTTTCTTTTAACATACATACGTTAAGTTATAATTTCACAATAGGTTGTTTTTATATATGTATGTTTTTTATATGTATGTACGTATTTCATATGGAATGAATGGTGATAAAAATTACTGTTATTGCATGACTACACGTTGTGAAGGGTATATAAGATTCGGCACGGCCGAATATAGCGCTCTTACTTGTTTTAATTAGTATATTCTCTGCAATTTTTTCGTCTAGAGGACCTTTAGCTTCATTTTCATCTAATAGTCTTCTCTGATTTATTTATCAATTCCTGTAACAAATTCGAAATAGATGATGTAATTGAAGTCTGTCTGGTAGATCGTCTTCGTTCATCTATTAATCTTTTTTTTGACATTAAAACGTTCTAACATTTCTTGTGGCTAAGGCAGAAATTATGCGTCTGTCAAAAGAGTAACTGCCATACAAGTATTAAAATCCTTTAGCTTTTTTTCCAAGCCTGTGCCCTTGGTGCCAATTAAATGGGTTTAAAGGGTTTTCTTTATAAAAGGTTGTTGCATTCTGATTAGACATTGAAATAAAGATGTGCTATTTGGAGGCAGGCACATTAAGACAAAGTTTCCGTCATTATATTTGAGTTCGTTAATTTTAGAATGTCATGGAATGACCTTCAGAGCGAAGGAATTCAGTTAAATATTATTTAAAGAAAGACATGCACTTAAAATTTACGAATTTACTTAGGGACCTAATACACGGCATGTTTTTTACATCTGACATGTCGAATTCTCCACTGCTAACACAATCATGTCGTGTGTTACCTTTAAGACATTACTTCTGTAAAGAAACATGTGTTGAGACATCTTACAAAATTTTAATTAGAGTGCGCTCTATTTTTTTCTGTCAAAACATGTGACATCAGTCGTTGGCAGAAATCTCTGCTGCTGCAAAGCAGTCCGCGTAAAGGTACAATTTTGAAAGACATGTAGATTTACATATGTTTCACATATTTTAAAGTCAGATGTAAAAAACATGCCGTGTATTATAGCCCTTAGTTGATTAAAATACAAACATAAGGCACCAACAAGTTTTTAAACCAATATTCGAAAATGACGTAAGTCATCGATGCGCTTTTGATTCCTCTGTAATCGGCAGGCCTATTATTAAATTAATTAAAATTGCTTAAAACTTAATAAAACAGAAAAAGGTGGACTTATCGAGACTGTTTTTTGAAAAAAAAAGTTGCACTTATAAAGACTGTAATGTAATAAATTGCGTGTTGCACTAATCGGTGGTTGCGTAAATCGAGCTTGCACTGTAAGATAATAATGACGTTTTCGTAAAACGACAATTATGACTGTTAATTATTTTTTAACAACTGCAACAACATCATTTACAAAAATAATTTCGTAAATATTTAACACTTGTATTTGTATGGCTGGATGTATAAATGAATGAATGAAGAGAAGCAGCAGCAGCAAGAAAAGGTGGCAATAAATAAACAAAAACCGAGAATGGCAGATTGTAAGATGCAGATTTTGTTTTGATGACCTTTAAAAACAAAACAAAAAAAAAAGGCACAGCAACGCAGCAACAGCAAAAAATAATGAACAACAGGAATGTGCAAAAGTTGAAATTAAGTGAAGAAAGACGATGAAGAAAAATAAGCCAAAAAGACAAGTTAGTACAAACTCACATATGCATGCGCGCGCAATTAACACACATTTGTAATATTTTGTATAAATTTATTTGTACGTGTGTTGTACACTGTGTCATAATACACTGCTAAAATTTTAAACGGATTTAAATGTATGTATATACATATAAAGGGTTATCTATGTATGCATTTGTTTCAAAACCGCTGGTCTGTCAAAGCTGTTGCTGTTAAATATATGACATACTAGCCAAGCCCGCCGCTCGTTGCTACGCCCGTGTGTGCAAAGTTTCAGAAAAATCGGTGAAGTTCAAGTAGCTGAAGATAATAACTTTTTTTATGGGCGTGGCATTGCCCACTTTTCTAATTACAAAATTGTTAAGTCATGACAGCTAAATATGTGTGCAAAATTTCAGAAAAATCGGTGAAGTTCAAGTAGCTGAAAATGATAACTTATTTTTTATGGGCGTGGCCCTGCCCACTTTTAAAATCACGAAATTGTATAATCATGAGAGCTAAATATGTGTGCAAAGTTTCAGAAAAGTCGGCCAAGTGCAAGTAGTTAAAAATTATAAGTAATGGGCGTGGCCACGTCCACTTTTTACCACCCATAAACACTTCCTGGAATGTGTAAAACAACTTGTCACAGTTTGAGTCCGATCGGCTTTACGGTTTCAAAGTCTGTAGCTAACACACACACAGACAGAGTTTCACTTTTATATATATAGATAAGGTGTCTTGATATAGACCGCTTGACAACCAAAGAAAAAAATAGTTTAAACTTTCCAAAGGGTGGTACAACCATAATGCACGATGTTAAATGTAAGTCACACCTTAACGTTAAGTTTTTTGCCCGACTTAATTTGACATTTCTTTGTTTCAACCAGGGTGAGGTACACAGTTGCTTTAAGATTGCTGAAGCCTTTTACAGAAATGAGTTTTTAAATCAAAATGTATTTCGTGATTTTTTGGTCAGTGGATTCGTTAACGAGCAGATCACGATCATGTGATTTTACACCGTTGGCCTTTTTTCTAAAGGGTCCGCCAAATAACTTTTTTCTTCTAAAAATGCTATAAAAAAGTGTAGCTTCGGCTGCGTGGCACGTAGCGCCGTCCTGTTGAAACCAAATGTTGCCAATATCCTCCTCATAAATTTTTGTGAACAAAAATTCGTTCAACATGGCCCAATAACAATCGCCATTGACTACGGCCACTCTTTGCTCATTTTCGAAGAAAAATGGCCCAATTATGCCAATGGTCCAGTGACTTGTTTTGGGTGTATCGACTTTTCAATGTATGCGTGCGAGTTTTCTGTGCCCCAAATGCGACAATTTTGCTTGTTTACATACTCGCCAAGATCAAAATGAGCTTCATCTGAAAAGATGACTTTTTGGCAAAATCGGCTAAAGTAATGTCGCAATATTTCCCAGCGTTGTTCAAGCGTATACACAACCACATTCGTTCAGCGGAAGGATAAAACTAATTATCTGTCAAATCAGACATGAGCTAAGTGTTACCATTAACGAAATAAGCACTAGTTGAAAAAAAAAACGTTAGATGGCGGACCCTTTTTGAGGATATTTGAAAGAAATAGTATAAGTCAATAATCCAGGATCAATTCAGGAGCTAAATGATGAGATAATTAGGCATATTGATGACATTGAACCTCAATTTTGTCTTAGAGTCATTGAAAATATGGACCATCGGATAGAAGTATGTCACCGAAGCCGAAGCCGAGTATTTTGGCAATATTTTGTTTCATACTTAATTGTCATAGATTTTTCTATTAAAATAATTCTCCGGACACTTTTCGTTTTATTTACAATTAAATACGTGTGTTTTGGATCACCCTGTACAAAGTTGTAGTTAAAACGTGGCTAGAACATCAGGCTATCAATATTGATTTTTTTAACAAAGTTTTTTGTGGCGATAATGCAAACTTCTCACTCGCTGGTTACGTCAACAAGAACATTTTTTGCATATGGGCTATTGCATTCGGAAAAAGTAATTGTTTGTTGCGCATTTTGGTATGTAGGTATTATTGGCCTCAGTTTTTATACCCTTCACACAGTGAAAAAGGGTATATATAGGTTTGTCATTCCGTGTGAAATTTCTACAATTTTGATTTCCGACCCCATAAAGTATATATTTTCTGAAAGCTTATGAATAGGGAAGTCGATTAAGCCCTGTCAGTCTGTCCGTCTGACCGTCTGTCCGTGTGTATGTTGAAATCAACTTTTTGAAGCCCCCCGACATCGCATGGACTCGGGTGATGTATTATAATATCAGAAATATTCGGGAGTAGATCGGTATTGAAAATCAGAAACATCGGTATATAAACAACTGAGATATGAGCAAAAACCCACGACCACCTCGGTTTTTTTTTCACAAAAACAACATTACAACAACAACATACATACATACAAACGTGTATACTGGTTAGAGAAAACGTGGCATCGAATCCCAGCTGAGGCAAAAAAATTTTTTTTTCAATTTTTTTAAAAATTTTTTTTCAATTTTTTTAAAAATTTTTTTTAAATTTTTTTTTTTTATTTTTTTTTTATTTAATATATTATTTATATTTTTATTATTTTTTTTTTAAATTTTTTTTAAAAATTTTTTTTGTTTTATATATATTATATATATAATAATTTTTTAAAAAAAATTTTTTTTTAAATTTTTTTTAAAATTTTTTTTTTAAATTTTTTTTTTTAAATTTTTTTTTTATTTTTTTTTTTTTTTTTGTTTTTTTAACATACATACGTGAATTTATAATTTTACAATGGGATGTTTTTATATATGTATGTTTTTATATGTATGTACGTATTTCATATGGGATGAATGGTGACACAAACTACTGTTATTGCATGACTACACGTTGTGAAGGGTATATAAGATTCGGCACGGCCGAATATAGCACTCTTACTTGTTTTTCAATGAGACTGGAAGCCATCTAAAAGCCTTGCCAGACCGGTAGTTTTGATATCACTAAATGCCACACATTGTAGGTCTTATTATAACAGTATAGTGGCAAGACAATGTAAACAAGTAACATGTATATAAACTTTAACATAAATATTATAAAATTTAACCTTAATAAATTTAATAAATACTAGGGTAATCGATAATTCGACTTTTTTAAGAAACCGGGTTTCAAATAGTTTGAAATTTAGAACTTAAAAAAACCGGTTGCTATTTTGAAAATCGAGCAAAAACCGGTTAACCGGTTCGAATATATAAAATATAATATTTAAAAATAATATTTAAATAAAAATTATATCTAAATATAAAATTTTTATAGTTTATATACGTTTGGCTGCACAATTACGCAATAACTGACATGAATGCAGTTGACTAATTTGGTTTAAATTAGTTGAATTTAAGAACAAAAAATACTCTTTACAAGTAAAATAAATAAATACAATAAATTAATACATAAATAAATAAGACTTTTATAAGGCTGCTATAATTTTTTTTTAAATGGTAAAAAGATCTTTTAAATGTTAAATAGATCTTTTGTTTGAAATGATTTCTATAATTTGAAATACACTTTTATTATGAAAATTCTTTCTTATACTTCTGACAGACATACAAATATAGGCATAAGCTAGTTTGTTCGATGGTTTAATTGAAATTTAAGTTGACAGACACTCAATTCCATTATTAATTAAGATTAGGATCCGGGAGGTGAAATTATTGGTTATTCGTTTTTGTAACTACACTTTTTACCTGAAAGTTGTCGATCAGCTAAGTTTATGCTTTAATTACCATTAACTTTTAACTGTTAGGTTTATATCTTATTCAAAAAATAATATTAAAGATCAATTAGTTTTCTTATTTTACATTTGTTTTTTAAACAACAAATAAATTTCTTACAATATTATGGAAGAATATTTAATAGTTTTTATTTTCTAATTTTTGGAAACTTTTCGCGTACTAAATATAATATGGTACCTACGATTGGTTGCAAAAATATATGTAAATAAACTTAAAAAAATAAAAAACCTGCTTTTTGGGATAAAAAACCGGTGTATTCGATATTCGAAAAATCAACATTTATAAAAAACCGCAAGCTGAAAGAATAAAAAACCGGGTTTTTCACCGGTTGTTAAACCGAGTCGATCACCCTAATAAATACACTGCAAAATAGGCTTATTGCAATTACATATGCAACTCACCGCTTGTACGCCAGATTGGTTACATAAAAGTTTAACTTTAAAGAGCTGATGGATGAGAAAATGCAACTTTAATGACTACATTCTGTTTTAATTTTAAATATGTTTGTATTGCTTTGTTGTTTTGTTGTATGTTCAATCACGTTGAAGAGAAAAGGAACAATCATAACAATACAATTTTTAAATTAGTTTTACTTATAAGTCTTAATTACGTCAATAGAGTTACAAGTGTAAAAAAAAATTGCCGGTTGTAATACATCATCATTTAATAAAAAAAATATACAATATTTTATTTTAACATACATACATAGACATACATTTTCACATAAATTTGCACACCAGTCTAAAGTATTTGTTAATATTTACTTACAAAAAATGTTAGCAAAATGTAATACTCGAAATCTTCGCCAAAAAGGTGATAAATTTTATTAATATTGAATTTATAATTAATTTTGGTTTGTCCGGTTAGATAAATAAATATATTCGTTTGATTTAATAAAACATTAGCAGTAGTTATTTATTAAACCATGAATTCTTTTGCAAAATAATTCTTTAAGATAAACAAATATAAACAGAACTTCGAGAGCAGCGAAAACTTAACAGAATTAACTTTATGTAAATTGTGTTAAATATCATTGGTAGCTATAAAAATAATCAGTATCTTTTTAGAGAGTTAAATTTTTGATATAATTTGAATAACAAACTTATTAAAAAAGAAAAGAAAAATAAATAAAAAACACTTTTTATTTTACCTTAAAAGAACAATGGTTTCTGCCTTAAGCTGTACAGTACAGTGAAATTTAATAGCATTTAAAATTTTAAGTCAACAAATTCTTTGTTATTAAAAAAAAATTTAAATTTGTAAAACTTTTTCTAGTTAAATTATTCATTTATTTAGTTATAATATTACATCTTTTGCAAAAAATATAGAAATTATCTTTAACTACAGTATTTAAACATCTTCTGTATGAAATGACTTACTTCGCTAAACTAAAATTTTCAGAATCGTTTTAACAAATACTTAGTTGTTTTTTATATTTTTCTGTTTTTAAAATTGCTAGTAAACCTAGTAATTTGAAAACACCGGAATTTAAACCGGATTTTTTAAATTTTCAGTTTTAAATTTTCTTCGAAAACCTGTTTTACTGTGGTGCCAAGGGCAAATATTGTAATTTCTGCAATATTTCCTTTCGACCTCGTTAAGTATATATTTTCTGAAAGTTTATGACCAAAAAGCAATGTCCGTTTGTCTGAGTGTTCGTTAAAACTAACGTTTAGAAGCCCACACATGTGGCACAGATCTGTTTGTATTATCAACATTTTGCAAATATCTAGAAGTGGCTCGTTAATTAAATCTAGTACAATCGTCCCATAACTTTGTGAGTTATGAAAAAAATTCTTATTACTGCCCCTGTTTTTGTTCATAAAAATCAACTTTTTTAAGCCTTAGAATAATTTATAGACATCTTTTATTCTATTTACGGACATGACGTGCCTCTAGGGCTATTCGTAAACAGTTTTGTACAAAGCGATTTCTAATCAATAAAGTTATAAGCATAAATATTTTTAAATATATAAAATAGTTATTTTTGATATATTAAGTTACCAAAGCTCCTAATTGACTTGTCAACACGTGAAATAGATCAGAATACAAGCCATGGTCTCGAAAATTATTGCTGAGATAAACTGACGAATTGGTTTGAAACTAACTGAGATATAAGCAAAAAAATACAACTGTAAAGTTTTTCATAAAATTTACAAATTAAAATCGATATTTTCAGCTTTTGAACAACAAAGAGTAACGATATTGACATCAGAAGAAGATTTTAAATCCATGATGTCGCCGCTACAAAATGGTGTAAAATATCTATCTATATATATAAAAGTGAAACTCTGTGTGTGTGTGTGTGTGTGTGTGTGTGTTAGCTATAGACTCCGAAACTGTAAAACCGATCGGGCTCAAACTTTGGTAAGTTGTTGTACACATACCAGGGAGTGTTTATGGGTGGAAAAAAGTGGGCGGTGCCACGCCCATAAAAATTAGTTATCATTTTAAGCTACTTGCACTTGACCGATTTTTCTGAAACTTTGCACACATATCGAGCTGTCATGACTTAATAATTTCGTAATAAGAAAAGTGGGCGGGGCCACGCCCCTAAAAAAGTTTTAATTTTGAGGTACTTGCACTGGACCGATTTTTATGAAACTTTGCACACATACTAAGCTGTCACAACCATATAATTTCGTGACTAGAAAAGTGGGCAGGGCCACGCCCATAAAAAAAGGTTATAATTTTGAGGTACTTGCACCAGACCGATTTTTCTGAAACTTTGCACACATATTGAGCTGTCATAGCTAAATAATTTAGTGATTAGAAAAGTGGGCAGTGCCACGCCCATAAAAAAAAGGTATCATTTTGAGGTACTTGCACTGGACCGATTATTCTGAAACTTTGCACACATATTGAGCTGTTATGACTTTACAATTTCGTGACTAGAAAGGTGGGCAGGGCCACGCCCATAAAAACAAGTATAATTTTGAGGTACTGGCACTGGTCCGATTCTTCTGAAACTTTGCACACATATTGAGCTGTTACGACTTTAAAATTTCGTGATTAGAAAAGTGGGCAATGCCACACCCATAAAAAAATTATAATTTTTAGGTTCTTGCACTTGATATTCAATTAAAATTCAGAATGCATTTCGATTCATTAAGGGGCGTAGCAACGCGCGCCGGGTTTGGCTAGTATTTATATAAAAGTCAAACCTAGTAACTAACTAATGTACCCACTCAACCGCCTCAATACTAGTATCAAACGCAAGAGCTTGACCAGTGGACTAAAAACTATAAGAACGTTAAATGCCAAGATGACGTCCTGAATAAAATAATGGATATATAGGTCAAATATAGTAATACCGGCTTTGTCCCCTTTAATCCCCACAGTATTGGTATCAAATAAATGGGCTTGACGAGCAAAATACAGTAAACTGTGAAATGGTTAAAATCCAAGATGGCCTCCTAAAGAAAATATTGGATAACTTTTTTTTCAGACCGATCAATATGGGTATTAAATGAAAGAGCTTGATTAGTAGAATACAACTAATTAATGAAAAATTCAAAATCAAAGATGGTGTCGAAAATAAAAAGGCAAATGGCATAAACCATTAAACCTAAAATCTAGGCTAAGCTTCGATTTGGTTACTATACCTGCGTACATGATGGTGAAGGGTTTTATCAGATTCGTCACTTCTCTAATTCAAATTTCATTAGGTTGTAACATAAATAATAGTTTCAAATTACTTATGAGTATTCCGATAAAGAGTGCTGATGATGAAATCGCAACTGCTTTTGAAAATGTATTTCATTCGGCTAATATCAGAAAAGTTTTTCAATATTCTTAAATGATTACAATTTAAATCAATTTAATTTAAAAAAATGCCTTAGGAAGTTCAATTAAAGAAAAATGAAGTTTTGAGTCATATCTTTTGCAGAAGAACTTTATAATGGTAATTTTTTAAATTCACTTTTTTAAACTTTATCTTAAGAAAATTTTATTATATTTATAAAAATGTATTAAAAAATTTCTTTTAATTATAAAATTCAAGCTTAAATATTGATTTTTTTAATCTTTTTTATAAAATAAACTTAGAAAAAAATTTTATAATTTTTTATTTTATAAATATGACTGAAAATATTAAATAAAAACCGGTTTTTATTAATTGAGATTTATTGAATTTTCGGATATTCGTTTTTCTAAATTTGTGTATATGCCGAATATTTGATTATTCTAATTGGGTGTGAAATATTCACTGCAATTAAATTTAACTCTACTGTTGAGTTGGCTAAATAGTTAGAAATTTATCTTTAGTTATCTTAGAGGTTTAAAATAATATCACTTTTAAGGTCGTAGCTTTTATATATTTAATCTTACCCATTGATTTTTAAATGGATTTGAAAAGCATTTAGTGTCATCAGAAAGAGAGATAGAGAGAGAGAGATGAATGAATACAGATGTTAGAAATTGTAGCGTATTCAAATATGTTTTCACTTTTAAGTATTAATATTTGATTGAGCTTTTTTTTACTTGTGAACAAGTTAAATTCAATAATTAATTCAATACAAATGTCTTTATAACAATAACATTTATTTTAAACACATTCCTACAGAGTATTTGTTATTCTCTTTTTTTTTTGTTTTGAATAATTAAATCTAAGTGTATTCTAAAATCTTTTAGTCACTGTTTGGTTTTAAAATAATTTTATTCGTAAAATTCCACTGAATTTTTTGTTAAAGCCTTCACTTAATGGTTGTGTGTGCTGAAAGAACACTATAAATAACACTGCGGACAGAAACGCTAAGAATTTAAACTAAAATAAATATTTATGTAAGTAAACAATAAATAATACGTTAAAGCTTCTGATGTTTATTCAATAATTTATTTGTATTAATTTTTTTGCTTTTTGTTTTTGTATACAATCGACCGATCAACCGTACCCGCTTATGGCTCGCTGCATACTTGACTGTCACTGCTTAAAAGTCATCGTTCAGAGGAGGCGATGACGATTTTAATGTGAGTATTTTGTTAAGTATTTTATATATTTTTCTTATACAAATATGTATTTTTAACTGACGCTGCTGCTGTTTTTGTTTTTTATTTGTTTGTTATTATATTGTCTTGTATAATTTTTGGAAGACAACATACACTGCGCACACGTTCGTACGAACATACATACATTCATACTGAACTAACTAAACGTCTTCGTCATCATTACGCTACTGCGCCAGAAACAATCATGACAAGAAAAACAAAATTTAAAAAAGAGTTTTAAGCAAAAACAAAAAGAAACAAGAAAACATTAATTCAAACATGTGTAGTATTGAATCGAGACATCGAAACCAGAATCATCAAAACAATACAAAATTCCACAAAATCAAAATCATTCGTAGGTAAATCATTAAAAATTATTTAATACTCGCTGTTCAGCACATGGTTCTTTATGGAAATCTTTTGTTATCGATTATGTGACACACAAGTGCATGTCATAAACACTGCACTGAAGCAGTAAATAACACGCACACATTCATACAAACAAACATACATGCATACATTAAATGCAAAGAAATTTGAATTTTCAATATCTTCATTTATATGTTAATTTGCACAGCTACTCTGCCAACAAATCGAAGTTTTATACTAGTGACTAACTAACTGCCTTATTCATAAAAATTAATAAAGGTCTTTAACCCTTTAGCGCCGGAATAATTTTTTTCTTTATTTAAAAAAAAAAAAAAAACAACTTAGGTATATTTATTATGGTCTTTTTAAATATAATATCAATAAATAAATAGCAAATTTTTTTTCAGTATTCAGGATAATGATTTTGATCATATGATCACGCTAGGCGTTTATGGGAAAAAATGAAAAGGATGAAATGTTTTTTTTACAACATTGTTTTATTTATTTAAAATCATAGTTATTTTACATCAAACACTAAATTTAATTAAAATAAATATTATTTCGTATGGAAATTTATAAAGCACTCAATACATAACCCAGCATTACATTTACAGCATTTCTTTCTCACTGTTTTCGAACATCCTTCCCCAGCACATCTTCGTCTATTGCCTGATGAAACTACATAAGTGATATCTGCCATCTAAACGTAAAATTTTGAAATTCTAAGGCGACCTGGATCACTATATAGCGTCTAAATTCTAATTGTGAAGTATTTTATTACAACAACCATGATCCATGTAAAAATTGAACAATATCATTTTTACCTCAAAAAACCAATGTGATAATATGATATATTTTTATCCATTCAATTTTTTTTTGCAAATGTCAACATCTCGCTAATTTTGTTATTGACTCTATAATATGGCAAGTAGAAGCAATTGTCACCACAGAGTTATCAACACATTTTACTATTATAATATTTTCATCCTGACATAGTTGATTTTCATATGTATCTCTAGATTTTTTTCAACTCCTTTGATTTAGTTATTGGACAATCTTTTGGAATTCTCTTTTCGCGAAATGTTTCGGTAGCACCATAACAAATAATTCTAACAAGAGACTTTGGACTAAATTCATAAGTTGACGTAATTTCCACATTCTATCTTCAGAATTAATTAGCATGTTGTCAGCATAATGAATATGCTTGGATATTTCCAAAAAAAAAAAATAAGTAAGAGTGCTATATTCGGCCATGCCGAATCTTATATACCCTTCACAACGTGTAGTCCCATATGAAATAAGTACATACATTTAAAAAACATACATATATAAAAACATCCCATTGTAAAATTGTAAATTTACGTATGTATGTTAAAAAAATAAAATAAAAAAAATAAAAAAAAAATTAAGACCCTTTTAAATATTTTTTTTTTATTTAGAAATTACTTCTGTTATATATCTAATATTTATAAATGTGAGATAAATTTGCTTCTAATGAGAAAAACAAAAAACCAGAGGCAGTGCCACAAACATGTCTGCAAGTTATTTAGGAGCTTATAAATAAAAATTATCACAATTTGTTTTTCGCCTATCAATAATATCTGAAAGTAGAATTGACTAATAACTACCTTAACTAAGATTTATTTTATTAAATTAAATAAAAGTATAGGTTTCCGCAAGAGTTACCAGAGGAAGATTGAAAAATATTGGAAAAATATTGTGAGCAGAGTTACCAGAGGAAGATTGAAAAAAGCTGTTATTTTCCTTAAGAGTTGTTACATTCAGCATAAGGTATTGCATTTAAAATTATTTCTTAATGGAAATAAATATATGTAATTTATATGTACATTTGTATGAATGTATCTAGGTATTTATGTGAAAAAAATTAATTTTTACACAACAACGAATTTGAAGTTTATTGATGTTACCGCTAATCTCCCAACGGCATGTAATTTTGTCGTGTGCACCCTGTGTTGCGAGGCATTCGGGGTGGCAACCTCAGAGAATAAATGACAGAAAAACAACAGAAGAGAGAGAAAAATAGAGCGGGAAAAACTAAAAGCATTAAATTGAATAGCTGAAAACAATTGAAATGGTGGTTGAAGGCGACATGTTGGAGCGTTGGCGGAGGTAACGTGGAGAGTACGAAAGGAAAAACAGGGTTCTTCCTGATCGATCGAGAAAAGCAACAGTTGGGGATTTTGATGTGCTGGAGAAGAAAATTTTGTTTAAAGATTAAGTTTTGTTGTTTGAATTTTGTTTATTTATTTTTTTGAGTTTTTGGTGTGAACCTTTTGTTATTTATACATAATAAAAAAAAAAAAGTAACTATATACAAACACTAACATTGAACAATTATATAAGAAAAGAAACAAATTCGAAAAGATACCAATATTCAAAGAAAAAAAACAAGTTGCAATTCTGATAAATATAAGCACCCAACTACTACATTTTGAAGTCTCCAAAGGATCCTGCTGTTCTCCAGAATCTCAAGTGGCGAGCCGCTGTTGATGACATCCACCATTTCAATTGTGAAGCCTTCAGCCGAAAGGGGAGTCTACAGGGTAGCATCAGCTAGATAGTTACAGGTAACGCCATATTTGACAGTGGACCGGCAAAACACTTTTGACCCACGGACAACTGGAATGGTAATTATAAGTATATAAATCTTTGGAAGTATTTTGAAAATAGATTTAGTAGGGAAAACGTACCGTTTGATTTAGCCTCTGGTGTTTTCTTGTAAGAGGTACGAGTGTAGGGTTGAGCTCAAGCCTAGGTTCGGTTGTCGCGTGAGGGATAAATTGCCCAAAATTTTACTTTTCCTTATTAAATAAAGGAAAGAAAATATTACCAAAGAGGAGTATATTTATATGAGTGTTTGAATTTTGATTGAACTGGGAGAGTAAATACACGTACTCAGGACACGAAACGTACCGACGGCGGTTATCATCGAACCTGTAGAGGATTAATGTGATCAGAGTTTTTTTATAAAATTTTTAGTACCTTTGTTTTTTGTTAATATGAAGGCATAAATATTGTTGCTATTGTGATAAAATTGAATCTGTATTATTGTTGTGTTGCTTCCATTGTTATTGTTGTTTTTGATTTAAGGTAAAAATCTTGAGCAGATAAATTAAGTTTTAAATATCAGTTTTTTGGAAATTTAAATAATTGTAAATATTAAATTAATATTCTATTAGCTTTTACTTTTTCTTGTTTCTTTTTACCTGCAATAAATTACTTTTTTATAATGTTTCCTTGAATTGTTTTGTTAGTTATTATTTTGGAATAATGAGCGAGTAAGTTTCAGAGTGGGTAAGTAAGGGAGAATAAACGCTGTGGTAAGGCAGTGTTGGGACATCTAAGACCCGTGAGTACGATGTCATGGTGGAGCCATAATGGTTTCCGTGTGGGTGGGAAACACTCTTGGCAGAGCACCAGCCAAGACAGTTTTCGTGTGTGTGATTGTGTAGGATGGTAAAGGTGAGACGCATCTTGCTTCGGGTTCCTGTAATTTTTCCAATTATTTCAGATTATCATATATTTTTTTTTTTTTTTGTTTGTATGTAGCTGGCATGAACTTTTGTTTCGTGGCAGTATAATCAGAGCGGTTGGCAAGAACCACCCCAATACGGCGAGCTCTAGCCGGAGCAATACGCCAGCATGCCAGCGAGGCCAACCATCTGGTAACCTTACTAGTTGGTGAGTTCAACACCAAACAGCTGCTATCATGCTACGACACGACAATTTCTTGCACTTGTTTGCAAGTTTAATTAAAAAAATTAAGAAGAAGTAAAGGTGTAGTCATGCAATAACACTAGTTTGTATCACCATTCATCTCATATAAAATACATACATACTTAAAAAACATACATATATAAAAATAAAAACATCCCATTGTAAAAAAATAAATTTACGTACATATATAGTTTAATTAAAATAATTAAAAAGTAAACAGTAATAGAGCATACATTATTGAAATTTAAAATATATAATATGTATTAATGTATACTAGGTACTCAATGGGAAAAATACATAAAAATAGATATGTATTTAGTTTAGTTTTTTTTTTCATAGTGCATCGTATTTTGCTAGTCATGATATTTCATATTCTACTCATATTGACCATGGAACATTGAAATGTAAAAAAAAAAATTAAGCAAACACTTTAATGGTATCGAACTGCGTACCACCATCTACATAGTTCAGTGGTGTACCCACTGCACTACCATCCTATGAATATTTTTACAACTTAAATATACAAAAGTACTTGCAACCAATATGCAGTACATAAAAAATAAGAAACATACATACATACTATTTAAGTATTACCAATATGTATGAATGAATATTCGTATGTAGGTTTTTTACACACACACACGCTACGTTGAATCAAAGTTATAGCTGTTGTTACGCTGTTATCTCTAGCAGCGAAAGCCGCGGTGACATTTTGTTTTCTTTAAATAAATGCGTACATACATACATACTATCTGCCTTATTCATAAAAGTTATTAAATGTTTATAAAGGATTTAATAAACTGATTTTCTATGGAAATTTGACTTATAAACCTCTTATAAAGCTCTTTTAATTTTTATGAATTAGACCGTATATGTTTAATTATTCTTTCTTTTTCTTTATAATGATTTTATCCGCTCAAAAACGTACCATTGTAAAATTATAAATTGAGTTTATGTGTGTATGTATTAAAAAAAAAATAAATAAAAAATTAAATGGAAATAAAAAAAATTTTTTTTTTGTCTCAACTGGGATTCGAACCTACGTTCATCCAGTGTGTGTTGTTGTATTTATTTTTAAGACTAAAGAATGTATTTTTTTTTATTATTTTTTAATATTTAATACATTTTTATTTTAAAATTTTTTTATTTATAAAATAAACAATACTTTATTAAGATTTAAAAATGTGTTTTATTTTTACTTTAAATACATATTTCTATAAAATAAAAAACTTCATTAATAGTATTAAAAAATTTTTTTAGTCAAACATTCGTATAAAATATGAAAATAGTGTTAATATATTCCTAAGAATAATTAATAAAAACATATTATTATAAACTTTTTGGTCTACTATAAGTTTTTCCATTATTAAGTGGATATAAATGAAAGGGTGGTGTGCTAAACTCTGTTATATTTTTACAAGTGTTATATTTGTATCAAAACCGATTTCAATACGAAAGCAATATTAATAATTTAATTTCAGTTTTAGCTTGTTAAGTATCTGCTTCCCTTTAAACTCATCTTTTTCGATCAACCAATTATCGACTTTTGAATGCACGGAAATTGTATCATCGTCAATACCAAACTACGTGAAACAAGTAAGATTGCTATATTCAGCCGTGCCGAATCTTATATACCCTTCACAACGTGTAGTCATGCAATAACAGTAGTTTGAGTCACCATTCATCCCATATGAAAAACGTATGAATGTACAAACATATAAAAAACATACATATATAAAAACATCCTATTGTAAAATTATAAATTCACGTATGTATGTTAAAAAAAAAAACAAAAAAAAAAAATTAAAAAAAAATTTAAAAAAAAATTTAAAAAAAAAAATTATTATATATATAATATATATAAAACAAAAAAAAAAAAAAAATTTAAAAAAAAAATAATAATAAAAATATAAATATATTATTAAATAAAAAATAAAAAAAAAATAAAAAAAAATTAAAAAAAATTTTTTAAAAATGAAAAAAAAATTTTTTTTGGCTAAGCTGGGATTCGATGCCACGTTTTCTCTAACCAGTATACACGTTTGTATGTATGTATGTTGTTGTTGTAATGTTGTTTTTGTGAAAAAAAAATCGAGGTGGTCGTGGGTTTTTGCTCATATCTCAGTTGTTTATGTACCGATGTTTCTGATTTTCAATAGCGATCTACTCCCGAATATTTCTGATATTTTAATACCTTACCCGGGTCCAATCTATGTCGGGGGGCTTCAAAAAGTTGATTTCAACATACACACGGACAGACGGTCAGACGGACAGACTGACAGAGCTTAATCGACTCCCCTATTCATAAGCTTTCAGAAAATATATACTTTATGGGGTCGGAAATGAAAATTGTAGAAATTTCACACGGAATGACAAACCTATATACTTATACCCTTTTTCACTGTGTGAAGGGTATAAAAATATGAAATTTGTAAATATGTAAACATATTTTCTTAAATTACCTTAAGCTTTTTCCATTTGAAAAGCTTCTCGCGAAACTCCATTCGCAGACCAAGAGGAGGTATTGCTTCCTTTAAATCGCTTTGTTGCATGTATTGCAAGCTGTCATAAGTAACCTGAGCCGCTGAGTAAAAAAATATATCAATACGTAAAATATTTATATAAAGTTTTTGTGTCTACAGAGAAAAATTATCAATTTAGTTCACTTTATGACATCCTTTATTAGATTAAAAAAACGCACAAATGAAAAAAGTATCATTGCGTCCACCTATACCATTTTCAATCTAAACTTTGAGCAATAGTTCATAATTTTAAGAGTAGAGTTCCACTTATTTTTATCAAGTGCTCTAAAAACTTTTTTTATGGTTTTTTCCTAAATTATTTTATTTTAATACACAAACACACATAGAATGTATGTATGTATATAGAAACATTAAATTTCTTGCAAAAAACAAATTGAATTTAGTAGAAAAATACAAGACATATTTATTTATCAGGTAATTTTGTGAGAACAGCTGAACAATTTTTTTCTTTACTTGATTACCTGATGAATAAATATGCCTTGTATTTTTCTACTAAATTCAATTCTACTAAATTCAATGCAATCACCTTGTTAAATGTACTTGAGAACAACTTAAATTTTTTTTATTACTAAGAGGAATGAAATCTAATCTCAACGTTTTTATTCTTAGTAATAAAAACAGGGTTTTCCCCTAAGCTAAAGAGAAATAAAACTTGTTTCAAGTGAAGTAAAACTTAATTTAAGAATTTCTGCGCTTGGTTTGTCAAAACAATCCCGCTTGGGCTTGTTTTAAGAAAACCCAAGTACGAAACGTACTTAAATTTTCAAGTACGATTTCGGCTAAATTCAAGAATTTTATTCTTAAATTTAGTACGGCATTTTTCTTTCTGTGTATAAAAACGGTCTCTTCTTATAGCATTCACAACTAGATCCTTTCGGAGATCTGGTGGATTCTCCCAATAAGATCGTTTACTCGGGACGGAATTATATCCGGACAGATACAAAATTTCGATAAATACTTTTAGTTCTTCAGAAGAAAGATTTAGATTTTTTAAGTTCGATTGAACTGAATAATTATTTAATTCGTTTATAATCAAATTAATAATTTCTTCATCAAATATTTGTTTAAAGATTTGCACTGGTGATTGATTTCTATAATCTGAGTAATTGGGCTCGGGGAAAAACATAACTTCTTCAGAATAGCAATCGCTTCTTGAAGCGTCAGAACCCTAAATAAAATGCAAAATATTCCATAATTTTATTTCCTAAACGCCTAGCGTGATCATATGATCACGGGATATTTAGCATGAGATTTTGCTATTGAAATTAATTTTTTTTAATTTTAATTACATTATTAATAAGATAAGTAATCTATACGTAAAAATATTGAATTCAGAAAAACAAAACATTACTTACTTAAAACGTATATCAGAAACTGCGTCGTTGCAGTATTCAAGACTAGTGCTTGCTTCTATCAGGTGTCCCAACTAGAACGCAATTTTTTAATTTGGCACCATTCAAAGTGTCATTGTTTGTCATTTGAACAATTGCTATTGTTTGCTAGTAGAAGGTACGAGGTTAGTAAAAATGAGCGCTACACGAATAAGCAACGCATTCTCATTGTGAAATTGTTTAACCAAAATGGTGAAAGTTTTGCGGCTACAGTTCGCAAATTGCGATCAATTTGGGGTCACAAATCCATCTTGATGGCTTCGTCAATAGGCAGAATTGTCGCATTTGGGTTGAGGAAAATCCTCGAGTGATTCACGAGAAGCAACTGCATCCTCAACGTGTCACTGTGTGGTGTGGTTTTGGGCTGGAGGAATCATTGGACCTTTTTTTTATGAAAATGAGGCAGGTCAAGCACAAATGATAACCAGTTTTTTCTTGTCTAGAATTGAAGAAATGAATGCGGAGGGCATGTGGTTTCAACAAGATGGCGCCACATGTCATACAGCCAGAGAAACAATTCAATTGCTGCATCAGTCATTTCCCGGTCGTGTTATTTTGCGTTTTGGAGACCAGAATTGGCCGCCTAGATTGTGTGATTTAACACCTTTAGATTTTTTTCTTTGGGGTTAAAAGAGGAAATTGGACGCTACATTAATGAAATAACGCAGCATTTATGCAAAAAGGTCATTGAAAATTTCATTAAAATATCGCGTGTGTGCCAGCAAAGCCGCGGAGGCCATCTGCAGTGCAGATTCTGCACGATATATTGTTCCATACATAACCTCATTCTGTCTACTTTACGATACAATAAAGTTTCACAATTTTTTTTTCTAAGTATCTGTGTTTTATTTAAAATTAAAAAATTGCGTCCTAGTTGGGACACCCATTATGTTTCACAAACAAAGAAATCTATTGAAAACAAATCCCTAAATGCAGTTGGAAATAAACTCTAAGCTGTCTTCTGTGTGAATCTCTCTTTTAAAATAAGAATTTTAAACCTAAAACGGGTACAAATAATATTTTAAAACTATTTCGTTTTACGGTAGGCGCTAAAGGGTTAAATCAACTCCCCATTATATCGTATATTAAAATACAATTGTGTGGCTTTTTACTTCCAAACACAATTCTGTTGTATCGGTTGTATGTTGCATTGTTAAACGCCAAAGTTTCAAAAGAACATGAATATAAAAAAAGATTTAAAAGCACTGTATTTTTATGTGCTTTTATGGCAACAAATTTTTATATTTTGCTATTAATTTATTTTCTTAATTTTAGTCTTACAGTGAAACCTTAAGTATTTCTACATGAGCAGTGAACGTAAACTGAAGAGTATAATTTGGTACCCAGAGGTAGTGTGGGCGTGGCATCTCATACTTTTAAAATTATATAATTAATGTTTTAATTCAACTAAGACAGAAATATATAGAAATAATTTAAATTTAAAATAAAGCGTTATATGGGAGGTGCACGTAAAAGTGCGCACCTTATCACCTTTTTTCTCTGGCATTTCAATAAAATTTGCCAGAAAGCCATGTGCGTTAAATTTCATCATCTAATACATATAATTCTGTCGTTTCATTGATAGCAGAATATGTGAGAAGTGGGCATTGAAGTAGGCGTGTCAGAATAGTTGCTGCTGAAAAACTCAACTTAGATATTTCAATATAGACTCCTTTATTCTTGAAAAATCTTTGTGTATAGAGAAATTATGTGAGCTTAATTAAAGCATTATATGGGAGGTGTTCGTAAAAATGGGTGTGTTACCTTAATTTTCGGTTATTACAATTCTTGAAAAATTTCAGAATCGTACATCTAATTTGTCATTTTTAACGTTTTAAATTTTTAATAGGCCGAAAAAATACTGTGCGTTAAAAATGTTCGTACATATTTATCCATAACTCCGTTTCTTTTGAAAAATTTTTACAGTAAAAAATTTTTTTACTCAAGAAACAAACTTACGAAATTTTATCGTTCTAGTTTCGACACAATCGAATTTTATTCAATGCAAGAAAACATTTTTTTTACCTACTTTTGCATTTCAAGCTATTACTCTCTTCCTAATAATATGTACCTATTTAGCCAATTTTCAATGCCAAACAAACCTTCGAAATATTCTGAATATGCTCCCACACCATTTTCTTGACGATGGGTATACAAATAAATTAATTTTTTCAGCTTGATTGTTTTTGTCCAAAAATCCCATTTGTATTGCTTTTATAAAACGTGAAATTATATTTCAAGAAATTCTTGTAAAGCATTCATTCCGGCTTCAGTTCACTTTTCTGTTATTGACCTTCCTAAGAGCCCAACCTAAACAAGAGGGTTGAGCGTCAAGCGCTGCAATTTTGCATGTAAAGGGTGTTTTTTTAAGCCCGATAGAACTTTAAATTGTAAAAAATAACACAAAAAATTAAATTGTAATCAAAAATTTTTTTTTATTCGAAAGATCAATACGTGACATTAACATTTGAAAATGATTTCGGGCATATGGGCACCGCGGCTGTTCTTGACGAAGAGCATTTTGGACGTCCAATTTTGGGCCACTTTTTCGAGTACTGCTGGCCGTATGTCACGAATAACACGAACAATGCTGGCCTCCAAGGCGTCAATTGTTGCTGGTTTATCAGCATAAACCAGTGACTTCACGTAGCCCCACAGGAAATAATCGGGAGGTGTCAAATCGCACGACCTTGGAGGCCAATTGACAGGTCCATTTCTCGAAATCAACTTATCGCCAAATTTTGATTTCAATAAGTCGATGATTGCGTTCGCCGTATGGCACGTAGCGCCATCCTGTTGAAACCACATCTCCTCCGGATCAATGTCATCCATATTTTCAAACAAAAAATCATTGATCATGGTGCGGTAACGATCTCCATTGACCGTAACGCGAGCTCCGGCCTCATTTTTGAAGAAATAAGGTCCGATGATGCCACCAGCGTGAAAACCGCACCAAACGGTGCATTTTTCTGGATGTAATGGAGTCTGTAGGGTCTCTTGTGGATTGGTCTCGCTCCATATGCGGCAATTTTGCTTATTAACAAACCCGTTAAGCCAAAAATGCGCCTCATCGCTGAACACAATTTTGCGATAAAATTGGACGTCCAGAATGCGCTTCGTCAAGAACAGCCGCGGTGCCCATATGCATGAAATCATTTTCAAATGTTAATGTCAGGTATTGATCTTTCGAATAAAAAAAAAATTTTGATTACAATTTAATTTTTTGTGTTATTTTTTACAATTTCAAGTTCTATCGGGCTTAAAAAAACACCCTTTATTTTGTTATATTGTAACAAAAGCAAAACACATCGAAGAAACTCCAACACTTGAAGCTCAACGCTCTTGTTTTGGTTTGAGTCTAAAACATTTTTGAAATTAAATTGTAATCGTTTTAGGAATATTGAAAATACTTAAGTCAGAATAAATAAAAAGTTTGTAAGAATATTAATTTATAATTTATTTTATTATTATTATTATGTATATATTTATTAATTCATAATACTTTAAAATTTCACATTAATTATAATTTTATAATTATTAAATTAGGGAATGTGTAAGTTTTGTTAAAAATAATTCAAATGTTTAAATTTTTTCTATTACAAACATTTTTAATATTTATTTATTTAATTTACTAAATTATTTAGGATATGCTCCCATAATTTTTGGTGCTTATGCCAGATCATCAGTAAACCTTTATCCAAATTCTTGAAAAAGTTGAAAATTTTTATAAGTTATAAGCACCAGTGAAATGCATATAAACCAGCTTAAACCTAACAACCAAATATATATAAATTATTTATTTATTTATTTTATCTATATACTAGCCAAACCCGGCGCACGTTGCTACGCCCCTTAATGAATCGAAATGCATTCTGAATTTTAATTAAATATCAAGTGCAAAAACTTAAAAATTATAATTTTTTTATGGGTGTGGCATTGCCCACTTTTCTAATCACGAAATTGTTAAGTCATAACAGCTCAATATGTGTGCAAAGTTTCAGAAGAATCGGTCCAGTGCAAGTACCTCAAAATGATACCTTTTTTTTAAGGGCGTGGCACTGCCCACTTTCCTAATCACGAAATTATTTAGTCATGACAGCCCAAAATGTATGCAAAGTTTCAGAAAAATCGGTGCAGTGCAAGTACCTCAAAATGATACCTTTTTTTTAAGGGCGTGGCACTGCCCACTTTCCTAATCACGAAATTATTTAGTCATGACAGCCCGAAATGTATGCAAAGTTTCAGAAAAATCGGTCTGGTGGAAGTACCTGAAAATTATAACCTTTTTTTATGGGCGTGGCCCCGCCCACTTTTTTAATCACGAAATTATAAGGTCATGACAGCTCAATATCTGTGCAAAGTTTCAGAAAAATCGGTCCAGTGCAAGTACCTCAAAATTAAAACTTTTTTAGGGGCGTGGACCCGCCCACTTTTCTTATCACGAAATTATTTAGTCATGACAGCTCGATATGTGTACAAAGTTTCAGAAAAATCGGTCAAGTGCAAGTAGCTTAAAATGATAACTAATTTTGTATGGGCGTGGCCCCGCCCACTTTTTTTCACCCATAAACACTCCCTGGTATGTGTACACCAACTTACCAAAGTTTGAGCCCGATCGGTTTTACAGTTTCAGAGTCTATAGCTAACACACACACACACACACACACACAGAGTTTCACTTTTATATATATAGATATCAGTTTTAGCTACTTGCACTTGACCGATTTTTCTGAAACTTTGCACACATATCGAGCTGTCATGATTAAATAATTTCGTGATAAGAAAAGTGGGCGTGGCCACGCCCCTAAAAAAGTTTTAATTTTGAGGTACTTGCACTGGACCGATTTTTCTGAAACTTTGCACACATATTGAGCTGTCATGACTTTATAATTTCGTGATTGAAAAAGTGGGCGGGACCACGCCCATAAAAAATTAGTTATCAGATTTAGCTACTTGCACTGGACCGAATTTTCTGAAACTTTGCAAACATACTGAGCTGTCATGACTTTACACTTTCGTCATTAGAAAAGTGGGCAGTGCCACGCCCATTAAAAAAAAGGTATCATTTTGAGGTACTTTCACTGGACCGATTTTTTTGAAACTTTGCACACATATTGAGTTGTCATGACTATACAGTTTCGTATTGAGAAAAGTGGGCAGTGCCACGCCCATAAAAAAAGGTATCATTTTGAGGAACTTACACTGGACCGATTTTTCTGCAACTTTGCACACTTATTGAGCTGTCATGACTATACAGTTTCGTAATTAGAAAAGTGGGCAGTGCCACGCTCATAAAGAAAAAGTTTTTAGCCTTGCACTTGATATTCGATTAAAATTTAGAATGCGATTAAAATTCATGAAGGGGCGTAGCAACGCGCGCCGGGATTGGCTAGTATAGATATAAAAGTGAAACTCTGTGTGTGTGTGTTAGCTATAGACTCTGAAACTGTATAACCGATCGGACTCAAACTTTGGCATGTTGTTGTACACATACCAGGGAGTGTTTATGGGTGGAAAAAAGTGGGCGGGGCCACGCCCATAAAAATTAGTTATCAGTTTTAGCTACTTGCACTTGATCGATTTTTCTGAAACTTTGCACACATATCAAGCTCTCATGACTAAATAATTTTGTGATAAGAAAAGTGGGCGGGGCCACGCCCCCAAAAAAGTTTTATTTTTGAGGTACTTGCACTGCACCGATATTTATGAAACCTTGCACACATACTAAGCTGTCATAACCATATGATTTTGTGATTAGAAAGGTGGGCAGGGCCACGCCCATAAAAAAAGGTTATAATTTTGAGGTACTTGCACTGGACCGATTTTTCTGAAACTTTGCACACATATCGAGCTGTCATGACTAAATAATTTCGTAATTAGAAAAGTGGGCGGTGCCACGCCCATAAAAAAGTTATAATATTAAGCTTCTTGCACTTGACCGATTTTTCTGAAACTTTGCACACATATTGGGCTGTCATGACTTTACAATTTCGTGATTAGAAAAGTGGGCAGGGCCACGCCCATAAAAACAATTATAATTTTGAGGTACTTGCACGGGTCCGATTCTTCTGAAACTTTGCACACATATTGAGCTGTTATGACTTTACAATTTCGTGATTAGAAAAGTGGGCAATGCCACGCCCATAAAAAAATTATAGTTTTTAGGTTTTTGCACTTGATATTCAATTAAAATTCAGAATGCATTTCAATTCATTAAGGGGCGTAGCAACGCGCGCCGGGTTTGGCTAGTTATAAATAATTATTAATATTGGTTTCTTTTTTCGTATTGATCGGAAGAGAATTGAATAATTTGAGTGAGTCCTTTATGGAATAGCGATCATTGTAAGGATGATGTAGTAGCCTTCCTGAGCCTAAAGTTATCAGCATTTCTTAATCAATTTTGTTTTAATATATTATTTTTAAATATTATGTATAGATTTTCGATCCCAGGCTCGATTTTTTAAAACTTTTTAAATAGAATTATTTTTTTTTTACCTTAAGGTAGGTGAATCTTTATTTTGGCAACACTTTTTGTTTTGTTTTTGTATATAATTATAAATAACATTAAATTTCAAGCATACCTTAGGGATGTATATTTTTATTTTGTTGACAAAATATTCGTAGGTGTTTAAGTTTATTTAGTTCAATTTTGATATGAAAGCGGTACATTCTTAAAATTAACAGATACCAACAGTAACAAACAAAATTTAATTACTCTAACAAGTTTCCGATGTTTTATTGCAACTGCCTCCATTTTGGTAAACATTAGTCTTGACAGTTCATATTTGGCAGTCGTGAAGTAGAGACGTGGCAAATTAATTATGGAAGAATATTCGGTAATCGTTAAAACATTTTATCAAAATCAATCATCGATTACTGTGACGATGAGAAAGTTATGTGAAATTTTTTGGAGAAACAACGTGCCAACAAGACGCACTTTTTTCGAGTAGTGAATGATTTCGAAGAAAGAGGGACTGTAGCTGATAGGCCCAAGCATGGCTGAAAATATTACTGCCCAAGAAAGTGTTCAAAACAACCCATAAATCTCAATTTGACCATTTACGCCGCCGTACATATGGCAATAGGATGTTACAGCTCGCCCATTTCAACCCCGATTTCCATGAAAAAATCATAATGAGTGACGAGGCACATTTTCATTTGAATGGATATGTGAATATACAGAATTGTAGGTTCTGAGCAATGGAAAATCCTCAAATTATTTATCAGTCACCTTTGCAACCATTGAAAGTGACAGCCTGATGTGAAATTTGATCAGGAGGAATCATTGGACCTTACTTCTTTGAAACTGAAAACGGTGTAACGGTATCTGTCAATGGAGAGCGATATCGTAATATAAGTCAAACGTTTTTAACGCCACAACTGCATGCTTTGGACTTGACTAACATGTGGTTTCAACAAGACGGTGCCACATCGCATACAGCCAGGATAAGAATATAATTACTGCGAGAAATCTTTCCACAACAAGTTATTTCAAGGAATGGTGATGTTGATTGGCCTCCACGGTCGCCAGATTTGACTGCTCCGGACTTATTTTTGTGAGGATATCTGAAAAGCAAGGCTTTTGCAAACAACCCAGAAACGCTGGAGCAATTGAAACAAAATATTCGTGATGAAATTAATGAAATACCGAGTGAAATGTGGGAGAATGTAATAAAAAATTTGTTCAAAAGGGCTCGCATTTTATCGTATTCCTCAAAGCTTTTGTTTTGTTTTCGTTTATACTTGTTAATTCGCTGACGGCTAATAAATAGTTTTGCCAGTATGTCAAAAAGTGACTTATAAGACAGATGCTATCTGTATAATTGAGATAATTTAGTCTTTCATGCAGAGCCCAAGTTATATCCTTCATCTGGTTAGTAGTTTTTTACACAATCACATCAAGCACGCAGTTTAAAGGGTGGTGACAATACGCAGCTTTGACATATGCTGTGATACCATTGCTGAAATGTATCTAGTATAATAAACGTCGTGTATCATTCAGATATAGTGCTTTAATTAAAGATATTATCTTTACTGGGACACCCTTACATGTGACTGTGTTCTATATAGCAGTATGGTTGAGAGTGCCACAAGCTCCATGAAAACCAGGTACATTGGTGACCTCCTCTCCACTGATTGTTCAACAATGATTCTAGGGCAATTAGCATTCGGATAAATTTTCTTATCAATAAGAGAAAGGTCACCATGACCTATATATGTCACTTATATTTTTATTTTATCAAAATTACAATTTTGATTGTTAAATATTAATAAATAAATTGTTTGGGCTTATTGAAAGTTTATTTGACAAATTTCTGTACAACATCTGCCAAATAAGCCTTCAGTACACCTAATTTTTTTTTAAATATGGCAGCAATAGTGGCATAGAAAATTTTGAAAAGGTTAATATAACAGAACCTTTAAAGAATTTGATATTACATATAAACTTAGAAGTACATTAAACACATAGACGGCAGCAGGCTACCGATCACGTTCCTTTTAATATTAAAATATCATTAATTTAGCTGAATTATACAATGAACACATTTTAAAGAAATAACAAGCATGACATGAGAAACAAAATTATATAAATAAAGCTTTTCAAAAGCTGTGCAATCTTTTTACAATTGACGCTGAAGCAATAAAACTACGTCCCAATATAAACGCATCTTCCATTTATTTTGAACAAAGCTTGCAGGTTAACAATTCACAGTATAAAATCTATAATCGCATCCACATTTATTGCAATAATACCGCACCATCTTAAGACACACTACCGTAAGGAAGATTTGCCTATAGTTATACCCTTCACCCGTGTGTTGGTTGAAATCAACTTTTAGAAGCAACTATATGTTCCTTAGATCTGAGTATGGTATCAATCTTTTGGAAATATCCGGGAATGAATCGCTATTGAAATTCAGCACAATCGCCCGATAACTATCTGAGATATGAGCAAAAAACCACGACCACCTCATTTTTTTCACAATTACAACAACATACATACATATATACTGGTTAGAGTAAACGTAGCATCGAATCCCAGCTGAACCAAAAAATTCTTTTTTATTTTATTTTTTTAAATTTTTTTTTTATTTTTTTTTTGTTTTTTTATATATATTTTTTTTTTAATTTTTTTTTAGAAACACATACGTAAACTCAATTTATAATTCTGCAATGGGTGTTTTTACATGTATGTACGTATTTTATATGAGATGAATGGTGATACAAACAATTGTTATTGCATGACTACACGTTGTGAAGGGTATATAATATTCGGCACGGCCGAATATAGCACTGTTACTTGTTTTTTCTGCCGATGGTTGCGGCTACCAAAAACGAAACCATTTCACGCAAATGCCTTGTCTAATTTCTCAATAGAAAACAAAAAAATTATTAAGCAAAAATACTTCCAAAAGGGACACACTAAAATGGAATGTGACAGTGCCCATGCAAATATTTAAAAAAAGTTGAAGAGCCAACCCATATTGTAGCTAATGAATAATATTAATATATATTAAGAGGCGCGGAAAAGTGTAAAAGTTGCAAACTATTTGATACCAAATACTTAGAATGCAATTTCTTCAATATTATACGGTTCACCAGTATTCGTCCTAGACGAACTAAGAATGACCGAACTGTTTCAAAACTGAATCATGTTTATATTTACCGAATGGTAAAGACAGTTTTAATGATGAGTTCAAAGACCCTTCAATACGAATGAAAAAAAAATCAGGATATATAGAACCACAATCAATTCATCAAGATATCTTTCAATATCCACCAGTAAATGGAAACATCTACAGGATGATAATCTTCATTGAAAATTAGTGTAATTTATTTAATAAATAATAATAAAAATTTTTACCATACAGATAATTAATTGGCCCTGAAGTAAGTACGTATATTCTTATATTTTTTTTAAACTAAAATTATTTAAAAGTGACAAACAACAAACAAACAAACAACATTATTTAAACTTAAAATTGTACTTCAAACTACCCTGCAGATAACGCGACTAGTCCATACACGCATGTAAAGTATACTCTGTAATGAACTAGGACTAATCCAAAGATCATCCAAATGTATGAAGAAAACGTGGTCGATTTAACATTACGATGTCCTAGGACTGGACCATATAACCCGTCGGAGTAGTCTAAAAACTACTCTTAGTCACTACTCGATGGAGCACCTACACGACCATTATACACGTCTTGACACGAATATTTCTAATCGTTAAAACACGAACACTTGTCGTTTAACTACAGTCTCTTGTTTAAAAATGATATGGTCCATGACTGCATTGCATAGGACCATGTTGTAAGTAGTCCATTTAGCTAAAATGGACCATGTAGTCCAATATTATCTGCAGGGTATTTAAAAATGTTTCTAAACAAATTAGTTTATCTACTCATTTTAATATTTATGTATATCGAAAATTTTCTAGGACAAAATGGTTTATCTACCGTGAAATTGCGAATAACGGGTTTTAAACATATAATAATTCATTTAATAATATTTGATTTTTATTTAAGATCAACTTTTTTGTTATTTTATAAAAAATTATTTATTAGAAACCAATATTTCGCTACCAAACAATGAGTAGCTTCTTCAGGGTAAATATGAATATAAATTATATTAAACAAAAAACAATTTGTTGATCTCAAGCTTAAATAAAAATCAAATATTATCAATTAAAAAAAATCAAGAAATATAGACGATATATATAATAATTTATATTTTGTGGAATTAGTAGAAGCGTAGCAATCATATTTTAGAAGATCGATTTGTTAAATGCTCACTAGTTAGGAAATTAAACAGTTTTTTGCTTCTCCTGAACAATCAGAGTTCCGCAGATAAATCATTTTGGATAAATGCCGTCTATATAATTTCTGATAAAGATATATTGTGAAAAAGTAATCTATCTATATATATAAAAATCAATGTGTGTTTGTTTGTGCTCTATAGACGGTTAAACGGCTGCACCGATTTCCTTGAAATTTTCACAGAATCTTTCTGTATGTCTGGAAGGAACTATAGGCTATACTTTGGTTTGAAATTGTAAGTGGGTGGGGTGCCACGCCCTATTAAAGAATAAGTATTAAATATTATATATCACGAAAGTTAATGTAGCTAGAGTCTTCAAATTAAGTACGGTAAACTTCGACATCGACACAAATATTTGGGTAAAAAATGGGCGGACTTGCAATAGTAGGCGTGGCTACATGCATTAAATACTAAAATTCGTATATTTGGAAAACGATATCGATTAGAGTAGTAAAATTTTGCAAGAGCAATTTTGACACCCAAATGAACATTTAGGCAAGAAATGGGTGCATTATCAATAGTGGGGGTGGCACCTACCATATGAATTAAATACTAAAATTCGTATATCTGGAAAACGATATCGATTAGAGTACTAAAATTTTGCAAAAGCAACTTTGATATTCAAATAAACATTTATGGAAAATATGGGTACATTACCAATAGTGGGCGTGGCACCTGCCATATGAATTAAATACTAAAATTTGGGGTGGCGAAGCACACCGGGTATTAGCTAGTTTTATTATAAAGAAAGGCGAAATATTGCTGTCGTTTTTATTGTAATTAAGTAGCTGACTGATTAAATTTCGACGACTACACACAATAGCATTTGTAGCTGTGCAGTCACATAAAGTGAATGTATGAAAAATTTCAATGCTCATTATGTCTGCTTATAATAGTTAATATTACGAGTACTATTTGCACCTGTTACTTGTAAAAAAAAGAGTATAAAAATATAATTTAAAGTAAAACACACTTTAAATGCCACTTGTCACAACTGACTCAATTTAATCAATAAAAAAAAGAAATGATTTTAGTAGTTGATGCTAATTGAATAATTCAGCTTTAATTGTTTAAACTATTTTGCAATATTTTTATGTAAAACTCAAAATAAACCAAAATTGTGGTTCTTTGAATTTATAAGATTTAAACATTAAAATATATAAAAGGAACTCGTAGCGATATTTCTTGAACAAAGTATGTAGTTTATTGTATGTAAACGAACCTGCATGGTGCGCTTTATATACATGAAGTTTTAAATCCAAATCCACATCAGTGACTTTTTTCCGAAATTCAATGGATACCTTTAATAACATGTGGATTGATATCGTCTCTAATTCGACAATCCTTCTTTTTGACGTATCCATCCATGCAGAAAAAGGCCTCATGGCTGAATATGATTTTTAATAAAAACATTGCGCGGGGCGTTGCCCGAACAAAACACCCATTATGTTTAAACAATTTTTTCATCTGCACGTATTTTTGAACGATATATCTGTCCATGGTGATTTGCCAAAACAAACCAAGTAAATCATAGCCAATTCAACAATATATTCGCTATCAACTATCAAACTTTAGAAATCCCTATTAGAAGACCGTTGAAATAATTATACAGTCGAATTTCGCTACAGTGAATCTCCACGGGGACAGACAATTATTTCACTATATACAAACTTTATATATTTATTTAAAATAATTAGGTATTTTTGTTTGAAATAAATTTTTTCATTTTTCTTTATCAATAAAAGCTTCAATTATATTAAGACATTTAAAGACATTTGTCGGAACGTTGCTCTCCATCTCCAAAGTTTCAAGTAAAGAGGAAACGTGTTCTAATGTAGGCGACGTTTTATCAATTACTTCATCACCCAGTCTCTCTTCATCATCATCTGATATAATCTGCTGTAATCCACGACTTTCTAAAACACTGCTTCGAATATCTTCATCGGACGGAATGCCCATGGTTTGCACATTAATATCTACTCTGACATAGTATTCAAATTATCCATCAATGTTAGCAACTTTTCTTAATGAAGGCTGTAAAACAGCTAAATGTAATTAATAGTGGAAGAAAATTTTCTTAATCCCAATTAATAGTTTGAGTCTGAATGTCATCTTTCCTATAACGAGCAGTTTTAGTTTCTCCATACCAGTCATATTGCTTCCTACTACAACAGTTATTCTTTCTTTGCTCTGTTTTCCATCAAAGCATTTTTCATTTTTGAATGCTAGTGTTTTGTTTGATAAGCACTTGTAAAACAAACCGATCTCGTCGGCATTGAAGATGCCATTTGCATCATATCTTTCAATTAATCTTGGCAAAACGTTCCTTATCCATTCATCATGTTCTTCTAAATTGGCGTCAGCGCTTTCCCCACACAAGGTTTTTCCAACAATATTATGCCGTTTTTTTTAATTTATCTAACCATCCAGTACTTGCTTCGAAATCTTCGTGTCTCAAAGAATCAGCGAATTCTTTGGCCTTTTGATTCAATAATACTCCAATGTCTTCGAAAGGACAAGTTCGAAGTCTCTTACGTTTAATGCTTAAATGCTCGTCTTCTACATTCTTTCGAATATCTGACTTGTTTTTTTAAATATTTGACAATGTTCTGGAAAAAAATCTAAACTCTTTAGCTATATAATTTTTCTTTGATGTCCCTTCACTGAACTCGGTCAACTTATGTAAAGGGGCAAATCATTAACTTTTTTGCTTTTATTTTCATATTTTGGAAATCCCAAAAATATAACTTATTTTCTTTATAAATAGTGCAAAATAAAGCTGCTAAAATTAGTTCATTATATGGAGACAAAAACACACGTAAAATGTGTTTTTGTTTTCAATATTTTGTTCATTGTAAAGAAAAATTCACTGTATGGAAATTCATTATACGGAGATTGAAATACATTGAAAGTGAAACGAAAAAGCTGTGTTCTTGATTTTAGTTCATAATAAGGAGAACTTTATTATATAGAAGTTCACTATAAGGAAGTTCGACTGTACATACATATTGTATTCATTTTTTAAATTAAATCTCCGTATTTGTATTTGGCCTCACTATTATGCACTAGTATGCATATCCAACTCGGCACTTGTGAATACTGTATGCTGAAGATCAGTAGTAACATGAAACTTTAACTAAATATATATGTTTGTTTGTGTATAATTGTTGAAATGTTGACTTTTTGTAAACATAAAATCAAAAACGAATAAATCGTAAATATTTTTATTAATTGTGTGTTTGTATATGTAGATTTTGAAGTTCGCGGCTAAATAAGAGTGGCATGCATTTTATGTCTTATACAAATTTATTTTATATAAAATTAATATTGACACTCTACAATACGTATATCCATTAAGTGGGAGTTAGAGTTTGTGGCAAAATTTATTTGTATTTTTGAAAGTAATAAAATTTAAAGATTGGTTTAGTCAACATTTACATTTTAAATTTGAGGTTATGAAGCAAAACGAAGTGGAAATATTGAAAATAGTGATGTAAAATGATTTCGGGCCAATATTTACATTTCCGACTTTTCAGAAGATTTTTCAGTAATAGATCTGGCAACTCTTTTAGCATTTTAATAACTTTGAGCAGAATATGAGTTTAGCTATTTTCCCATCAAATCTGTAAAAATACGTTTTAGCTATTAGCGTGATATTTAGGAATTTTTTCTGACCAACCTTTTGTTCAACTGAGGCTTTAGTTGTTGGTAATGCAACCAAAACTTCATACATATTTTTAAATTCAGGGGCCGAATTATGGCATTCGAACGTGATCGAAATTTGAGAATTCTTATTAGAATAACTATACCTAAAGCACAGCGAATTCGATCGTTAGAGTAAAATTTCGATCGATATCGAATGCTGTAATTCGTTCCCAGATTAAAATTTGGGATTTATTTTATGATGTTTGAAGTTTCTCATGTCAATTATTTCGCAATGGTTGCCCCTATGATAACGGTATATATTTTCGAATAGAAAAGACGGTGCAAGGCTCTTTCTTTCAATCTCTCTGCGCCTTTTCATGTCAAAAAAATATATTATTTAATTTTAATGTTCGATCTACATTATTCTATGCCTGTGAAGCATGCTGCTATTCGTGATATAAATGGACTGCAAGTTTTAACAAAGAAAAAGCTTTTTTTGGGCACAGACTATATTAAACTTTAGTTCATGTTGAAAAATTAAACAATTTCCAATGTGGCGATTTGAGGCCACATTTAGCGGGATATTTTGAAAAAAGTTCCCATCACTGACTTGAAGAAACATTATTATGTGAGTCTTTAGTATAGACTAGGGACATCGATTATTCATTATGCCTTGAAAACTGTATCACTTCATTAAATTTATAACTTTAATAATCGAAAAACAAATAAAACATAAAATAACAATTAAATTGAAATTTTAACTGGGCTATTTTATGAACCCATATTAAAGGCTGTTAAATTAAATCTATTACACACTTATTTTTAATAAGCTGAATCAAACTCGCAAAGACGGTGAGTTTTAAAAGAGTAACTGCTTTACCACAGAAAATAATAAATCTAGTGGAACGATGGTGGTATAATTCAATGACAACTAAGTGTTCAAAGTCGAACGCACCTGGCACAAAAAAAAAAATTGAGAATATTATAGAGAAATAGATTAAGTAGTAGTAAAAATACTACTTGTATAACAACGTCTGCACATTTGTGGCATAAAAAAAGTTTTTTATAAAAAACAAAATGATTTATATTTTAAAAGCTTTTGTGTTTATGACGCTTATGCGTTCACTTTTGGCATCAATTTCTTCAGCGAAGCTGCCAGAAGATTTTCAAAGTCGCAAAATTAAAAATCATTAAAAAAGTTAAAATAAATTTTTTGCAAAAAAAAAAAAAATCTATATATATAAAAGTGAAACTCTGTGCGTGTGTGTGTTAGCTATAGACTCCGAAACTGTAAAACCGATCGGACTCAAACTTTGGCAAGTTGTTGTACACATACCAGGGAGTGTTTATGGGTGGAAAAAGTGGGCGGGGCCACGCCAATAAAAATTAGTTATCAGTTTTAGCTACTTGCACTTGACCGATTTTTCTGAAACTTTGCACACATATCGAGCTGTCATGACCTAATAATTTCGTGATAGTAAAAGTGGGCGGGGCCACGCCCCTAAAAAAGTTTTAATTTTGAGGTACTTGCAAAGGACCGATTTTTCTGAAACTTTGCACACATACTAAGCTGTTATAACAATATATTTTCGTGATTAGAAAAGTGGGCAGGGCCACGCCCATAAAAAAAGGTTATAAATTTGAGGTACTTGCACCAGACCGATTTTTCTGAAACTTTGCACACATATCGAGCTGTCATGACTAAATAATTTCGTGATTAAAAAAGTGGGCAGTGCCACGCCCATAAAAAAAAGGTATGATTTTGAGGTACTTGCACTGGACCGATTATTCTGAAACTTTGCACACATATTGAGCTGTTATGACTTTACAATTTCGTGATTAGAAAAGTTGGCAGGGCCACGCCCATAAAAACAATTATAATTTTAAGGTACTTGCACTGGTCCGATTCTTCTGAAACTTTGCACACATATTGAGCTGTTATGACTTTACAATTTCGTGATTAGAAAAGTGGGCAATGCCACGCCTATAAAAAAAATTATAATTTTTAGGTTTTTGTACTTGATATTCAATTAAAATTCAGAATGCATTTCGATTCATTAAGGGGCGTAGCAACGCGCGCCGGGTTTGGCAGTATATAATAAATGTTAGACATCTTCAGAATTTCTCATTTCATCAACGTTATCTCATGTACAAAACGGCATTAGTAATAGTGTCGGTATAATATTGAGTAATTCGATACTAAGTTTCGAGTCATGGCATATTTTTGGTACTAAAGGCTGTAAAGAAGTTATTCGATACTTTGAGAACTGTAGGTAACTGAAGAGAAAATAAAACGGCTTAAATACAACCCTGCTTTTAAATCTAACCCATAGTTTTATTACCTGTGCATAAAGGGACAAAATAAACCAACCGATATAAAAGTCAAGAATAGTTTCAAGACATTGTCTAATTCGTTGTTCAATTTGTAGTGAAATCATTCTATTATTTATTTAAAAAAAATATACTTGTCTTTTACATTCAAAAAACCGTTATACTGTTAATTAATGATGATTAGTATCGAGTACTCGGATAAAAAGTATTGAGAAATGAAAAGCAATCGAATTTGCTAACATTAATCGTTACTTTTCACTTATTTGATTTAATAAATCTTTACATCTGGCAGCTATAATTTATAGTTTCTTTTTCATTACATAAAAAAAAACATAAATTAATTAACTATTAAATTTTGTAGAGCTAAAGAAAAAAACCTAAACCAAACCAACACTTATCAAGTAAATAAAAAAATATCATAAATTAAAAAGAATCGAAACAAAATATTTTAAAATAAAAACGATAAAACTTGTCAAATAATTAAAATAAGTACCTTTCCCTACGTTGCCACAAGCAAGTATATACTTACAAGTAGTGTATACGTATTACTAACGAAAATTAGGAGAAATGACAAAAAAACAAGTAAAAGCGCTATATTCGGCCGTGCCGAATCTTATATACCCTTCACAACGTGTAGTCATGCAATAACAGTAAATTCACGTATGTATGTTAAAAAAAACAAAAAAAAAATAAAAAATAAAAAAAAAATTTAAAAAAAAAAATTTAAAAAAAAAATTAAAAAAAAAAAATTATTATATACATATATAATATATATAAAACAAAAAAAAAAATAAAAAAAAAAAAATAAAAAAAAATAATAAAAATATATATAATATATTAAATAAAAAATAAAAAAAAAATAAAAAAAAAATTAAAAAAAAAAATTTTAAAAAAATTTAAAAAAAAATTTTTTTGCCTCAGCTGGGATTCGATGCCACGTTTTCTCTAACCAGTATACACGTTTGTATGTATGTATGTTGTTGTTGTAATGTTGTTTTTATGAAAAGAAAATCGAGGTGGTCGTGGGTTTTTGCTCATATCTCAGTTGTTTATGTACCGATGTTTCTGATTTTCAATACCGATCTACTCCCGAATATTTCTGATATTTTAATACCTTACCCGGGTCCAACCTATGTCGGGGGGCTTCAAAAAGTTGATTTCAACATACACACGGACAGACGGTCAGACGGACAGACGGACAGACGGTCAGGGCTTAATCGACTCCTCTATTCATAAGCTTTCAGAAAATATATACTTTATGGGGTCGGAAATGAAAATTGTAGAAATTTCACACGGAATGACAAACCTATATATACCCTTTTTCACTGTGTGAAGGGTATAAAAACACAAACATTTTTTGAGGGGCTACACAGCACAGTGCAAGTTTATTTACCCTTCACCTGTGGTGCACAAGGGTATATATAGCTTTGTCATTCCGTTTGTAATTTATACAATTTTCATTTCCGACCCCATAAAGTGTATATTTTCTGAAAGCTTATGAATAGAGGAGTCGTCTGACCGTGTGTTGGTTGAAATCAACTTTTAGAAGCAACCACATGTCCCTCAGATCTGAGTATGGTATCAATCTTTTGCAAATATCCGGGAACGAATCGCTATTGAAATTCAGCACATAAACACGACTGCCTCTGTTTTTTCCCATATTTTTACCACCAAATTTAAAAATTTTCAGCCATAGAATAATTTATAGGTACCTTTGCTTTGTGAAAAATTTTGGATAAATCGTGCTCTAATCGGTAAAGTTTAGGCAAAAATTTATTTTTTTAATTATATAAATATTCCAAAAATTTACAAACTAAAATCAATTTTTTTACGCTTCTAGACAACCGAGAAAAAAAATTAAAATTCATGTTGGCCGCCACCACAAATCTGGTTAAATCTGGCATTTAAAAATGTAACTTTTTGAACCCCCTCTATACTTGTATTAAATGAAAGGGCTTGACTAGTAGAATACAGATCACTACGTATAAATTCAAAATCGAGGATGGCGTCGGAAATAATAAAGAAAAATGGCGTATAACATGAAATATAGGTTAAGCTACGATGTGGGATTATACCTAAATACATGATGGTGAAGGGTATTATCAGATTCGGCACTGCCGAATATAGGACTCTTACTTGTTTTTAAAATGTCCTCAACAAATAAACTTCAAACAAATTTAAAACAAATAGCCATGGTGTAATTACATAAGGTGATAGCGTAAAGGAGAGCAATTTTTGTCTCACTTTTTTTATGTATGGAGTTTGACAATTTCCGAAGTTGAAATAATTTTTTTAAGTATGTATTTTGACATTCTCCAGAACACAAAAAAATAGTCAGCTGGGCTTGCACCGCCACCTTGTATAAGTGTACCCTGCAAATAGCGCTGCTTCAATTGGTAATTAAGTGTTGTCAATAGCCACTATTGAACGTTACCTTTAGACATATAACTTTATAATATAATCTTTTTTTTATTAAAAATTGATATTTATATTAAAACTTACATTTTAAATGAATATTTATAATTTTTCTTAATATTCTTTCTTTCTTCAAAAAATTAGCTGAATTATTTACCACAATTGTATGATATGTATACTACAGTTAACAAAAAACTCAGTATTAGACAACACTGTTTTTCGGCTTGTCACTTTACTTGCCGTAACTGTAAAAATTTTACTTGCTTAAAAATTTCTTCGCAAGCTGAGTCGCAGGTTGCCAAAGTGTAGTTGTGTTAGTAAAAAAGTGTTAGTGTATTGGTTTTTTTTTCACTTGCACTTGCATGTAGCAACGGTGGGTTAAGGCAGAGCAGATCTTAATAAACGACAAGCTGGAAAATACATAAACCCCCCTTGCTCTTACAACGATGTTGTCAAAATAATTGCTATTTAAAAATAGTTTGTAACTTTAAAGTAGATCTCATTCTGCTAACTTTAATCTATTGTTGGTTTTATATTTTTGTGTATCAGTACAGTTTTTATTTATGGGCATTGTACAATTAATTAATACCAGTGCCAACATTGACTTTGGCAATGATTTTTTATTTGTTCCAACGTTCATCCTTCATGCAACAGATATTTTTTATGCAAGGAATTAATAGCTACTTGTACATTGTTGATAAGCAACTGAAACAGAAATATGAACAAGAAAAAAAAAAAACAAGTAAGAGTGATATATTCGGCCGTGCCGAATGTGATAATACCCTTCACCATCATGTACGTAGGTGTAAAATTACCACATCTCAGCTTATTTTAGATTTTTGATTACAAATTATACGTCATTTTCTTTATTATTTCCGATGCCCTTTCATTTGATACCCATATTGATGTTTCAGACGTCATCTTGGATTTTAAACTTTTGTAATAGTTTACTCTATTCTAGTCGTCAAGCACTTCATTTAATATCAATATAGTGGTGGTTAAAGGAGACAAAGCCTTAACATCTTTATTTAACTCATTTAGCCTAGGACACCTTGTATTTTCAATTTGTCATGGTTAACTGTATTTCTCTAGTCAAGCTCCTTCATTTTATTTCCAAATTGGCTCACTCGGTTGTATAGAAACAAAAAAAATCGATTTTCGTTTGTAATTTTTAGGAAAAATGCCGAAGAAGCTGTTTTTTGACTCTTTTGTCTTAGTTACTTTCAACCCGATTTATTAGTTTTTCTCAGAAGTAATTTTCATGAACACGCCTTTTAATTTGGTGTCTTTATCATGTCCAAAAATTATTTAGGAGCTTGAAAAAATTTTATATATTTAAAAAAAAAAAATATATATAAAGGGTGGTTAAATTTTAAGGGTCGATGTTGATTTTGAATAAAACACAAATGGCCGCCGCGGCTCACCTCAATCCGATGGTCCAAAATTTCGATGACGTTGAGGCATAATTGGGGTTCTATGCCGTTAATGTGCCGAACTAGCTCTTGAATTGTTGCTGGCTTATCGACTTACACGTTTTCTTTCAAATAACTCCAAAGAAATAAATCCAACGGTGTCAAATCAAATAATATTGGCGGCCAATTGACATCACCACCACGTGAGATAACATGGCCATTGAATTTGTCGCGCAAAAGAGCTATTGTTTCGTTAGTTGTGTGGCAAGTGGCAACGTCTTGTTGAAACCATAAATCGTCCAAATCCATATCTTCCAATTCGGGCCACAAAAAGTTCGTTGTCGGCCCGATGATGGCACCAGCCCATCAACAGTCACCAAACAGTCACTCTTTGTGGGTGCATTGGTTTTTCGATAATCACCCTTGGATTATCATTCACTCAAATGCGGTTGCTTATTAACGAATCCACTGAGGTGAAACGGTTGCATTTTTTGCCATCATTCTGACCATTGACGACGTTTGGAATGGTCAAGAGGCTTTAGTTTTTGTAGACGATTTGTAGTGGACGTCTCTTCAACAATATTATCTGCAGTATGAGCTGAACGAAAATGCACTGGTGTTTTCACATCTCCAACAGACCTGGTTTGCTCAAATGTTTGCACGATTTTTCCGACCTTACGCATATTTGAACGATTAAATTGACCGAAAAAAATCACAAAGTGCACGATATGTACGGCCATTTTTATAATAAGTCTAAATAACTTTAACGCGTTGCTCGATTGTGCATCTTTCTATGGTTCAAATTGAGTAAGTCTGAAATTGAGAAATGTCATATGAAATTCAAAAAATAACTTGACGTTAAGGAGTGGTTTACATTCAACATCGACCCTTAAAATTAAACCAATTTTATTTCTCCAAATAATTTGCTATAACTTTGCCAGTTAGTCACCAATTTTTCTTAGTTACAAATAGTCACAACCGTGTTTATAAATTGTTCTATCGCTGAAAATTTTGAATTTTTGTGGTGAAAATAAGAGAAAAGACAGTGCTCATATCTCAGAAACTAATCAGGCGATTATGTTGATTTACAATACCAATCTCCTTCTGAATATTTATTGTATTTTGATACTACACACGGGTCTCGAATATATCGGATGGCTTAGAAAAGCTGATTTCAACATACACACGGATACACGGTTAGACGGACCACCGTAAAATGCTCAATTGACTGCCCTATTTATAAACTTTCAGAAACTATACACTTAATGGGGTCGGAAACAAATATTGTAGAAATTTCATACGGAATAACAAACCTATGTATGCCCTTACACTCTATGTGAAGGGTGTACATAAATACTTGTATAAGAATTGTGAATAAATCAATTGCAACAACTTGAAGAGCATGTATGCACATGCAAACACCTAACACTTTAATTACGTTTTCGTAATTTAACTTGATAGATTTTTACTGCCAACTCAACGTTGTCGATATAATGTTTATTTGCTAGAATTTAATTGCGACATACACTAATACGGAATAAGGAGACATTAGACAGTAATACACTTTTGTGTTAACAAGAAAGTAGCCAAAAAGAAAAACGTGAATATTTATCATGTGTATGGTGTCCAATTTTTAGCTTAAAATCAGAGGATGCAAAATATACAGAAATTCCGTTTGCATTTTGCTTATTTGTATATTGAAACCACTTTTAATTGTTTAAGCGGAGCATTCCTATTTTCTTTATTCTTATTGTACTGTGTTACAAAAATATTTATTACCACCTTAAAGAATGTAAGTTTTTGTTAGATAAAAAAACAAACAAAAAAGTACAAAATAAACAAAATGCAAAGCAGGAAATAATATCGAAATGACAAGTACAGGTAAGATCACACGATTGCACCAAATTGGCTCAATTTTAATTGTGGTGATATCGTGCACAATAATAAATTTATTCCAATAAAATTTTCTGCAGTCGCATAACTGCCTCATTTTCTACAAATTTTATTGGTACAATTTTGCGAATTATAATTTTTTGTGGCAATAAATGCTGCCGGTCGTTCATACGATTGTTCAACCATGCGGCAACACCAACAGTCAGCTGTTGTAGCTTCCAGCAATATTTTATAGATTTTGGTTCATGGTACAATCATCAGGTAGCCTCACTAAAACAGCTGATTTTTTATTTCTCTACCTTAAGGTTAATTAAAATGTCAAATTTTGTTTATGTATGTGTATACATATATTCAGCCGCCAAAAAAAAACACACACACATATTTGCTTTTTGACATTTCAGTCGTCGTTTTCCAACAACAAAATGCATATAGAATTTTGTTGTTGCAGAACTGCGGCTACCTGATGATTGTGCCATGCTTTGGCTTTTGCTTGCTTTGGTGAATAAAATGTTTTTTATTTTTTTATGTTTTATCAAAAGCACAAACAAAAATAAAACAAAATAAAAATAAGTTTAAAAAATAAAAAGAACCGTATGGGTAAGAAATTCGATGAAAAAAGGGCTGCTGATGGTGCATATAAGAAGACTTAAATGTTGGCGCGTATTGTAAACTTTGATTGCCGCTAAAGAACACAATAAATATTGGCACACTTTTCACATTTTAATTGCCGTGCTGTTGTATTTAAAGTGATCACGCGGTTGCCCCATCAGAGTTGCATTTGATTGGTTAAAACAAGAACAATATTATCCGCGATTGTCACATGTACCAATTTATTGTGCAATTACACGATTGAGATACAACAAATTGTGAAAATTGTTGCATTACGGCAATCGTGTGGTCTTACCTTACGCAATAAAGACCTAATAAGAACCTAATCTCCGAGTATGAGTAAATCTAGGTGTTTACCCGGACTTACCCTTTTGTGTTGAAAACTTAAAAAAATGCTAGACACCTGTCAGTTTATTTTTTAAGTAGATAACAATTAGTTTTCAAATGAATCTGTATTATTTTTAGTTAAGCAGTTATAAAGTTACAAAGCTAAAGTTACAAATATTTGTTTTGGGCTCAAAAAGTATGTATTTTCTGAATCCTGGTTTCATTTAAGCACGATCTAGCTGTATCCGTCCATTTGTTGAAAGCACGATAGAGCTCGAACAGAAAAAGCTAGGGGAATAAAATTGCCCGATACTTAAAATTGACTTAATCGGTCTGTTAAGAAGAGAGCATAAGCTTGTGAAGCAAGAGTAGATCAAAAAAGGTCTTCTGACATCGAATGAAATGCGATTGCGTCTCAACGCAATGACGTAGAGTGTTAAAATTTTACAGGTATTTATCTTGAGTAAAACAAAAAATCATAAAAAATTTCCGTACTTTACGAATTACGAGTTATAGATCAAATTGTACGAACATTCTATTAGTCTTTTTAAAATTTAAAACGTCATAAAACCGCCAGAATTAGATGTATGTAGATGTAATGGAAAATGAAACAGAAACACCCAGAAATTCATATAATTTCTCTATGGCCCAAGATTTTGGAAAAAAGGAGAAACGATATTGCAATATCTAAGTGAATTCATAAGCAGAAATTACTTTGACACGCCTACTTCTTAAATAACAAGTAAGAGCACTATATTCGGCTGTGCCGAATCTTTTATACCCACCACCAATTTTGTGTACATTTAAAGCACAATATTTATTATTTTGTTAATCGCTATAGAATAATCTCTTTATAGTAAAATATGTATCACTTTCTTTGCAGAGGGTGGTTAAATTTTAAGGGCCCATGTTTAAGGTGAACCACATCTAAACTTCAATTTTTTCTTGTATTTCATTTGACATTTCTCAATCTCAATTAATCAATTTGAACCGTGGAAAGATACGCAATCGAGCAACGCTTTTAAATATTAAAGATTTTTATAAAAATGGGCGTTCAAATCAAAATGCATTTTGTGCACTTCGTGATTCTTTTGGTCAACATAATCGTTCGAATTCGTCCACAATCGTGAGAATTGTAAAAAATTGTAAAAAAATGTCTGCAAAGCAGGTCTGTATGAAATGTGAAAACATCTGTGAATGCCATCTTAGTTCGTTGCTGTTTTTCACGATAACGTGAACGATATTTTGTTCCATACATAATTGAAGCATACAAATATTATCATTATAAAAATAAATGATAATAATTTCATAATAATTTTATTCAAAATCAACATAGTCCCTTAAAATAAAACCACCCATTATAACTTCGGTATGCTAGTAAAATGTTTCGTAAATTTAGTCTTTCAATGAAAGTGGCCGTTAAAGTACGCGTGTCAATAAAGTTTCTGCTAATAAACATAACTTAGATATTTCAATATAGTCCTTTAGTATTCCAAAATCTTTATTCATAGAGAATTTACATGAATTTAAGAGGAAGAAAGTGAATTTAAGGTTAAATTTTAAGGGCCACAGGGTGATTTAAATATTCATTTTCTGCATTTTTCTAAAACGGGAAATTTATTAGTAAGATTTTGTTTTTTAAACTTCTATAACATAAAAAGATTTTCAAACGAAATAAGTTTTGTATAATTTTAAAATTTGTTAGCCATTAGTACATGAAAATAAATTGTTTATAATGTTTAGAGATAATTTTTTTTTACTTAGGTCAAAATTTTCCTAAATTCCCATTTTTAATAGAGCATAACTTCAGGAGAACAAAGCATAAGTTGTTAGCATGCCATCTAGTAGTTGCTAGTAGAGTCATCTATCTTATCATCTTTATCTTATATATAGCTACAGTACAATAAATGGCGCAGTGTAAGATGAATAAATGCTAATATATATGACTAATATATTTTTTTAAAAATTTAAAAAAAAAAGTGTGCGTGGCACATCTATTTTCCGTTATAACGAAGACTTTGACCAAAAAGCTATGTTTGCAAAATTTTAGAATTTTAAATTTGAAATATACACTGTGCGGTATAAATTTTCGTACATTTTTATCTATAACTGTTTTCCTAATTCATAGATTTAAGCGATTTTCAGGGAAAAATATTTTTGTGACTCGATAAATATATATTCGAAGTTTCATGACTCTACGTTTATGCGTCTGGACACAATTCAAAAGTGAAAATGGGCGTAATAGTAGGCGTGTCAAAGTTGTTTTTGCTAATGAGTACAACTTAGGTGTTTCAATACAGTCCTTTATTATTCCAAAATCTTTATTAATAGAGAAATTATATGAATTTTAGGTAAAACGTTATATGGGAGGTGGGCGTAAAAGTGGGCGTGGCACCTTAATTTTTTGGCATAGTAATGAAATTGCCTAGGGGGATACACGTAGCAAAATTTATCATCATACCTCTAATTTTTGCGGTTTTATGAGCTTTTAAATTTCATTAACGGTAGATAACGTGAAAAGTGGGCGTTATAGTAGGTGTGTCAAAGTTATTTTTGCGAATGAGTACAACTGAGGTGTTTCAATATAGCCCTTTATTATTCCAAAATCTTTATTAAAAGAGAAATTATATGAATTTTAGGTAAAACGTTATATGGGAGGTGGGCGTAAAAGTGGGCGTGGCACCTTAATTTTCTGGCACAGTAATGAAATTGCCTAGGGGGATACACGTAGCAAATTTGATCATCATACCTCTAATTTTGGCGGTTTTATGAGCTTTTAAATTTCATTAACGGTAGATAACGTGAAAAGTGGGCGTTATAGTAGGCGTGTCAAAGTTGTTTTTGCGAATGAGCACAACTAAGATGTTTCAATATAGTCCTTTATTATTCCAAAATCTATATTAATAGAGAAATTATATGAATTTTGGGTAAAACGTTATATGGGAGGTGGGCGTAAAAGTGGGCGTGGCACATTGATTTTTCGTTACAAAAAAGCGTTTCATCAAAAAGCAAAGTGTGCAAAATTTCAGAGTCGTACATCCAATTTTGTTGCTTTTATGACGTTTTTGTTTTTAAATATACCGAAAAATACACTGTGCGGTATAAATTTTCGTACATTTTGATCGATAACTCCTCTCCTAATGCATGGATTTAGACAATTTTCGGGGAAAAATATTGCCTTTACCCAGGAAATATATATTCGAAGTTTCATGAGTCTACGTTAAGGCGTTTGAACACAATTCCATTTTATTCGATGTTTGAAGGACACGGTTTTTTCGACCTACTCTTGCTTTTCGAGCTATAACTCTCTTCCTAATATTCCGATTTAGCCCATTTTCAATACCAAACAAACCTTGTCTATAAGAAAGATTTTGGCAAAATTTGAGCCCCCTAGCTTTTTCGGTGCGACCTCTATCGTGCTTTCAACAGACGGACAGACGGACAGACGGACATAGCTAGTTCGTCATAAAATCAAACCCCGATTCAGAATATATATAGTTTATGGGGTCTAAAATGGATATTTCGATGTTTACAAACGGAATGACAAAATGAATATACCCCCACCATTTTTTTGGTGGCGGGTATAAAAAATAAAAAGAACAGGATAGTATTACTCCTACATATTGTAAAAATACGAGCATAACATTTTGAGACGAATAAAGGGTGTTTTAAAATTAAAGCAAGATTTTAATATGTCGCCATTTATGCGGTAAAGTGTTGGCAACCTTACAAAAAAGGCAAATCGACACCTGTTTAGGGCTTAGTTTAGGGTTAGTAAGAATGGAGCGTTACAAGATAGAAGAAGGTGTCTTTATTTTTGAGCAAAATTCTAAAAAATAATAACAAATATAACAGATCTTTAGTGAGTATACGCTGTAAAGAATTTTTTGGAAAATGCATTTCTTGTTCATGAGGTTCTTGGATTGTCACCGACACTCGTGAGCACAGCTTCGATATCAACATTTGAACGGCTTCTTTATAGACGACCAGTGTGTTTGCTGTCTCCAACGGTTCCAGCCTTCCACAATTTTTCAATTAATCTCTTCATAGTTGACCATATTTTGTATGAAATTTTAAAACTGCAACAGCCAAGCATTCATTGTTTTTGAAATATTGTTCAGTAGTTTTTGCCAACCATAATCTGCCAGCTGTGGAATTGCCTTTTTTAAGGGTTGCCAACACTTTACTTCATAAATGCACTAATTATGGGACACCCTTTAAAAGAAAATAAATTAAAATAAATTGAACTTAAACAATGAAAATAAAACATATTTTAGTATAAAGAAATTGATCTATTGTGATAAGAGTTGTTAACGAAATAATAAATTGTGTGGTATAGAAAGTACTTCACAAAATTGGTTGGTGGGTATCAAAAATTCGGCACCACCGCATAGAGTGCTCTTACTTGTTTCAAAAAGGAATACAAAGTTCTTATAAAAATTGTGTCTCTTGTAAGTAGCTTTGTAAGTAGTAGTTTAACTTCTTTCACTTACAAATCGTTTTATTTTTTTTTATTCTAAGTTCTGACGTCACGCACTTAACCAATGCGAGTGTGAGACATTAACCTCTCCAAGCTAGATGACAAGGACGGGCTGATAGTCCTTATTCGACAACGATAATGACAATGACGCGCGAACTCTTGACCCGACCAGAGTTGAATTACGAATGAAATCGGTTTACATGCAGTTAGCAACTAGAAAAAATTCTACAAAATATTCTATCATATTGTATAACAAATAATACTCTGAGTTGTACACAGAGGCCTCGATGTACAATATTATGTATTAATTACTTGTTACATGTATGAAAATTATAACGCAACAATTGCCACCTTTGTTATTGCTGTGATTCATAATTAATTGACCCAGATTTTTTGTCTTCATGTAAAATTAATTCATTATTAGTTTTTATAAAATTTAGTTATTAATTTATGCGTTCATTTGATATTGGAGTATTTAAGCTTTGTTGAAGTTTTTTTCTTATTTTTTTTTGTTTTGCGCGGCATATTTTGTAGAACTCTTGCAAATCATTTTAATTTTGAATGATCATTAATTGCATTGAAATATTTCGAATGGAACTACTTAAAAAGCATAAGTGATTTACGTCTTTTAACATAAAGATATTTATTGGCGGTCAAATTCGTTTGATGCTCATGCTTCAAAACGAAGATTATTAACAGATAGAGAAAAAATAAGAGATTTTAATTTTAGTTTAAGTAAAACCTGAGGCAGGGTTTCTTTTATAAGAGGCGAAGAACTTTAAATTGGCAGAACTGTTTTCTGTGACAGCTGATTTGACAGTTCTCGTTTGTTTTTAGGGCAATTTGATTTGGCAATTTATCATGAATAGACTCACGCCAGAGCAACGTTTGAAAACCGTTTAAACTTATTTTGTAAAACACGGTTTAAATGGAAAATCTTTTCGGGCGAATGCTCACTTTTAGTTTAAATGGCTTTGTCAGTTAAAATGAATTGCCACATTTAAAGCGATGATAATCCTCAGGCCATTGTCAACACACCATTACATTAAGTGAAACTAACTGTTTGATGCGCTTTAGAATATGCTAAAAACATTGGTCACATGTTTCTACAAATAACGATGGTTTAGCAGAATGGTATCATATGTAAAGCCGCGCAAAGCATCTGATGAAGGAATAATTTTAGGAAAAACCTGGCCACACCGTTCATGTGATTTAACGGCACCGGATTATTTTCGCTGGGGATATGCCGGGGTCTATGTAGATAAACCTGAAACGCTCAAGTACTTGGAAGTGAATATTCGATGTGTTATTGCCTAAATACTGGCAGAATAACTGCGTAGAATGCGTGAAAATTTTAGTACAAGGTTACGCAATATATGCAATACCCACTGCAATCGTACGCATAGAAAACACTATGGTTACGACATGACCGCAACGGTCATATTTTATTCTCTAAACAATATTTCGTGATTGAAAACCAGTAATAGTGTGTTAGTTATGTTTTATCATTTATTTTGTATTTGATCATTATTTATATTTATATCATTTATTTATATTTTGCTTGATTACCATGCATTTGTTTGAATTTTATCATTTAATACTTGCTTTTTATGAAAACTTTAATATGGTTGTCCTTTAAAAATAGTATGATTTACAAAATTATTATGACAAAAATAAAATGATGTCTTCATAAAAATTATATTTAAAGCCATTTAAAAATACAAATAACCATTAAATGATAAGTGAAACAAAACTATGATCAAGCTATGGTATCCACAATCAAACAATTCAATCATAGTACAGTAGTACCTCGATTCTTGCACATACTTGATACGTGCACTCTTCGATTCTTGCAACATAGAAATATTTTTCATTACGCACTCAGTACTTGCGACATCCGAAAATTTTGAACTCGATACTTGCAACATTACTCTTGTATTGCTCTTGCGTGCTGCTTTGTTTAAGTTTTTTTTAGACTGAATACATTTCGGGAAATCCCCGTCATTTTATGCTGCTGATGAAATGTTGTACATAATTTGAATCAGTTTTAAGCTGACTATTGAGAGGTGTGGTGTCATAATGGCTAAGAAAAAATTTACGTTGCTAACAACTAAAAACAAAGCTGAGATTTTGAAGAAATTAAATGCTGGATTTTAGTACTGAACAAGCGACTTTGTACAAAACAAACAAAAATTTTAAATTTCTTTAAATCCACATAAAATATGTATCTATCGTTATACGAATGCGTTGAACTTAAGTGCTTTGAATTGAAATACATATTAAACTTAGATTTCAAACAGATGTATGTACCTTTTATTTTGTATAGGAAATTAATACTTGGTACTTGCGACAACTACGAAACTTGCACCGAGCCCGGTTTTCATTACGTGCAAGAATCGGGCTTCTACTGTATGTTGTTCTTAGATCATGTTTACCAAAACCATGACTTTTGATTGAATGCACATAACCAAAATCATGTTTCAACAATAATTAATTAAAATTTTTTTAACTAATATAGCCATCTAGATAGATTTAACTCGGTTTTACTTTAATTTAGATGTGTTTGCCTCCATAAAAAAAAACACCCGTTGCAACCAAGCAATATTTAGCAGAATGTGTGTGTATGTATGTATGCCTTTGCATTAAACCACATAAATTGCTTGCAACATCTTTGAGCACTACTACGAAATATAACATCAATACAATTCGCTGTTTGTGTGTGGTCGCTGGTGTTTGGACGGACACATAAATTGTAGTCATGTGTCACCGTAACAACTCTGTTAAGAAACATTGTTTTTTTTTTTTTTTATAGCGACAAAAGTTGCTATTTCGATTGATCTACTTTTACAACTGCTAATAGAGAAACAAAAAGTGTTTTATGCCAAAACAACTTGGAATTTGTTTGCAAATTTCATACAACGTTTTTGTCAAAAACAATCTCTAGGGAATTCTAAGTATCACTATTTAAAAGTTTAAAAATAGGAAAAACTAAACTTTTAAAAAGTCATTTGCGTTGAATATCATGTTTAAGAAATTTCTATATGGAAAAACTAGATTTTTGCAAAAATATTTTACATTCAACACGAAGCACTTTTAATACAAATTGCGTACAATGCAACACACTAAATGGAAGTTTATTTTATTTGTTAAACAAATACTAAAAACCAGCATATTTGTACGAGTGCAAACATGTTAGTTGCCTGGCGGGGGCTTATAAATGTAGCTAAAGACTAAAAGATATTGAATTTAGATACTTTTTATGCAGGGAATTCAACAAAACCTTCAAGGATCTCTTACAATGATGAGATGATAATGAAAACAAATTCTTTAATTAATTTAATTAAAATTATAATGCTGACTGAACACGTAATGCCTTGTCAATCGTATGTGTCGTCAGAGTGTTTAATATCACAATTAATTGTTTCAGAGAAGCTCAATGCTGGGCACGATATATAAAATGTATTCAAATTGTCAATAATAAAACAAATCAGAAAACATTTTTATTTATAGATAATTTGGCTTTATTCTCTATTTATAAAACATTTTCGAACTGTCGATTTTATTTAAATGATATCAGAGGCTTCGCTATCCATTTCAAAACTGTTTTCCCGAATATACTCTGAAGGTAAATCGCAAAAAGGCTCAGGTTAAATCCTAATCACAATTTGTGGGTGGTTGGCATTACCAGCATTGTCTTCATAATCCAAAATCAAAGGCGGTACTAAAAAAGGCTAAAATATGGGCGTTTTATAGCCTTAATCCATGACGAGAATACACTGATGCCCAGTTTAGCATATTGTGAACTCTAGTGAAGAAAAGTTCTCCATAAACCGATTTCATTTAAAATTTAGCTAAATAAAAAACTAGAGCCCTTTTTAATTTGCAGGCAAATGGTATTCCAAGTTCCGAATAGTACTTACGTTAACATTCTCGCTTCTAATACGCCTAAACTCAGGATAGTGGCAAAAGTATTTTTCTAATGTTACGACCTAATCTTCGTATGCTCTAAATGATGTTCTATCTAATAGCCCATGAGAGTAATATATAGACACGTTTGCTACTATTAATATGCCACTTGGGATATAAGTAATAAATCAGTCACTTGTCGGCAAAATTATAAACAAAAAGTTTTGAAAAAATACTTATCTAAATATATCAAGTCTCTAAAGATTTAAAAAATAATTTTTGGATACGCTGAGGTCACTAATATTGATGAAACTTAGCACATGTATTTTGTGTATTCTACAAAACTTATGTTTAAAATTTTAGGACTGGTGTATGGATAGAAAAAATTTTATATTAAAAAATCGATAAAGATTTTATGGGCGGTGGGCGGAATAAATGGCAGATTTTGTTAAAGATAACGGTTTTTCTTAATTTAGTCAATGTAATGCTCGGTGGCAATTTTTAATGATCCAGGGTATCCCATACAGGTTCAGTATCTGTTAGTCGATCTAAACCTGCATATAGGAAGTAGGAGATGAACGCGAATAATATTCTTTTTGAAAGTGTTGCAAAGGTTAATTGAGACTCGGGTAACTGTACCTCAGTACCGCTAACCGTCGCCACGCAATTAACCAATGCGAGAGTGAAACGCAAAATTCTCGAAGTCAGATGAAAAGGTATGGCCTGATTGTCTTTATTCGACCTGGCCAGAGCTGAATTACGACTGGAATTCTCGTTCTGTAAAACTGTGAAATAGAAAAGGCTATGGTGGCATCATATGATATGACATACAAAAACTTTTCGTTTCATAGTTTCATAGAACGAGAATTGATACCCTGGTTTTAAAATTACAACTATTAACAGCTGATTTTGGGTTCAAATTACTAGTTTTATTAAATCAGGTTTTAACTCACAATATGTATAATAAATGAATTGAAAATAAGATTAAGTTCTCGTAGAAATAAGTGTATTTATTGCAGTAATTATACCCTTCACACAGTGAAAAAGGGTATATATAGGTTTGTCATTCCGTGTGAAATTTCTACAATTTTCATTTCCGACCCCATAAAGTATATATTTTCTGAAAGCTTATGAATAGAGGAGTCGATTAAGCCCTGTCCGTCTGTCCGTCTGACCGTCTGTCCGTGTGTATGTTGAAATCAACTTTTTGAAGCCCCCCGACATAGGTTGGACCCGGGTAAGGTATTAAAATATCAGAAATATTCGGGAGTAGATCGGTATTGAAAATCAGAAACATCGGTACATAAACAACTGAGATATGAGCAAAAACCCACGACCACCTCGATTTTCTTTTCATAAAAACAACATTACAACAACAACATACATACATACAAACGTGTATACTGGTTAGAGAAAACGTGGCATCGAATCCCAGCTGAGGCAAAAAAAT